>CM019180.2:6753234-6855232 GCA_009739505.2 Apolygus lucorum
GTGAGCTGCCGCTCAGCAGCTCACTGTTTCCCCTATCAGGCCATAGAGGCCAGTAAGCCCTGACAACCCCCGGAGAGAGAGACCCCAGGCCGTAGAGGCCAGTAAGCCCTGAACCAACCCTCAACACAGGAAGACCAGGCCGTAGAGGCCAGTAAGCCCTGAACAGCAGCAGGAGAAGGAGCCCACAGCCACACACACAAATGGGCGTGGCCATTCATCGTGCCCTCCCACCACCTTGGGCACACAACCACCAACAACAATTGTCAAGCCAGAAAATGAAGCCCTGATCACCCAAAGCCCATCAAACTGGGGTTTTTGGCATGGTTAGGTTGGCCAGACTGGAGAGGGGAGCAGTAAAATGAAGGAGTAGAGACCTGAACACCTCAGTCCTTGAAGCGCGCCTAGCCAGCACAGTCTCTGAAGCGATCCCCCCCGTCCGTGAAGCTATCTCCCCCGTACCAGTGTCGACCCTGTATCGAACTGTACAAAATCATCCTCCTGCCTCCCAGTCGACCATTGTAGGCTATAACCAGTGAGTGGTGCTCCTCAGTGTAACTCGGCTTTCGTCCTGCCTCCCCTGGAAACCGTCCGAAGGAACCGCGACGCGAACCAGTCCGATCCCGGCTATTTCCCCCAAGATCTACACCTCGCCTCTCATCGTGTGCGGACTCGCTCCGGTACCCCGTCACGTGAGTGAACAAAGTGAAAACCTATTTTATTGGCCAATAGTAGGTAGTTAGTGAAGAGTAACTCAGTAACCATAAGTAGAACAGTATTTGGAACTGGAACATTGAAGTCAAAATTCAAAAGCATACCTGTAACTAATTTTAAGAGAACTGTAACAACTAGTCGAATTCATCTAATCACATTTGCCTCTCGTAGAACGCCCTTCTGGCAGAACTGGGTCGTGGACCCCCTAGTCTCAATTTTGTTCCTAATAAATAACCTTGCCATTACTCTACATTTTCTTACAATCTTGCCCTGGTTCTGATTCTGGTTCATGAGTATCGGGTATCGGTGACTAGGTAGTTAAATTCACTTGCACAGAAACGAGTAACGTAACATCATTCTTTATTTCAACAACCGATACACCGTAATTGGTATAACAACAGGTAACATTTACATAAACATCAAGAGTAACTTCATAGTAGATCGCAGCCTCATCTCCCAAGCCGTATCGAGTCAAGCTACCAACGACACGTTACAAGCTAAGTATTTTCTATTTTCTAGTTTAAGTTTTTTTTGTCTTTTCAGTTGTTCCTGGAACCGTTACACTTCCCTTTTTTTAACAGTAACCTCAAAATTTAGAATCTTTTATTCCCGATCGGATCGATACCCCGACCAAAGGCTTACAAATTTGGTGGCAGCGGGTGGGATTCCTGCAAAGCGCGAACCCGGAACTGTATCGGACCCGAAACTCTCATTTCGGATCCGGTGTATTGACGGATCGCGTGTGGTGGCGCCCTGCACGAACCCACAAAATAAAATATTTGTGCCTAAGGTATCGGCCGATCCTATTTCAAAAAGTGTCGGAACAGGTCAGAACCAAGGGTAGTAGGTAGGTAGGACACCTCGTAACGGTAACTCCGAAAGTAGGTCACACCTCACCACTACACCCACATCCCAACGAACTGTGTCGTCACACAGAAACACTAAGACAAACCGTATCGTCATACGGGAACATACAACTACCAACCCCAGACCGAACTACGAGACAGTAACCGCTACCGAGTCGGAACCGACCGTATTGACTGTGCTGTGTTTACCATTTTGCCGCGTCTTAAAAAGTGAAACATGGTACTTCGGACGTCGAGGATGAGGAGGACAACAACCCTTCAACAACAAGGAAGCGGTCGATACGCTGACAGAAACCATGAGACAGATGACCGTGTTACTCAAAAAGTATCACGAGACGACCCAAGACGGTGACAAGGATGGTATTCCCGTTCACTACTGTTAGAACTGGAACCATGGGAACCAGATACACCGGGTTCGCTGAGTGTCGGGTCATTTTTCGCAAATTTCGATACCGTAACTACCGGATTGACCCAGAAACAAAAAATGAGACTCCTGAGAACTAAAACCAGGGAACTGCGAAACAATTCCTAATAGACAGAGACGATACCCTCGAGTATGACAACGCATACGAAGGTGATACGGGACGAGATGATGAACTGGTTCATGCGCGAGAACCCGCAACACGTCGCAGCCCTACTCTGGACCATCAAGAGGAACACCTCCGAAACGCTTCGGCAGTTCGCCGATCGCATTAGAGGACTGGCTCGATGCGCCGTACTTGAAGAAGGAACGCATCTCGACCGTCATGAAAAACGGGAATGGGTCGAGCGGAAAACTCTGAGCGCCTTCGTGAGGGGTGTCGGAAGGAAGATGAGCGCATTCCTCGTAACCACCGACCTACATCCACTCCGTATTGCCCTGGAACGAGCGGAAGAACTCGAGAATACACTAGTAGAAGCTGAAGAAACAGAGGACGATGGGACCTAGCAGCTGTATCGGGTGAATTACGGTGCTACAATTGTGGTGGAACCAACCACTTCGCCGCCCGATGTCCCCGAAAGGATCAACCGGTGCCCCGACGGGAACAGCGAGCCGGTGACGACCGCCGTAACAGGTGGAACAGTGATGAACCACGCCTAAGAACAAACGAACGACCCGCACCGCGATACCCCTGTATCTTCTGCGCTGCAATGGACCACTTCCCCGTCGACTGCCCCAAGAGGCCGCAACAGACTATATTCTGTAACTTTTGCGGGTGTCGGGAACACCTAGAAGAGAGCTGCCCCCAGAAACGGAAATTACTACCCGTGTCGCAACCAATCGCCGACCCGAAACATGTGAATGAGGTGAACCGTTATAAGTCGCAAGAACCGACTAATCTCCATGTAACGGCCGTGGAACGACCTATGATACGAACACTCAAAGTGGAAGTGGGTCTCGGGAATGAAACCCGGAACATGCTCATAGACACCGGAGCCGCCTTATCGGTTCTAGCTAAACCTGTATCGGGAATCCCGATGAAACCAACGAAGATCATGGCATGGGGAGCGGACGGGGCCCCTATTACCCTTCGCCGGGGAACAATGTATTGACACCCGTATCGGTAAATACCGCTTCAAACATAACTTCCTCGTGTTCGCCCGGAAGGGTGCGACCCTCGACTTACTGGGTCTAGATGTACTTAGACGGGTTCCGATGACCTTCACAACGGGACCGACGATGGGAATGCGAACGGAAAGGAGGAGGAATGGAGGGACATGGACCCCTTTGTTGTGAGTTGGGAAGTATCGGTAATGGTGTCGCAGCTCGGGAGGAGGGAGGAAACTGGGTCACCGCGCCTGAGCCTTCGTGAAAGCGCCGACACAGTCCTCCCCAGCCACCTTTCGGGTTGTGATGGCCCCCCCTTCACCCCGCACCACAGCTGCTCTGAGGAACTTCCCGTCGTGACCTTCGAGGAACGCTTCACACCGGAACCCGACCTTGAAACCTTGACCGACGGGGCCTTGACCTCCCTAGAAAGATGGAACCGGGGTGTGTCGTCGGAGGTAACCGGCTGCCTTGTGCGCGGGTCAGGACCTCCAACCATATCGCCCCCTGAAACTGAAGGTGGATCGCCCTGATATACACACAGGAACCAACTGGAACGCAGGGTGTAACGCCGGGTGTATCGCCGGGTGTAACGCAAGGTGTATCGCCCCTGATATGCACCCAGGAACCAACTGTAACGCCGGTGTATCGCCGGGTGTAACGCAAGATGGATCGCCCCTGATATGCACCCAGGAACCAACTGTAACGCCGGGTGTATCGCCGGGTGTAACGCAAGGTGTGTCGCCCCTGATATGCACCCAGGAACCAACTGTAACGCCGGGTGTATCGCCGGGTGTAACGCAAGGTGGATCGCCCCTGATATACACACAGGAACCAACTGGAACGCAGGGTGTAACGCCGGGTGTATCGCCGGGTGTAACGCAAGGTGTGTCGCCCCTGATATGCACCCAGGAACCAACTGTAACGCCGGGTGTATCGCCGGGGTGTAACGCAAGGTGTGTCGCCCCTGATATGCACACAGGAACCAACCGGAACGCAGGGTGTAACGCCGGGTGTAACCTCGGATGAACCATTGAACGGACTTGAAAATGACCCACAAGAAGAGTCTGATCCATGGAAATCCCACTACAAATTTGATGGCAGCCACAAGTGGGAAGTAGAGATCCTTCCTAAAAATGAAATAGATGATGATGAAGACCTCGTCGGAACCAGAGCACGAGTGGCAACCCTGCAAACCGCACTACCGTCTCCAACGCCAAACCAGAGCGCCCCCGAGTTGTCGGGAGGAGAGCGACAAAGGGCTCTAGAGGTGTTGACGAGTGGAGGTAATTCCACGCGGGATCTCGGGAACGCAACCGACATGGACCCAGAAATGGAGGATTGGGAGATATTTCCTACGGATCAGTGGGAAGAACCGCAACCAGAATTGGAAACAGCCATTGAAGCCAAACTCAGCCACCTGACGAATGCCGATCGAGAAGAAGCTAAAGGAACTCTCTTGAACTTCCGTGAGCTCTTTCGACCACCAACCAGTGAGGGATGCAGCCTTGAGGTCTACCACGAAATCACGACAACTCAACCCGAGGTGACGGCGCAGAAACCTTACCCCATACCGCACGCGCTTCGCGAAGTAGTCGAGACGCAATTAAAGGACATGTTAGAAGCTGGAGTCATCAGTGCTTCCACCAGCCCATGGTGCGCCCCAGTTCTTCTTGTCAAGAAGAAGACCCCGCCTGGAGAGGAACAAAAGTGGAGGTTCTGCACCGATTTCCGACGATTGAATAAGATCACCAAGGGAGACGCATACCCGATACCTCGTCTGCAGGAAACATTGGCTTTGTTGGGCGGTTGTCGGTGGTTCACAACTATCGATCTCTTGTCCGGGTACCATCAGATACCAGTGCACCCCGATGCTAAAGAAAAAACGGCCTTCTCAGTCCTCGGGAGACATTTTGAATATGACAAAATGCCCTTCGGGTTAAAAAATGCTCCCGCGACTTTTCAGAGAGTCATGAACAATGTACTGGATGGATTACTAGGAAGAAACTGCCTTGTGTACCTGGATGATGTAATCATCTTCTCCACGACACTACAGGAACATCTCGAGCGGCTGCGAGAGGTGTTCGAGCGCTTACAGGATGCCCGATTACAAGTGAACCTCTCAAAATGTGAGTTCTTAAAAACGGAGGTGCGATTCCTCGGTCATCGAGTAACGACCCAAGGAATCTACACGGATCCGGAGAAGACCCAGGCCGTCCGAGAGTTCCCCGTCCCCACAACATCCCTGAGGCTCCAGTCCTTTTTAGGACTCGCAGGATTCTACAGACGATTCATCCCAAACTTCTCGGGAATCGTCGCACCATTGACCGATCTACTGAAAAAAACCAACCCGTTTGAGTGGACGCAAGCCCATCAAAGCGCATTTGAGGAACTGAAAAAGCGCCTGACCGAAGAGCCGGTGCTGGCGTACCCAGACCTCACAAAACCCTTTGTCCTGGCAACGGATGCTTCAGGAACGGCCCTGGGAGCAGTCTTATCCCAAGATCACGACGGAGAGGAAAAGCCAGTAGCATATGCGAGCCGCAAGCTCAACCCCGCCGAGACGCGCTACTCCGTGACCGAACGAGAACTTCTCGCGGTGGTTTGGGCCGTGAGGCATTTCCAAGAATACCTACTGGGGCAACCCTTCGAATTACAAACAGATCACATGGCCCTTACAGCTGCCATGCGATTGCGAGATCCCACCTCCCGTATTGGTCGTTGGGTTCTACGCCTGGCGGAATATGATTTCATACCAAGGTATCGCCCAGGGACCGCAATGAAGCATGCCGATGGTTTGAGCAGGATGGAGATAGCCGCACTGACGTTGGAGTTCCCCAAAAGCTTGATGATAGCGGCGCAAAACATCGATTCATGGGTACAGACGACAGTAATCTTCGAAAAGGGAGGAAAAACACGGCGGAACGACGGAGTACTTGAAACACAAGTTCGGTTGGATGGTAAGGATGAATGGGTCCCACTCATGCCCGTGTCCTTGAGGGAGTGGCTCCTGGATAGATGCCATCGAAACGAGTGGTCAGGACACCCTGGAGCGAGACCACCGAAAAACTTGTTCGGAAGTTGGGATTTTGGCCACACTTATCAAAGGATGTCAAGGAGTACGTGAGAAGGTGCGAAACCTGTCAGCGCCGTAACACGCCATCCGGCCTCCGACACCCGATCCAGAAGCCGCTTTTACCTGATAGGCCAGGACAGATTGTTGGGGTGGATTTCGTAGGACCAGTCACGTCCGGAACCACCCAGAAATATATCTTAACCGCCATCGATCACTTCACCAAGTACGCCGAAGCCTACCCTGTGCCGGATTGCACCGCCGGAACTGTGGCCCGAGTCCTGGCAACCCGCTACATACCTGTCCATGGCGTACCAGAACGACTCATCTCCGATCGAGGAACTGCTTTTACCGCAAGGTCGACGAAGGAACTGTGCACCAAATGGGGGATACGTCAAGTCTTCACGACGGCGTATCACCCTGAAGGTAACGGCGTTTGTGAACGTTTTCACAAAACCCTCGCCAACATCCTCTCGAAGATAGTCAAGAATACCACCGCCTGGGAATCGGTACTGCCAATCGCCCTCGCTGCTTATCGATCTCTGCCTCACAAAAGCACCGGATTCTCTCCAAATTTCTTAACCTTCGGAAGAGAAATAAGACTTCCCAACGAGTCCTTCCAAAGTCTGAGAAGCTCACCAGAAAACACCACAGGCCTAAAACATCTCCAGACGGCGCATAACGCTGCAATCCACTGTCTCCACCAAGCATGGAAGAAGAGAAGCGACATATAAACGCTCGCCTGGCCGCAAGATCATTCCAACCCGGAGATCGAGTGTATCTAAGGGAAATGCAACCGCCAGTTGGAGCCGCGCGGAAATTATGGAGCCCATGGTCGGGCCCTTGGGTCGTAACAAAGAAACACACGGAAGTAACCTATGAAATCCGAGACGTCGCCGATATAAAATACCAGACGGTGCATATCAATCGATTAAAGCCCGCTTTCTCCGCTGGAGTTCCAGATGAAGCATTCATGGAACATTTGACAGAACTAGAACGAGAACAACCGATAGTTCCACTCCCTCAGATCGACGATCCAGCAAAAGAAAACCCCGAAGACCCCCATCTAATGGATTGGGTGACAGAGGAACCCTGTAACCAAGGCCACCGATCTGCAGACTCATCGGACATGACCACAAGCACCCCAGAGAACGTCCCGAGTTCAGCGGGACCCTCAGGTTCCACTACAAGAGGAACCCTGGGAAGCTCAGCGACATCTACGCTCACTATCACGACACCTCGTCAGCACGACATATGGGATCAGACTACAGAGTCTCCTGACACCCCGCCGAGCGTAAGGAACGAGCAACCCGTCGCCTCAACATCGCAGCAGCCCGCCACACAAAGCCGCCAAAATGATGAAGGTACGGGAAATCGCTCTGCAACACGGTACTCCCTACGACCTAGAGTGCCGGTAAACTACAGCCAGACCCATGCAGGAAGGCGATGACTTACTGACTAACTAAAACTAAGACTAAAACTAAGACGTACCTGACAGAAACACACGAACACACACACCTGAAACAAGAACACTAAATGGAGTAATGCATATAAAGTAGAGTAATGCAAGCCAAAGTTAGGAATGAAAACCGAACTGGACCCTTCAGGTCAACCAATTAAATAGGACCCTTCAGGTCAAAACCATTAACCAGGACCCTTCAGGTCAAACTCCCAATACCACGAACCCAGAGAAACCCACCACTAGACCCTTCAGGTCTAACGAGTTTGAATAACCACACATCGAAGACTGAGGTACTCACCGTACTTTCGATCCTCAATTGAGCCAAAGATGCGCTGGTTCGCACTCAAGTAAATGCCGTACAATTGGCAAGGGTCAAATGCTATTAGGGGCAATTTGTGGTTTCTAGGATGACGCACCAACATCTCCGGGACCCTCGAGCACAAAAAGGCGCCCCACCGCCAGACGAAGATATCGCCACGATACACCGGTACCTTGATCGCGCGACCGCTCGTCTTGGCGCGTTGGCCCCTACCGTTCTTGATACCGCGGAACCCGTGTTCAACCCCCGATTCACGATGCCCACTTTAGCCACTCTAATCAAGTTTATGTTGCGTACCGAGGAGTATAACGCCAAAGCCATCCTGGCAGACGCAGCAATTGTCTCAATTACAGAACTCACGGAACTCCTGCCGATATACCATCGCATCGCACAGGAGCGAGACACACTCCTCGAGAAACAAAGTGAGTGGCTCCTGGAGAAGCAAACCCTGCTGCGGGCACTGTGCGAACATGAGCACGTCGACACAGTGCCGGTACAGTCAGCTGCGGAGCCACCTGCGGCGAGGACCGAGTCGACTGAGACCCCACCAGCAGGGACGGAAGGCACAACCACCGCCATGCCCTCGTCATCCCAGGGGGTCCCATCGAAGGCAACACCACCGCCACCTAACAAGACCGGGAAACACAAGAAAAGGGAGGGCGCACCCACTTCGTCTTCCACGTCATCGTCCTCGTCATCTTCCTCGTCATCATCCTCATCAGACTCATCAGACTCCGACACCACCACCAGTCACACCGAGAGTCAGCGCAAAAAGAAGACCTGACGAGAGAAGAAGGGACAAGCACCGGCCGAGCCCAAACCATCAACCTCCCAGGCCATAGAACCCTTGCCGGAAGAGCCCGAGGAAATCACCGTGCCAGTAGCCCCACCCTCACCGAACACCAACCCAGAGGAGTCCCTGAGCGAGGAAGCCGGAACACCGACACCCATCCGCCATCTTGAGGACACCCAAGAGTTTGCCACCTGGATGTCCACTCCACTTCGGACCCCCCGAATCCAGCTCGAGCGGTGCGAGGAGCCCCGAATCGTCTCGCCCTTGGTCCTCCGACTGAAAAGGTCGTCGGCCCCAAAAGGACCAAGGACGTGCCCCGTCTGTACACGTCCGTGCCAGCAAATCGTCAACTTCCGCTGCACGGCGTGTAAGACCTTCTGGCAACGCCTCAAGAAATCCCACGACGCCCAGAGGGAGCTGCCCACATGTCCGGAAGACCATACGAAGTCCCGCCGACCGTCGACCTGTCCAGGATGCCGTCGCTACAAGTATGAAGCAGGGCTGCGACGAGCTCACCCCTCGCAACCCCTGCCCATACCCAGCGTCATTGAGGACGACGCTGGCTCCCGGAGAGGTGGGGGATGTGAGCTGCCGCTCAGCAGCTCACTGTTCCCCCTATCAGGCCATAGAGGCCAGTAAGTCCTGACAACCCCCGGGAGAGAGAGACCCCAGGCCGTAGAGGCCAGTAAGCCCTGAACCAACCCTCAACACAGGAAGACCAGGCCGCAGAGGCCAGTAAGCCCTGAACAGCAGCAGGAGAAGGAGCCCACAGCCACACACACAAATGGGCGTGGCCATTCATCGTGCCCTCCCACCACCTTGGGCACACAACCACCAACAACAATTGTCAAGCCAGAAAATGAAGCCCTGATCACCCAAAGCCCATCAAACTGGGGTTTTTGGCATGGTTAGGTTGGCCAGACTGGAGAGGGGAGCAGTAAAATGAAGGAGTAGAGACCTGAACACCTCAGTCCTTGAAGCGCGCCTAGCCAGCACAGTCTCTGAAGCGATCCCCCCCGTCCGTGAAGCTATCTCCCCCGTACCAGTGTCGACCCTGTATCGAACTGTACAAAATCATCCTCCTGCCTCCCAGTCGACCATTGTAGGCTATAACCAGTGAGTGGTGCTCCTCAGTGTAACTCGGCTTTCGTCCTGCCTCCCCTGGAACCGTCCGAAGGAACCGCGACGCGAACCAGTCCGATCCCGGCTATTCCCCCCAAGATCTACACCTCGCCTCTCATCGTGTGCGGACTCGCTCCGGTACCCCGTCACGTGAGTGAACAAAGTGAAACACCTATTTTATTGGCCAATAGTAGGTAGTTAGTGAAGAGTAACTCAGTAACCATAAGTAGAACAGTATTTGGAACTGGAACATTGAAGTCAAAATTCAAAAGCATACCTGTAACTAATTTTAAGAGAACTGTAACAACTAGTCGAATTCATCTAATCACATTTGCCTCTCGTAGAACGCCCTTCTGGCAGAACTGGGTCGTGGACCCCCTAGTCTCAATTTTGTTCCTAATAAATAACCTTGCATTACTCTACATTTTCTTACAATCTTGCCCTGGTTCTGATTCTGGTTCATGAGTATCGGGTATCGGTGACTAGGTAGTTAAATTCACTTGCACAGAAACGAGTAACGTAACATCATTCTTTATTTCAACAACCGATACACCGTAATTGGTATAACAACAGGTAACATTTACATAAACATCAAGAGTAACTTCATAGTAGATCGCAGCCTCATCTCCCAAGCCGTATCGAGTCAAGCTACCAACGACACGTTACAAGCTAAGTATTTTCTATTTTCTAGTTTAAGTTTTTTTTGTCTTTTCAGTTGTTCCTGGAACCGTTACACTTCCCTTTTTTAACAGTAACCTCAAAATTTAGAATCTTTTATTCCCGATCGGATCGATACCCCGACCAAAGGCTTACAGTACTCATACCCATAAAAAATTCCAATGGCAGTTGGGCCAAGAGTAATCAAGACAAAGCAGCGATTCTTGCTGATTACCTAGCAAACATATTCACTCCAAACATTGCTATGACAGATGAAATGACTCTAGAGGTCACAAATGGTATAGATCAAGATGTCGACATTCCACCCGTTACTATCAAAGAGATTAAGCTCATAATCGATAAGGAAATCAGTCCATAAAAGGCTCCTGGCTACAACCTTATCACTGGTAAGATCCTTAAGCATCTCCCGCGTAAAGCCATTGCAAAAATAACCATGATTATTAATGCAATTATAAAACACCGTTCCATTCCTCAGTTGTGGAAGATTGCCGAGGTCATAATGATTCCTAAACCTGGAAAGCCTCCCACGGAGCCAAATTCGTACAGACCAATCTCACTTCTACCAGTATTATCAAAGTTATTTGAAAAACTAATCCACAAGCGACTAGTACCCATAATCGAAGAACGTAAGCTGTTTCCGAGGCACCAGTTTGGCTTTCGACAGAAACATTCCACTAGACGCCAAACTTAGATGGAAAGCCAAAAAACGAAGGAAGAACTCCTTCTAAAATTCAGAAAAATGCATTGGCTAATGGGGAGACGGTCGAAGTTGTCAATCCAGAACAAGCTTACATTGTATAACCAAGTCCTTAAACCAGTCTGGACATATGGAGCTCAGCTTTGGGGCTGTACGGCTCAGTCAAATCGAGACATCATCCAAAAATTCCAGAACAATGTGCTAAGAACGGAGGTCAATGCACCATGGTACTTTCGAAACGAACGTCTCCATCATGAGCTTCGCATCGAAACAATAAACGATGCTATAAAGCGACAAGCTGTGAGACACCTACAGCGGCTAAGATGTCACATCAACGAGGAAGCTGTCCAACTCCTTGATACAAGTGATGTCAACAGAAGATTGAAGCGTAACAAACCACTTGACCTAGCTTACTTGTGAAGCAGTGAAGTGAAACATCCACCATAATCAACAAAACTCAGTGATGTATCTTAGTTTTGAATATAAGTCCATATTTTCAAAATAATATTGTTAATAAGTAATACTTGGTGCAATAAAGAATATTGAAAAAAACTACATAGGTACTCAATTGTTGAAACAACAGGGATTTATTAACTTATTAACTATTTAACTTATTTAACTGTGGTACGTGTTATCAAGATTGATGACTTTGGACAGAAAATTTGGGTGAGATCTTGCTAGGATCCTGTGGAAAATATTTTCTGGTTATGTCGTTGGCCAATTATCAACCAAGTGACGAAGATTTCAAATAATCGGGAATTGCCATAAATACATAATTATATCGTCGCACAGCTATTTTGTAACGTAGCGAGTACTTATGTTCATTCGAGACATAATAGAGCCATACCTATGTAATTCGTGTTTGTGCTGAGTGAGATTACAAGTGACCGGGTATTTTCAAGGTCACGTTGGTTATACATATTTTCATCGGCTATCAAACAGATGACATCAGGAGGAATGAACTCGTGCAGGAACGCAATCAGTTCAGGAACAGCAATCCCTGTTTCCCCCTAATATCCAACTGGGTCATTCTGATATATTGGGCAGTGTCTCCAACGACGCGTGCCCGGTCGTAAATCCATTGTTCCCAGCCGGAACAATGACGACATCGTCGATCCGTTAATATGTCTTCGGCCTTTCAACCCCAATGACGCCTTTTAGAAATCAAAACCCCTCTATTCCAAGTAAAACCGGGATATAAATCAGAGGACACTTGTTTAAAATGGAACGTTGAGTGACTTTTACGGTCATTAGTAATTTATTCACGCAGATTGAATTCAAATTGGGATCTTGGTTGTAAAGGTTTAGTTCCAAATCGATTGCTCTTGTTAGATGCGATATTATTTTTCACCTTCTATACAAATGTCTCACTTCTTCAAAAACTGGTATTAAATCCTTCAATCACTCATCTCCAACCTTATTCCCCTCAGACGAATTTATTTTTCAATACAAGCTAGATGGGAATTTTCCTTGGCGGACAGTTATATCTCGTCAAGGAAAATTTCTGTACATTTATGAGAAGAAAAAAAAAATCCCAAATATTCTCAAAATTTTGACGAGAAAGACCTATACAAGTTTGAAGTACGGTAGAATTTTCTCGACATGGTTCCTTCTACGGTAACTTGTAGTGGTCATATGTGACTGGATCAGCGTTGGTGGTGGAAACTGAAAATGAGGCCATTACAGGTTTGATGAGATTTGGAGACCGCTCCTACCTTCCACCAAGTTTAGTACGATAGAACACAAATGAGTGATAGGAACCCCAATAACACAATCATGCTGCCCTTTTTGGCCTTTTTTCTTCATTCAAAAACTGCAGTTGGTAGTATTTGTTTGATCATGGTATTCAGCTTGGGCCTTGCTCATCTAAGAACGTATTTATTGAACTTGGTTTTGACATTTCATTTCTATACTTTGGCACCCAAACGAAAATTCAGAATTGTATGGAGTCTCATAATTTTGTCGTTCATATTCGTTCGTTTTCGCCTATTAACCCCAGATACTTCCTAACCTGCACCTGTGGCCTACCTATCCCCATTTGGTACAGTAAGATTGAGGGCGACACCTTGCCTTTTCCACATGCAACTATTGTGGAAAACACAACTGGCGCCTGGGCATACAGCACCTTCCCTTGACTGATGCCACCTCGTGATTTGCAAGGCTAATCGCCCGGCCTACCAAATTACCATAGCAATTCCTTGCGAGTAGGAAGCTGAGAGAGGAGGCTCTGCTAATGAATTCCTCTCCTCGACTACTTTGTTTGCCGCTTTCGTTCATCCCACCGTATCTCGCGGTTGCACAAAAGGACTTGCAAACTTCCTGTTCCCACTAAAGCGAAAGTGAAAAGGCAAAACCTAATTTCCCTTATTCGTCAAGTCGTCGTAATTGTTTTCTAGGTTGCGATAGATTTCAAAGCTTCAATTCGAAGGGCTGCTTGCGGTGCACATTCAGAACGAAAAAACTCAAACACGGGTGATTGTTGAGGATTGGCTTCACGGTCAGGATCCTTTGAATAGGAGGAAATCTAAACATCATCAGCATTATTATTAGATAGCAAAGTCTCGGTCGTGTTGTAGTTTATAATTTCCATAAATTTGTGGAAGACAAGATAACCTAGGATCATGTGAATTCATTTCTACAATTCTTGGTTTGTAGATACGTTTAAGAAAACTTGTTGAGCTGTTTGATACTCCACGGATTAATTTCTGATAGCCGTTGGATGTGATTGGAGAGCTATGCAATTATTGTCATTTAAGAATTTAAGAGATTTGTCAATATAATCTTGCTTATCTAGAATAATTGTTGGAATAAAAGTTCGAGATTCTTAAGATGATAGGTCTGGTAAATGTCTGAATGAGTTGGTCCTTCAACATGTTTCACCGTTGATGGGTTCATTCCCCCCTTTCAAACGTTACCGTCACCAATGTTTGAGCTATCTTTCTCTTTGTCTGCCGAGATTGGCATTTGATGATCCTCCCAGGTCCCTTCACTTCTCTGAACCAATAGGATTCTCCTTTCACTTATATCTGCTTCAAACTGATTGGGTATGACTTACACTTTATCGACCGATGGGATTCAAGCTCAAACACGGATTATTGTTGAGGATTGGCTTTACGGTGATCCATTGAACAGGAGAGGCATCTGTGGGAAATCCGAATATCATCAGCATAATTATTCGTTAACAAAGTCTCGGTAGTGTTGAAGTTCATAAATTCCATAAACAATCTACAAGATTGAAATATAATTTTCAATGTTTTGTAATAATAACATTTATTCCAAATGATAACACAAACCAGATAACCCAGTCATTTAGTGGCAATGACGGGGGTTTCTACAATTTTTGGTTTATCATTTTTAACTAGCTGAAAAGCAAAACAAATAGTAGATAAACACGTAATTTTATACAGGAAAAAAAATTATGTCACGGCCTAGAATCGAACCCGGGACCCCCACGTTCGGGCGACATACGTACATACGTACGGTTGGCGTTTTATGTATTTAGATAATGAACCTTTGCAACATAAATTTCTATCTTAGAGGGAAAAACAATAGATCATGGATAAGTTTATTGTTGTAGGTGTAATTTGAAAATTAAATTAAAAAAAAAATCTCCCGTACTGGCATCCGCGATGCATTTTTTGTGGCATCCAGCCAAAAAACATACTATGTCAAAATAATACTAAAACTGTACTTGATTTCTTACTTAATATACTCCCTCTGACTGAAATTTCACACAAAAGTATTCGGCGTGCGGGGTTTTTCAAGGTTTTTTCGAGAGAAAAATAAAATCCCTTGAGTTATCCCTGATTTTTCCGGTAGAGCAAAATTCCCTGAGTATTCCCGGTTTTCCCGGTTTTCCAGGTCGCTGGACACCCTGTTTTACTCATTCGGAGTCATGTAAGCTGCGGTGGGGGGGGGGGGGGGGAGGCAACGTCAATGGGTTCTGTGTTTCTGGTAGGACTCTCGTCGTCGAGCATGATTGCCCACAAAATGCATAGCATGAATGAAATTTGCATGGAATTGAACACTTCAGCTCTGCTTTCTTGTAGCTGAATTTCCTAGGTCCTCCATTTCTTGCACTTGATACGATCTGCAGGAGCATCTCTGTGAAGCAGGCTCTACCATCATGGGTATGATCTATCTCCAACTGCATGTGTCGGAACCACTTTTGAACTTGGTGGGAACATCCTTAACCCTTAGCTTGGCAAGAGTAGATCTACTGGGAATTCTTCCGTTTTTTTTTTTTTTTTTGTTTTTCCCTCAAATAAAGACAGAATGACGAAAATAGAAAATTGGCACCATTTTAATTAGTGAACGACACCTTCTCAATTAACCTAATTAAAATAGTGAACTATTAATGTAGATAATTAATGTCTAAAAATTCAATGAAAAAAATTCTAGGTTTTTGTCATTCAATGAAAAACACCCAGGATTTTTTTCATTGAATTTTTAGACATTAATTATCTATATTAATAGTTCAGCCTGGTTTTCTATTATCATAATTGATTTTTTAAAACCTCACATGAAAAATTTGGCGTAAAGCTGTTGAAAAATGTTTTTATTAGTAACTACAAGTACCTACCTACCTATCACAGGTAGTTGGAATATATCACAATTCTACTGATTTTTTAAAACTATTTTGAATACCTACTCATCACTTTTTTTGTTCATCTTTATCATCCTCTTCGCATGAATCGGTGGTGAGAGGAGGGTCAAGGGATAGAATGAGTTCCCCTCTTGATCGGTAGTCATCGAATAGAACATCAAAATATTGGAAAACCATTGACATATCAAAAAAAGTCTCAAAACTTCATAAATTAGGTCCAAAACGTACAATAACAATCTAGTCAACCCAATCACCATGACCTCCTGTCCTTGGCAAGGTGCCGTTTATGACACCCCTCAAGAACATTCATATTCCAGCCATATTAAATATATTTTCTGATGATTTTGAGCATTCTCACAAACTTTAGGATGTAATTGAACGGGTTGCATATCATGGAGTCGATAGAAACTCGTATAAATGAATAGTAGACAAATGAACTTAGGTGATTGTCACCGAGAGGCAAGATGATGTTTTTTCGTGTGGCGGGAGATTTTTCTGTCGATAACCACTATCATAACCTGTCGATTGAAGAGCAAATGTTGTCAGGGCATTCACAGATAGTTCCCCAACGTAGAGGAACAGATTAAAAAAACCGGGGAGGAGGGAATAGGGCCTGGGTAGGAAAAACTATTTATTGTTATTTTTAATCTAAGGTAGACCTCATTCTGAGAATTTTGGTACCAACCGCGACCTTCTAGCGTGTGTAAATCTTTTCCTATGAATTTTTAAAGTTTCGACCGTTTATGATGTCACAGTGGACTGGGGGTCCCGCCCAGGCGAGAGGGGCGAGTGACGTCATAAACGTTCGAAACTTTGAAAAATCATAGAAACAGATCTACTCATGCTAGAAGGTCGCGGTTGGTGCCAAAATTCTCAGGATGTAGTCTACTTTTGATTAGAAATCTGAAAAAAAATGAAGGCGCACCTTCATTGTTTAGAGCGTGAGGAAAAATCCTTGAAGTGTTGGTACCATAAACGACACCTTGCCAAGCTAATTGTTAAGCAATGGTGCTTGACAGCCTCTGTACTGGAGTCAGGCTTCATGGAAAGTGTAACCAGCTGTTCACTGTATAGTTAGTTTTTATTAGTGAAGTTCTTTTTTAGTGTTGCAAAATATTGTTCTCCTAAGCAAGAAAATGATCGAAGTGGTACCTGTCACGTCCATCGATTGCGCATAGGCACAACAAAATTTCTCCAAGAACTCAGAATTTCTCACTAGGTACTTTTCTTGAGGTGCGATGTATGAACAATCCAGTCCTCATGATGAAGGTAACAAGATTACCACTATGGGCTACAGGATATTTGCGAGTGGGCAAGGATGTTGAGTTAGGCCTGAAGAACGAAAAATGTTACAGTTTTCAGTGCATAAAAAAGCCCCAGGATTAGTAAAATTTACTAATTTACTAAATTTAGTAAAATTTACTAAACTGGATTTAATCCAGTTTAGTTCTGCTAGAAGGTCTTTTGCTCCAGCGAAACATGGCTATTCTATTCGTGACCGCCTCATTAGTTACCCTTGACACACCCGGTGTCACTCGACCATTACTTATAATTTCTTTATTCATTGGATGAAAGAGATAAAACACGATTCCGCAACAAAACCCCATTGGTCACCTGATCTCATGATCCATCAAGCATAACAAGCGCCAGTCAACTCGGCCATAAAAATTAGTGAACTCCGAACGCTCCACCATCATTATTTCGGTCTTGTTTTTCTCTCTGATCTAGTAACAACGCTCACAAACTACACCGCCCAGGAAGGGTTGCTTTATTATTCATCATAACACCATTAATCAATGGAACCTCGTTATGAATGCTCCCCACAAGCGAGGGGTATCTGAAATTCATTCTGACACGAAAAGCTATCTCTTTAGATTGTTGCGGCAACAATATATTATCTTCTGATGATTCTTTTTCATCATGCGCTACCTTCGTTTTCAAAGTATTTTCAGACCTGGTACTCCTCGTGCCAACGTGCTTTGTTGTTTCAGGAAGAAAGATACTGAAAAAACTCGGCCCTTCAGGTCTCGCCTTACTGTTTACAGCCTTTGGCTGAACAGAACCATTCAAGAACCTTGGAACATGCTTTAGCCACGATTTTTGGCGGAGTAGTGATGGGGTGGACGGGTAGAGAATAACCTCCCCCCCACGTAACACTTTTGCGTCACCCTCTCCTCGCGACAGTTTTCGGGTAGTTTATCCAAGGCTAAAGCATGTTTCATGCAAAAAGAAATTCTATAAACCTTCACAAGTTCCATTTCCATCAACTCGTGACATAAGTAACAGTATTCAACATAAGTAATTGCTATTATCATTATTTTGCTTCAATAACAATGGTCTAATGTGGGAAATTATCGATGAGAGTTCTTCCTCTTCTCTTGCGCCATTGTGTTTGCATCGCAGTGCTATTCACTACCAATCATCCCACTACATCATGAAAAACCAGGGGATCACGTGTGAGCCTAAACACAGATGTTTTTGGTGTGATTAAATTAATTGAGAACCCAAACTCGGCCAATCAATCAAAGAGTAGACCAGGAGATGTTATAAGATGGAACGCATGCCAAAAATCATTCCAGATATTTAGCTCAAGTGTACAAACTTCAACAATCTCGGTTGTTTTCAGTTCCTCCTAAACTATTTCGCTTCCGAGTCTACCAAGGTAGATAAAGCTTTATTTCACTTGTCAAGGCTGAAAAAAAAGTTCTGTAAAATCAAAATTCCACTCGCGTTTTACGTTTCAGGCCTTCATGAAAGGTTTGGTTTCGTGTGTGTCATAAAATTGTTGTCAACACACAAAACTTACGTACGAAAACAATCGATTGTTGTTCGTCGTCGACATTATCGATGAAATTTTCAGGGATTGCGCGCGGGTTGGCATGAAGATGATAGGAGAGTCTAGCCCCCAGAAGAAGATCCCCTTTGAAATCATCATCCCCAAACTGATAATCATAACTTCTCATTTTCAATCTGATTTCGATGACATTTTTAGGGACATTCATAGGGGTAGATGGTACCCTATGAAAATTATGGCCCTCAAACTGATAGTAGCCTCTGCGCGTAACAACCAAAACACGAACATTTTTCATTCGAATTTGATGAAAATTTTTAGGGTTGTTCAGCCTGTAAATAATCACCTATGAAAATCATCTCTCCGGAAGGGCTAGGAGACACTGAGCATGCGCAAACGTATATTTCCTTTTAACAGGCATAGTTTCTATATTTTCCATCCGATTTCGAAGAAATATTCAGAGATTGTGAGGGTTGACATGTAGAGTCCCCTATAAAGGTATTCGATGATACTTAGCGATTAACTAGGTACCATGCATAGGATCATCTGTACAATCGGGTTATGGATACGAGGAAACTATGTGCCACACCCGCTTGGAAGACTTTTTGCTTCCGAGTCTACCAAGGTAGCGGAAGCTTTGTTTTCACTTTTCAAGGACGAAAAAAAAGTTCTCCAAAATCAAAATTTCCACTCGCGTTTCCGTTTTAGACCTTTCTGAACAATTTTGGTTCCGTGTCTGTCTGTCATGAATTCCTTGTAACGTGCATAACTATACGAAGTTATTGTCCGATTTCTATGAGTGTGTAGACGGTCCCCTATGAAAATCATCATCCCCGGACTGATAGAAGCGACTGTGCAAGCGCAAACGTGAATTCCTTGTAACAGCCTTAACTTCCACATTTTCAATCCGATTTCTATGAAATTTTCAGTGATGTTACAGATTAGTATTTAGATGGTCCCCTATGAAAATCACCACCTTCAAACTGATAGTAGCCACTGCGCCTGCGCAAACGTGAATTGCCTTGTAACGGCCATAACTTCTACATTTTCCATCTGATTTCAATGAAATTTTCAGGGATGTTGTTACAGATTAGTGTTTAGATGGTCCCCTATGAAAATCATAGAGACTGGTTTTTCATAGAGGGATTCATTCATAGAGCGTTGGTCCCCTGTGAGAATCTCAAATCCTATTCGTTACATTACTAGGCCTCAATAGCTCAGAGGGTAGCGCATAGAACTGTCCCCCAGGGGTCCCGGGTTCGAATCCCAGCCGAGGCTGAGTATTTTTTTGATCTAATCACATACATCTACTCACTTAATTTTCCATCCGAATTTGATGAAATTTTCTAGGATTGTCCAGATTAGCGTGTAGATGGTCCCCTATGAGGGGAGTGAAAGGTACTTAGAGATTGGTGTTTTGAGATTAACTACTATGCTTCGGCTCATCTATATAATCGGGTTATGGATACAAGGAAGCTATGTGCCACACCCACTTGGCAGACTTTTTTCTTCTTCATGTTCCATTTTTTGAGGAATGTTGGGCGATTCACTTTTATGTGCACTAATTCAGCTCCTGAACAAGTCAGGTTCACAAAATTGACGTGTACAATTGGACGTTAACCAACCAAACTCAGTAATTTGGTTCAAGTAGTACTTGATGATTTTTTGAAGTGTTTACGAAACATTTCGAAGTGGCTTCCGTCCTTCGGCTCCGTTGAAAAAGCCTTGAAAATCGATTTTCCTTCTCCCACCTTCCTCCAGCTCTTTTCATCCACTCGGAAGGGTTCCCTTCCCCAACCCTCGTATTCCTCCCTCGTGCAACAGTTGACTCATCCTCCCTCCACCTCATGGGTCGTGGGGTGGGCTTGAACTGCTGTGGTGCGGGTCATCGAACCGCTCCCCCCATTCCGTATCGCCAGGTGAAGGGAGGTCCTCGGTGTTCTCTCCTTCTCTTCAAATGCTTTCGCCCGTTTCATTTTACGGCTTCCCCCTTTTCCCATGTTCACCCTGGAATTCGCTAGTTCATATTTCAAGCGAAGTCCATACCATTCGCTCCATTTCGTACCATAAAGGTTCTGGTTGGTCCTCACACCGCAGTGTAGTCAGGAAATCTCCCCTATAAAGAGAAAAACCTGCGAGAATGAAGGATATTACAAATTATGCACTGCACGTCTCTATTGCTCATCATTGCAAATACTACCAGCTTCACTGTGTTTAGTCCTAGTAATTGCCTCAATCTTTGTCAGACCAAACGTTCATATTGGCGTTCATTTATTGAACTATTTTCAAAATTATTCATCAGACTATTAGACGGTTTGAAAATGTTCTTATTGATTGGTGATTAATTTAAGCTCATTAAAATTTTGTGTTTCACTTGACACCTTGGCTAGTGATTGCTTCAGCTTTGGGTATCACCTATGACACTTCGGCCATGTTTCTCTGACCTTCTCTCAATTTAGTGATCCTGGTGACACCGCACGATTAAAATATGGGAAATGAAGAAAATCAATAAAACTATATTAGAATGAAAAATAACTTTTTTTTTAAATTTTATTGGTTTCAGTAAGGTACAACTATTCAGCCTGTCTTACTAAAGAAAATATACATTTACCTTTTTACATTTCAAACAAAATACATTTACACAATTTACATTTCAAACTATAGTTAATTGAAAATAACAAACAAGTTAAAAAAAAATATATTTATTAAATCAAAAAGTCAGACTGCAGTACTTACAAAATTTAAAGATGGCATCGTAATGATGCACGTCTTGAAGTCGGAGGGTCAGGTCAAAATTGAAGGGCTGAGGGACTGATTTAGAGACTTCTTCGAAGAGATGTTTTCTTGCAGAAACGAAACGTGGACATTCCATCAATAGATGTTGCTCGTCTTGAACCACTGAACACAGGTCGCACAGTTCGCTCGTCGATCTTCGGATTTTGAAGAGGTACTTTTTGGTACAGCTGTGACCTGTTCTCAGGCGCGACAGGGTTTTGAAGAACATCTTAGACCTTAGTGGCATATCATAAAACCAGGCGTGCAATCGAGGTGGAGGGAAGATTCTGATATATCTTTGGCCTGCATGGTAGAGTGAGCAATAAACCAAGTTTCGAGCAGTTTTTGACTGAATCTTCAGTTACTATAGCTGCTATCTCAGAAACTTATTTCAAACCTAACCGTTCTTACTTTTTCCGAGGGTACAATCTTTTAAGGAAAGATAGAGAAGATGGGGGAGAATAGCGGGAGGTTGAACCTACATCGTTCAACTTTATGTTGAACGATGTAGGTACGAGTAACGCCCCCAATTCCATGGAATCAGTCTAGTAGGGTGTGCGCATGGGTCGGAAAAACTGTTCATTGTTATTTTTAATCTAAACTAGACCTCATTCCGAGCATTATGACACCAACCGCTACCTTCTAGCTTGAGAAGACCTTTGTCTATGATTTTTCAAAGTTTCGAATTATTATAACGTCACAGTGGATTGGGGGGTCCCGCCCAAGCGCGGAGGGCGCGTGACGTCAAAATAATAAAAAACTGAAAAATTATAGAAATAAAATAAATAAAAACGTAAATAAAAATCCACTCATCCAAAAAGACTGGTGTCAAAATTTTCAGAATGAGGTCTACTTTCGATCAAAAATCTAAAAAAAAAAAAAAAAATCATGCGCTCACCCCATTGTTAGACTGATGCAACATTTCATGTTCATGATGTGGCTGCGAACGAAATCCACACATTTATTGCTTCAAGCGATTTCTTAGTAGTAAAGAAGAAAGGATGTCCCTTCGAGGAGAGAAATCCCCCCCCCCCCCCAAAAAAAAAGAAATCGCGAAAATTCGATAATACAAAGTGAACGGCCATCTTATTCTTCAAGCGAACTTTTCAAATAATTGCAGTGGTTTGGTTTGGTTACGGACTTAAGTGGGTGACGTCATACGAATCTGTTGCCCGATCGATCCTTCATGGAGAAACCGAATGAGAGGGCGGCACCAAATTACGTCACTCGTTTTTCTTCAGACGATTCTACACAAAACACTTGGATTTCAGCCGTTATCATGTAGTGTCCTTCCTAATTTTGTAATCGCAATTTATGTAACATGTAATGTGGAACAAAAAATATGTCCAGAATATTATTCATAAACAATTCATCTTCCCTCATTGGAACGTCATTATTTGGTACAATAATGGTATATTACTCACATCTTCGTCTTTCATTTCATGTAGATGGACGTCACAGTCGAAAAAATTCAAACTTCAGAAAAATGAATCAACTTGTAGAAGGAGTCACATTCATTAAAAATTAATTTTTAGATTGACGGTATTTATTAACAGTTTGATTCAAACAACTCGTAGCCCGTTACAATTTACCATCTAACAAAGAAAAATTTGCATACCAAGACTCATCGGAAGAGTTTCATATTCTTCCAGAAATTGATATGACTGCCTGTTTCTCTCTGCCGGTCCTTCAAGTACATTCTTCAGTGGAACTTAGACTTTTTTAATTCTGTTTCCAGAGAAATATTGGTTTTAAATTACTCTCGTCAACTAACCTCAGGCTCTTTCTAATCTGTGCATTCAATTGTTATTTATCTTCATCTTCGGTATTGTACCACAATCTTCAGCGGTTGGGATACTGAGGTATCCACATTGAGATGTTATTTACCTAACCCTAATTGGACCATTAGTGTCACTAATGTTACCGCAAACATCTTAAGGATTCGACAGCTGTTATCCCAAGGAGTCTCCAGATTAACTAGATTTAAATTGTTATTTAAAAATTATTGGACAGAGCTGAATTTTTTGAACCATTTTTTGTAAGTTATAAGAAATCAAAAACGCTGCAAATCATGCCCAAAGGTTTATTGTTTTCTTTATAGATCACCCTTCTGTATAGATCCTTCCCTACCAACCGTAGGTACCTACTACCTTCCCAACCACCAACCAAATGGAAATGAAAGGTTGAAATTTTCAAAAATGCTCTAGTACGTAGTAGGCACCTATGGTTGGTAGGGAGGGATCTATACAAAGGGTGATCTATACATAAAATAATAAACCTTTGGGCAATGATTTGCAGCGTTTTTTTTACCTTTTTTTTACCTACCAACTTTTTTTTACCTACCAACCATTGGTAGGTACTACCTACCTCACCATACTTCCTTCACACTTTCACAATCAAGTTTATTAGAAAGAACTAAATGCTTCACATTTGATTCGAAAAATAGTTCTTCATATGGAAATTTGATTATTGGTTGCTCAGAAAGCAAAACTGAATACAAATCGAAGAAATGAACACCGATCGCATTTTAGTCAGATAAAATTTCAACGGAGATTACACCTCTTTTGCAATTCACACTCTGATGTGATTTCCTTCGATAAAACCGTTAAGTACTCGTAGGGACCGAACGGTTTGTCCTACAGAGCTCCGGGTGGTCTCAATTTTTTTTTAAATTCAATACTATTTAAAATTGGTGAAAAAACGATACGTTTATTTCGAGAGTTTTCGAGCTAGGGCACTCTTGAAAATTTCAACCGTCAATTTTCACCTCTTAGAAGTGACTGATATCAACCAAAAGCTTTGCGGCACAACTAGACCCCAAATGAAGCCCATATACCAAAATTTGAACCAAATCGGTCCAGTGTTGCTAAGAAAAGTGCCGCTTACGGCGGACGGACGGGAAATTTTTTATTCGATTTTCGGATTCTACGTACCTTGAAACGTAAAACATCAAATTTTTATGGGGGGTTAAGTTTTTTTTCTTGCTCGATTCCAAAGGCTTATATCCAAATGATGTTATGACAAAAAGTTTCCATCGATTTCTTTGGAAAACTTTTGTCATATATCTATTTTGGGACTTCCAATATTTCACGAAAAACTCTAATGACCTTTAAATTTAAAATTGCAATTTATTTCTGGGTACTCCAGTGACACCTTGGGACATCTGTGGAGTTCCTGAGATGTTTTCGGTGAAACTGGTGATACCATGGTCCAATTAGGGTTATCAAAGATAATAACTGTAATGGAGATCCAAACCATCAGTGCATCCATGGCTATACATAGGTAACCAACCTATGTTTCATTCAAGGCGCCACGTCACGAGGGTTGGGCTTGTATTATTCATTACTCATTGCTTTGTTGATTGGAGCTGATGAAAATGAGTAATAGATTAAATTTATGTATGAATAGGTAAATAGCATTTCAATAATCATTAGGTGTTGAATGTATTCGATTGGAGATCATGTTGAATTGCAGAGTCCATGAGGCATAAGTCACATCTTCCTGGCCATGTGTTATTATTAGTAATCTTTTTGATCATTCCATATTTGAAAAGTTTGGTCTGTCCGTTTTGCTAGATCATGGAAATCCTGTTGAGGCTCGAAAAATTGAAAATTTTATTTTTTAGTTAAAGTATACCTTGAGAATATTTGTCAACTTTTGCTGTTAAATAATATTTTCCTCACTCGGTACTACAAAGTACTACACAGTGGTTCTGAGCTAGAAATGGGCCAAACGGTTACATTTGCGTTTAGGTTACACCGTTACCGCTCTGGGTGGGTAACAGGTTCCAATAACCTGTTATTTATTAACAGGTTATCTAAGGGACCTCCCCACAAGCTCATTCCGACATACCATTCGAAGGTATCATTTCTTTGATTTCTACCTTTAGTTACCGACCTATGTTCGTTTGTTTATCATGTTATATTGTTATTCCATTTCATTGTATCATTCCGTTTATCTCTAGTTTTCGTTTCCTACCTAAGTTGGAGTTTCTATCAAGTTATTCCCTACATATTTACGTGTTAGAGTATTTTAATTCTTTTTCGATTAAAAAAAGCTATTGTTTTGGCTCCACACATAATGAAGCCTTCCCTGAAATGTCATTTAATAACAGGGTTATTTTGGTAATAGGTTCCCGGTAATAGGTTGCTTTTAACTGTCACGTTAAATACCGCCCATCTCTATTCTGAGCTATAAGTGTGAAAAAGGAATCCTCTCGATAAAGTCATAAGTAATTCTTATCAATTCAGTTCAAGCTCTCTAACGATCTGTTGTCGTTGTTTCTTCCTATCTGTGCAAAAATACTTGTCTTTATATGGGAATCAGTATTCGAGTATGAAGAGATACGTCTGAGATGTTCTCAGTCAGATTCAGACAAATTATCTACTGGTCACTTAGGCGACAGGAAATCCTAACGTCAAAAGTTTCCGGACCCAATTTTGATGGGCTTGTGACGAGGAAATGTAATATAACCGAGTGAACCGAGCTGAATTGATAGTGTCTAGTTACATACCTTCTTGTTAGTTGTGAACGTAGCCTCCAGGAAATTCAACGGCAGCTTGGAAATCCAACGCTTCCGTTTCAACTTTAAGCTCTACGGACTTCACTCAGTCACGTTCTAGTTTGTGTTATTTATAGTGTTTAGTGAGAATATTCTGATGAGCTGAATACATTATGAACTGAGCAAACTTGATCAATCGTGTTTTGGAAATCATTACAGATAATATCTGGAATCGTAAATCACATTGTGATTTCAATCTCCTAAGATAACTAAATTTAACAAAATTCCCTGTTAACGAACTTGTTTCGTTTGTTATTACGAACATTTTGGCGAACACTTGAAATTTTTGCGAGACTCAAGTTATTGTCTCGAGTGACCCACAAATATTATCTTTATCCCGTTTATATCTAGATATAAATACCTACATGTACATATAATATATACATGTACATATAATATATATCATATTATGATTTTTGGAACTCATAATTTCAGGAATCGTTTTGGAATTTTCCAAAACGAATTTCTATGGGGGGAAAAAGCAATGTAGGTAGTTCACTAAAAAATTTTTTAAATCTATGCAATAGTTTATTTTCATTTTTTTTAAATTTCCTAAAAAATAATAAAAATTGTTCATTGAAAATGTAAATTAATAGTACCTCATAAATTAGTGCTTAGAATGCGAATGAAATGAATTTCATGTACCACACTTAGGGTCTACCGCGGTTTACATTTTCGAAAAATTTCAGAGTTTTGCAATTTGGGCGCTTGCTGGTACGGATTGCGTGCAGCCGAAAAAAAACGAGTGAAGAGTCATACGTTGAAGAAATTTGGCGTAGAATCAGAATATAAAATAAAAACTAGGTGATCCTTAAAAAAATAATGAAATTTTTTCTTGGAGCGAAAATTGAGGAGTTTGATTGACCATTTTCATCAAGATTGAATTACCTAACACCTCCCCAGGGGGTAGTTCTTCACAAAAATGCGATCGTGTTCGAGCAAAAAGTAATCTACTCCCTTGAAAAACGAGGTTGAATATTCCGTTTAATTTCAAAATTTACTATAGGTATCCAGCACAATGGCGGTCTCTCATCCATTTTGTTTCAAAAAGTGCTATATCCACTTCGTTTGATTTCCAAAAGTATTTTATCCACGCTTGAGAAAATAAAAAAATGGAAAAACGAAAGAATGAAAATAACGAACCTGGATCAGATGAAAACAATGAAAAATTTAATCTCAAAACATCAATCTTTAAGTAACTTTCACTACCCTCTTAGGGGACCATCTACTCGCCAATCTGAACAATCCTAGAAAGTTCCATCAAATTCGGATGAAAACTGTAAGTGTAATGGCTGTTACAAGGATTTTACGTTTGCGCATGCGCAGTGGGTACTATCAGTCCAGGGGTGATGATTTTCATAGGGGATCGTCTACACTCCAACCCAAACAATCCCTGAAAAATTCATCGAAATCGGATGAGAATTGTAGAAGTTATGGCTGTGGCAAGGATTTCATGACAGACACACAGACAGACGGACAGACAGATAGACACGGAACCAAAATTATTCAAAAAGGTCTGAAACGTTAAGCACGAGTGGAAATTTCAATTTTGGAGAACTTTTTTTTTCAACCTTGAAAAGTGAAAACGAAGCTTCCGCTACCTTGGTAGACTCCGAAGCAATAACATCATTGGTTTATACCACGTTTTTGAGGTCACTGCGGTTTTTCGAGTTTTTGTCACGTTTGACCAAAATGGATATAGTTCCTTTTGGAATCAAGCTCCTCAATTACGGAATTAAGTGGCTGATTTAAAAAAAATTAAACACCACATGAATGATAATACTATAATACCACAATCAATCAATTCTATACGTTGATCGTAGTTATTCGCTGTGAGGAATGTCGATATTCTGCCTCCCACCTTGGCAAAAATTTTATTTTTGCACGACTGAGATGACCTAGTTAGCAGTGATTTTTTTACTTAGAAACTTGTAAAGTAACTTTTGAAAAAAAAGTAAATAATTAAATCGTCGTCCGATGACACATCGAAAATAGTTCGCGCCTTCGGCGCACTCGAAGTCGGTCGAGAATTTAACTTGAAGCTACCTTATATTGATGTCTCAATTGGATATAAAACATCCCTCCGATAGTAAGATAAAAACAATGTTTCTATCAAAATCGTTTCGACAACTACTGGAGTCCTTGTCCGCCTTCATTCCTTCTACAATGTTCAATAAAGCGTTTTTTTCTTAAAAAAAAAAGTTTTTTATCAAAGACCATGCTAAAAGTGGTATTTTTTCATCTTTATATAAAACGTACTGAACTCTGAATCTCTTGTGTTCTGTGCGAAGATCGTTTTTCGTATTTGCGTCAGACTCTACGCCCCCGGAGTCCTCGAATTTAGCACATCCGCTCACCGCATCAGCAGTTATTTGGAATGATGTCTCATCCATCCGCTCTCATTCGAACGACAATGTCATTGCTTGCAGGGTCCTAATGAAACAGAAGCATTGTCATGTTTTGGGTTGATTGATTGATATAATATGTTATTTTGAATACATCAAAATATGAATAAATCATTGATATACACCTACAATCGTAATCTAATGTGTTCTAATTGATATTTCTTTGACAAAACTGAATACACGTGGCATTATTTTTTTCTGTCCACCCTACTTGGTAGGTACTTTTTAAAGTAGGGTCATAAATGATAATTATGATGTTAAAATACATAAATTGTTTTAAAATGGCTTCCCATGAATGCATTTTTTTCAAACTGGTCAACCATATATTTTCAAAAATTCGCTACAACTGTTAGTTTGAGTCGACATTTTGATGATATTTGAAAATGAGACAATTTTATCTTTTCCTGTTGGTTTTGAAGTTTCAGTTCAAGTGTAGGTTTTGGGAGAAGTTATTTATTTGCAGAACATTATCAGCTATCGTGTAATTTCCTGTGTCACGTTGATTTAGTTGAGGTGGACTGTTGAGGGGGTATCAGTCGGTCGCCGTTCGTTCCACGTTCTGGGTTAGTATTTCCTTAAATAACCGGCGCTCAAACTCTAAAAGTTGTACCTTAATATTAAATTTTGAAGGATTTTAGAAATTCATTAGTGCATCAGCCTTAGGAATTGAAAACTAAAATATTGCCTTTGGAATCATCAAAATCGAACATGATTGCCGGCGAAAAACGTTGCAAATTATTACACAATGGTTAATTATTTTTCTATATAGATTACTCGTCTGCAAAGCCATCAACCATCCAACATGAAGAAACAACAACATCGATCGTATTTCGGTCTGCTATAATTTAAACGGAGATTAGGCTTTAGCGTGAATATGTACTTATTTATACTAATGTATGAAGAAGTTGACTTCGTGAATTCGAACGGAACTGATAATGATTTTTATTAGAAGCGCAACAGGTGGCAAGATGCCAATCGGTTGTTAAAAATGAAATAATAAAATTAACTGTAGAAACCGCCACAAACCACCCCCCTCCCTAATAACAATGATAACAGGATAATTTTTCTGGGAATTTGACGGTTCTGCCCGATCTTGTCCTGTACGGTAGCTGCGGTGGCTGTGGAGAATTTTGCTGAATGGGTATACTGTGCTGCATCTGAGGTGCTTGAGAATCCGTAGGGTATGAGCTTGATGGTGTAGGAGTTGCTGTGGGGTGTGGTCCGGGGATTGTGGGTTGTGGTCCTGACGTTTTTCAACCCTCGAGTCAACTCATTGACAAATCTTTGGAAGGTTTGAGCCGCGTTGCATAAACCAAATGTCATCTGGGGAAACTCGAAAAGACCGAAAGGAGTGATGGTTTTTTGTATGTCCTCGGGAGCCATGGGAATTTGGTGGTATGCTTTTAGTAGGTCTATTTTTGAGAAAATTGCCTTTCCATGTAGGTCATGTGTCATATCATGGATATTCGGCAGTGGGTATCTATCAGGGACCGTGACTCGATTAAGGGCACGAAAATCTCCACATGGGCGCCAATCACCCGTCTTTTTGGGAACCATAATATGGTAATATTATATTATAGGTAATACATATTATGTAATGGGCTTGCCCAAGGGCTTTTGGACGGTCGACAGATTCCCTGAGCTACCATATAATCGAACTCTTTTTGGGCAATGGCATATTTAGCTGGATCTAATCGGCGATACCTAGCTGATATTGGAGGACCTGATGTCAAAATATGATGGACAACATCGTGTTTTGGTTTAACGGCAGTGAAAGAAGGTCTCGTAATATCTTTGAATTCTGTGAGAAGTGAATGATAGGCAGATGAAGGATCGGTCGTGGTTACGGCTGGAGCATCGCATTGCTGGAGAAGACAAATTGTTGACAGTGAGGTGAGTGAATCACGCAAACATTTACTTCTCAGATCGACTAGCAGACCATAGTGAGCCAAGAAATCAGCACCAATGATCGATTTCGAGACGTCTGCTTTGATGAAAGGCCAATGAAATGTTCGACGGAGGCCTAAATCTACTGAAAGAAGAAGAACGCCGTGGGTTTTGATGGTTGTTCCATTTGCTGCAAACAACTGATACGAAGATGTCTTCGTTCTGTCTGAACTAGATGGGGGAATGACACTCACATCTGCTCCTGAGTCGACAAGGAAGCTGAAATTCGTGGTTTTGTCATAAACAAAAAGGCGGCTAGTCGTTGGGCCAAAATCGCCTGCCGCATCTAGCGATTGGCCTGCTTGTTTTCCGGTGCTGAACTATTTGAAAACCCACAAGGAGGTTCGCAATTGTAAGCTTTCTCACCCCAACGAAAATGGTATCGGCATAACCAAGTACCTGCTTTTATTTTATCTTGTTTTCGTGATTGATCCCTACTATTGGAACGAGATCGTGAACGTGTTTGCCTATTGTGACCTTGCGGCCTAGCGCTTAACGAATCAAATTTACGTGCTAGGGCATCAATCTTACCGGCTAGGTCGTCGTACTGCGAAGTTGTGCTAGGCATACTATTTCCTATAACGGCAGAGCACTTGCCCTTACTTTCGGACACTTCAATAATTTTGTCTGCCAGAGGTACTAGTGTATTGAGTGTAGATTCTTTACTCACTGATAGTATCGCTCGTACATTTGAAGGTAGGTTTTGCAACCAGAGGGTCTTCAATAAGTCCTCACTTACTGAGTGGTTCGCAAGTTCCTTCATCTCTCGCAAAAGCTGACTGGGTTTTTTGTCTCCGAGTGCCACGTCCTTGAGAAGTCGTTGTAGCTTCCGTTCCTCGGAATCGGTAAAACATTCTATGAGCCGTTTTTTAAGGGTTACATATTTCTCGTTTATTGGCGGATCGGTCACTAAATCACTTACTTGAGCGAGAATACTTGTGTCGATCACTCCTACGATGGAATCAAATTTTTCGTCATCTTCGTTAACGTTATTCCTTCTGAACTGTGCTTCGATCTGCGCAAACCAGAGAGCTACATTTGCTTTCCAAAAAGGTGGAATCACTAACTTTATCGACCTTGGAGCTGGTACAGGTCTTCCATCTCCGTTTGGTCCTGGTCTCTCGTTATCGTGTTCCATTGTACCGATCACGTCGGGTGTTACCAGTTTTTAGCGTGAATATGTACTTATTTATACTAATGTATAAAGAAGTTGACTTCGTGAATTCGAACGGAACTGATAATGATTTTTATTAGAAACGCAACAGGTGGCAAGATGCCAATCGGTTGTTAAAAATGAAATAATAAAATTAACTGTAGAAACCGCCACAAGGCCTCTTTTGCTATTCACACTCGTGTTTCTGATTTATCGTACGCCCCCCTTTAATTCTCGTAGGGAGTGAACGGTTTGTCTTACAGAGCTCCAAAAAATTCTATACTATCTTAAATTTATGGGAAAACAATACCTTTATATCAAAACTTTTTGAGTTACGGCGTTTTCAAAATTCATTTTTCAACCCTTAGAAGTTACCTACATCAACCAAAATATTCGAGGGACAACTAGACCCCAAATGGAGCCTATATACCAAATTTCATCGAAATCGGTCAATGCTAAGTGGGGAAAGTGTCGAGTATGGCGGACGGCGGACTGACGTACCTTGAAACGTAACCATCAAATTTTGAGGGAGTGTTAAAAAATGTTTCTTCTAGGTCGATTCCAAAGGTTCATTATTAAAAATAATAAACCAAAATGGGAGAAACCTAACTGAATAAACTGTTTTCTCCTTCTTTCGCCGGCAATCATTGTTAAATTTTGAAGATTCCAACGACAATAGTTTAGTGTTTCAACTCCCTAGGCTGATGCACTAAGGAATTTGAAAAATCCTTGAAAATTTCAAATTTAAGTACAATTTTCAAAGTTTGAGTGCCAGCAACTTAGGGAAATACCAACCCGGAACGAGGAACTGACGGCGACCGACTGAGACTCACATAAGTTGAAGCTTGTCAACGCTCAACTAAAACTCTCTAAATAAATTGTGACAGTACGCTACTTTCCTAATCAGGAACCTTACACCATCTGTCGGTGGATGGTAGAATCAGTTCAACTCTCTGGAGGGGGCTTCGCTCTCTCTATATTATTTATATTATTATTATCTATATACTATATTATTATTATTATGGCTATTACCCTAGTCTATTTCACTAACCAAGAATTTCACCACTCTGGTATATTCTGATAGACTATTAGCATCCCGCACAGTATTTCACTCTCTATTTCTCTCTCTCCATTTTGGAATTTTTCCAAACTCCTCGTGTTCTCAGTTCTCCTTTTTTCACTTGGATTCAGGGTTATTATTTTCATTCTTTCGTTTTCCTTTTTTTTTCAAATACCTCAAGCAGGAGTTTTCATTTTTTCTAATTTTTCGTTGAATATATTTCGTTTTTTTCTTTTTCTTTTGTTTTTATTCTTCATTTCCTTTTTCCTTTTGCCAATTTTATTTGGGCCATACTTTGGTTGCTTCCCCCAGATAACTGGGGTGGTAGCAGAGATTTTGCTTAGAGCGATTTATTTCTTTCATTTTCGTCCTTTTCTGAAGTAAGAAGTCGTTATGATGGTCGCACTGTCACAAAATTTTGAAGTGGATTATTCATTTTGAAGTTAAAAGCCACTATTTTACTGGAAGGATCCAACTTTCTCACAGAGACAGTCATCTCATGTCCACATAGCTATTGGACAGTCGACATGGACAGCTCCCGGGGGGTTTCCTGTTGAAGCGGTCACTCCGTTTTTCCTCTTTTTCTTTCATCCTTCCCCTCGAGTGCAGATAAACGATTGCGAATTCCCGTGCGTTCCACCGTATAGATTTTCCGTACGACTTCGCCAGTCGAGGCACGTGCGTCGAGGAGGCTTTTCGTTTTGGATGAACGCTCTGGGGTGAGCTGATCGTGACACTGTATCGATAAATCATTGTCAGTAACTGAAAGCGATCCACCCTTTGCATGACAAGTCGCTCCTGCGTTTGGCTCTTACTGAAGTTGAAGTTGACAAGATGTCTACACTACTTTTCACGTCCAATTTGCACTTGATACTCTTCGAATATAATAATACCTAAGTGGCTAATTATACGATGGTTTTGAGCCATCTTAGCAAAATACAGTCATCACGTTCAAAAGAGTTGATTGGTCTGCCAGTAACATTGATCATTTCGTATTTATCCATAGTTCATTGCCATCGTTAGTAAATAAATAACTGATAAAATATTTTGACAAATAGTGCACTAACCATTTTTAAAGCATGGAACATGCTTTAGCCTTGAGCTAACTGGCAAAAGTCACGTTTTTGGGAGACGGCGATGTGTGACGAAATTTTGCAATGATTTCCACTTACAACCAAGTCGTTGTTACGGAACTTCATCTTCGTCATTCGTGCTGCTAGAAAAATCGTTCACCATTCATTGGAAAGCTATAAATTTATGCATAAATTATATACAGCCAAGACAGCTGTAATTATGGAAGAAACTGAGATAAAAGAGCTATAAACAACATTCGTGGTAAGAGCCATCATAGTAACACGGCTAAAGCACGTTCAATGTCTCTTGAATTTTAGCCAAAGACTGAGCAGTAAGCATCCGGGGGTCCGGGGCATGCCTCCTGGATAGGCCCGAAGGGCCGAGTTTATTATTTACATATCAGTACATCTATCTGATTTTTTGTTTGGAATTGAAAATGTATTAATCAGGTTATTCATTTGTTCCAGGTATGTATCCTGAGGATCCTTCGTATTTATTCGTTTATTCGAGTCCTCTTCAGTGGTATGCAAAATCCATATGATCTTTGAGAAGTTTCATTCAACCACCGTTTTGATCCTCTTATGTTAATTTCTAATTTTGCTTAAAATTGCAAATATCTTGTTCTTCAGTTTCAAAACTGTATGTAATGTAAATCCTAGCAATCCTAAATTACTACAAGATTAGTCAGAGATGCTGAAGTATTGCCGAAATCACCAGTTACACAAAAGTCGCACAGAGTTTTCCCGATTCACTTGAACCAGTCAAAGGTTCAACAGTTGACCGGTACAGGTGAAAAGAGGCCATCCAAAAAGTTTTATGGTGTGTAAAATTTTTGCTACAAATGTTGATGTATAGCAGAAAAATAAATATCAGGAAAACGTAGTTTTGTTTCACATGAATTTATTAGTTATGTGTTATGTGGTTGAGATCCATCTTGATATTTGAGAAGTTGAGGCCCATGTAGTAAAATCATTGAGGCCGAGCCTATCATTATATTACTCAAATAATTACTTTTGTAGTTTATAGTATCCACATTGCACAGTATCCACTAACGTTTTATCCACTCATCACTGATGAAAGGGGAGGTTGCTCGTTCCACCTATCACTTCTTCCGTGACCAAGTACCTTCTTGATGCTCTCCCCTCCGTGCACCACTCTATTAACCCTTCTTCTAGCGTTCATAGTATTCGCTGAAATTTCCCAAAAATCAGCGGAAAATTGTCCAGGAATATTCCCAATAAAAAATATTCGTAATGCATTACTGGCATAGATGAAAAATTAACGAATGATCATAAAAAAACGTCAGTGAACATGGAGACATAGTACTAGTTTGGTGGATCTGCTGAGCAATGAGGAAATTTTATAGAGAATATGGAGAAGTTGGAAATGATAGAGTTCCCATAATGTAACACCTTGAGGTCCTCATAACATTTGGCCTTGTATATTGACGCTTTTTTCCACGTACCAAAAGAACGTATCTCTTCGTTTGCGACCGTTGTGGCGTTGATGACATGGAACATGCTTTATCCGTGTTTTATTTGTTTTCTGTTTCCTTTTACTATGAATTTGTAACCTGGTCCAGGACACGACTTCACCGGTGGACAGATGGAGCAAGACTGATATGTAAATGACGTAAATAATATATGTTACGTAAATTAGGACTCACAAGCACCTTAAATGGGAGGTTCCTTAGATTCCATTCCGTAAATACGTTGCCAATTACTACATAAATTACACCTTCTTCCGGAATAAACCCCCACTAAATCCATGTTGGGTCTTACTGTGAATGTTGTTTACTTACAGGTCTTTTAATTCATGGGTATATCTCATTTGCTTCCATAATTACAGCGGTTTTGGAAGTACATAATGTATGCATAACAAACATACTAGTTAACATTAATACAGTTAAAGTTCACCATTCGTTGCTTTTCAGCGAATGGTTAACGATTTTCTTTCGAATACGAATGACGATGATAAAGTTCCGTAGCAACGACTTGGTTGTAAGTGGAAATCATTGAAATGTCGTGACATATCGCCGTCTTCCAACCGGTCTCCCAAAAACGTGGCTCTTTTTGCCAGTTAGCTCAAGACTAAAACATGTTCCACGCTAAAACACTTAAGTAGAATCATTGCAACAAATTTGAAACCAACAATTTTCCACTGTTCGAGATACGGCCGGTGGAGTTGTGGCAGTTATTTTCAAGAGTCATCTGCTGGGTCAGAAAGGCAATCAACAAAATCGCGAAGAACTGTCGTTTTAGGTGATCTGCCAAAGATATCATAGCGAAACCCATCCATGAAAACGCCTCCCCCGGGGCATGAAGAGCTGCCGAAGTCTGGAGGCTATCACATCCAAGTTTCCGAGATGTTTCCTGCAGATTAAAGGCCTGACCGCTAATCACACGCCTCCCGGCTGTTTGCTTCTCCCGACCATCTTCGGCTGGGGGATACGTACAAATTGGATTAAACGATGACCAACTCGAGCAACTTGGGAGAGAGCGGAGAGATGGGTTTTCATTGTCGGTGAATAAAATCGATGGCCGGTAGGACGGAGGGCGACTGGTCGGAACTAATATGACCCTAATTCGACTTGTAAACGAGTCGAGCGTGAACTCGAGTTGAGCTTCAAATGAGATTCGCTAGTTTCTACTCATGCGTCCGCCGACTGCTAGACCGAATGTATGTATAGCAGGATGTGGTGAATTCGAACGTGAGCCAGAAACCTCATCATCGAGACCTCTAAAGCTTCAAATGAGATGCAATATTCCGATCACTATTGAACATGAACCCTCATGATCCATTTGGACTTATTACTTAATAACAGTGGAGGGATTGACAGAAAATCGCCGTTAATTATTATACAGTGGTTCGTTATTTTACTGTATTGATCACCCGTCTGCAAAGAACTTGGCTTTTCCATTACGAGCACTACCTACCATCAATAACATCGCTATCCAAGAGCTGGGTGCCTTCATCCTTCATTAAATTTCTTTCTTGGTTGAAGGAAGCTCAAGTGAGGGACATGAAACTCTATTGAAAGAAACAAACCGATTTTAACTCTATTCAAAGAATTTTATCAGCTGAAATTTGGACGAAGATTGAACCTATAAAGTGAACCGTCTTTTGCATTCAGACCTTAGATCCTTAAGTCCTTAAGGAGCGAACAGTTGGTTCCGCAGAGTTCTGGGCGGTCTCATTAATTTCTAAAAATTCAATTCTATTATTAGAAAAATATAAATATCATCAGAATCGGTCCATGGTAACTAAGGAAAGTGCCAATAACGGCCGACGGATGGAAAATTTATTAATCGATTTTCGGATTTTAGGTATACCTTTCTCGGAACGTAAACCATCAAATTTCACTAACGGGGTGGACATTTTTTTTCTTGAGCGATTCAAAGGTTCCGTTGGAATCTGCTTCAGACCGTAATCCAATTTGGAATCGACCAAGAAAAACAATTTTTTAACATCCCCTCAAAATTTGTTGGTTTACGTTTCAAGGTACATGGAATCCAAAAATCGAATAAAAATTTAGCCGTCCGACGAATGTTCAATAAAGTGTTTTTCTCTCTCTATAAAAAATATAAAACATTTTTGTCTCAATTAAAAGACTGTTGTTGATTAGCGTGATTGTATTAAACGTTTTCACGATCAGGTGAAAATTGACTGTTAAAGTAAAGTAAAGTAAACAACGATTTTTTCGCGGACTTCGTCAGCTGTCTTCCAAAGGAAAGATCAGAATTTGTTCTGATAGTTCCGCTCCTGGCTTCCCATTGCCTCTCCGCCTTTGGTTGGGAAGAAAGGGACGATGAGCCCCATACTTACGAATGCCGGCGGTGAGATTCGACAACCCCCGCAGCAGTCGGCCTGAACATCGCCACCAAAAAACGCGTGCTGCAGCGCCCACGGCCACATATGACCCCCATGAAAATTGACTGAATGAAGTACGAATGACTTACTGACCTCTGACTAGTTAGGCGATCTGAATTTGCTCTTGTCGGCTCAACGAATCTCGAATTTCAGAGGAATTTCAGACGAAGCTGATCTGGGATTGCTGAGTACGTGTGACGAACTAAACAGTTTTTCCTGATCATCAACTGAGCGTCGTATCTGATATCAATCAATTCCTGATGGTCCAAGAGTCTGAAATTTCAGATGGAGCCTCTCTGGCGATGTTTGAGTAGGTGCAAATGACAAACTGAACTCATTCATGTTCAGGTCGATGAGCCAAATTCACATACTGGTCCCAAGAACCTGCAATTTCACATGAAGCGTTTTTCGAACTCTACTGTTAAGTAGATACGAATGTCTGTGCTCATGTAGGTCTTAGGAAACTGCAGTCTCATAGGGAGCCTTAAGAGTGTGTTAAGAACGAATGGCTAGGTGCACTTCCGTCCAGATCACCTAACAGAACTATTTTCTTCACTGTGTGACGACTCTACATTTTTACGGGACAAACCAGTTGGTTTGTTCCCAATTTGTTGAAGCTACGCCTGTCGAGATATCCGATTCATAGAGATATGAATCGATATCCTCTTCGGGCTGGCTGGTTAATCTAATCACTGGTTTGAAGGGGGTAGGGTCGTCACACCCTCCTCTGACTAATTATGAGCAATAAGGTGAATTTCATTCTGGAATTCATCCTATATTGTTACAACTGAGTGCCTCATCAAGTTGAATTTTGTTTCACATGAATGCCTCATCGTTTCAAGTTACGTAGAATCCTAAATTCGAATGAAAAATTTCATCAAAATCGGTGCATGGAAATTTTTTTATTCGATTTTCGGATTCTATGTACTTGGAAACGTAAACCATCAAATTTTGAGAGGAGGTTGCCATTTTTTTTTCTTGGTCGATTTCAACTGTTCATTATTGAAAATTGAAACTAAAATTTGCCGTCCGTTCGCCGTCCGCCGTACTCGGCACATTCCTTAATTACCATGGACCGATTTTGATGAAATTTGGTATGTAGGCTCCATTTGGGGTGTAGTTGTGCCTCAAAGCTTTTGGTTGATGTCAGTCATTTCTAAGGGTTGAAAAATAAGAGCTGAAATTTCCAAAACACCCTAGCTCAAAAACTTTCAATTTAGATTAAGGAATTGTTTTTTCATCAATTTAAAATAGTATTGAATTTTTGGAATCGAATGAGACCACCCAGAGCTGTATAGGACCAACCGTTTGCTCCCTACGGAAACTTATGACAAATGAGAAACACGAGTACGAATTGCGAAAGATTCCAAATCTCCGTTTAAATTTTAGCTGACGAAAATGCGATCGTTTTTATTTCTTCGAGTTGTACTCAGTTTTGAGTCCTTAGCAACCAGTATGGCATGTGTCTCTGGAGACGAGACTCGGACCGGTTGCAGGGGCCGTGAGTTCGAGGCTCGCCTCGGGAGCATATCGATCTTAAAGCACAAAGGGGCTATGGCCAAAAACGGAGTTTTGAGAAAAACGCAAAAGAAGTTATCATCAGTGCACAATTCCTAAAATAATGGCTTATAAACTGAACTTCTTCATGTTCAGGTCGATGAGCCAAATTCAGATTCTAGTCCCAAGAACCTGCAATTTCACATGAAGCGTTTTTCGAACTCTACTGTTAAGTAGATACGAATGTCAAGGTTAGCTCATGTAGGTCTTAGGAAACTGCAGTCTCATAAGGAGCCGAATGGCTAGGTGCACTTCTGTCCAGATCACCTAACAGAACTATTTTCTTCCCTGAATGCCTCATCAAGTTGAATTTTGTCCTAACAAATCATAATGTTTTTCAAAATCATCAACAGGCATCTTAATGCCTTTCACAAATTCCAGAGGACGATTTAACTACCCTGAAGGTTCCCTCTTGATAGGTTCTTGTCAAGCTGGAATTCGTCAGCGAATAGTTTAATGAACAGATTTGAAAGTTAGAAAATAATTACGCATTCCTTCAAATTCATTGGAAAATATTCCTATGAAATTACGTAAAGTCATCACATTTATCAAATCCTCATCTAATCGTATTATCGTTTGTGATAGCTGAGAGACTTAATCGTTGTGCCCAGAGAGCGTCCATTCAATTCCATTTTACCCCAAGTAAGGAAAACTTGGGAGTTTCCAGAGTGAAACCCGTTTAACCGACTCTTATCTGAAGGTTATAGGGGGTATTAGGGGCTGGAAAGGGGGCAAAGAAAGACTGTTTGGGGTTAGGACTCGGTGGGGTACACCTTATTCGATTACACTTTGAAATTGGTTGGCGCTTTGGATCTTCCCTATCGGTTGAGTGAGTGGCGGTGGAAGGTTTTTATTACAGCGGGTCTTTTTCCGTGAAAATAAGTTCGGAGAGGGCAACTAGATTGTTTCTCAGTATATAGAAACTTTCCATCCTCAAGCGTGACTTGACTCTTTTCATTCTAGTATAGATTCTCTACCATAGTTATGTTCGCCAATATAGGAGAATGTCAACATGAGCATCTTTGGTTTATTATTTTCAATAATAAGCCATTGGAATCGATCAAGAAAAAAATTTAATCCCTCCCCCCCCCCTCAAAATTTGTTGATTTACGTTTCAAGTTACGTAGAATCCGAAAATTGAATAAAAATTTTTCCATGCACCGATTTTGATGAAATTTTTTCATCAAGAATCCGAAAATTGAATAAAAATTTTTCCATGCACCGATTTTGATGAAATTTTTCATTCGATTTTAGGATTCTACGTACTTGGAAACGTAAACCATCAAATTTTGAGGGGAGGTTGCCATTTTTTTTCTTGGTCGATTCCAATGGTCCATTATTGGAAATTGAAACTAAAATTTGCCTTCCATTCGCCGTACACCGTCCGCCGTACTCGGCACATTCCTTAGTTACCATGGACCGATTTTGATGAAATTTGGTGTATTGGGGTCCATTTGGGGTGTAGTTGTGCCTCAAAGCTTTTGGTTGATGTCAGTCATTTCTAAGGGTTGAAAAATAAGAGCTGAAATTTCCTAAACACCCTAGCTCATAAACGTTTCATTTAGGTTAAGGAATTGTTTTTTCATCAATTTAAAATAGTATTGAATTTTTGGAATCGAATGAGACCACCCAGAGCTCTATAGGACCAACCGTTTGCTCCCTACGAGAACTTACGACAAATCAGAAACACGAGTGTGAATTGCGAAAGATGCCAAATCTCCGTTCAAATTTTAGCTGACGAAAATGCGATCGTTTTCATTTCTTCGAGTTTACTCAGTTTTGAGTCCTTAGTAGCCAGTAATATAATTTCCTTATGAAAGCTCCCACAATAACAAATAGTAATTGAGAATTTGGGCTCCTTCGTCAACATCCATGTTATCCTTCACATCGATCACATGGTTACCTAGTAATATTCATAACGTTCAAAATCATTCCTTAACGTACCTATGACCCTTCACATCTTCAATTTACAGCATTCCGAAAAAAATTAAATGAAAAGATTTGAACATAGAAAATGTTTAAGTAAAAAAAAAAAAAAAATGCGACCAGCTTTGGCTGTTAAACACTCAAATTTGCGATACATTCACTTTATTTTGTAGATTAAATATAAAAAGAAAAAATAACGAAGGTCTGAATATACACCTAAACCTCCTAATTTACCTCCCAAACGAGATAATTTCAAATATAAAATATAATAAAATCGAAGTTATTCATGATGGAGCACCACTTATCTCTTTGGTAATAAACTTGGACTGTGCAAATTAGAAGGTAATCTGACCCTGACAGATCTTGTACAGCAATCACAAAATGACTGCGCTGTGCTGGGATTCGTGTCGAGGGTATGTTGCTGGAGCACGTAGATAGATATATCGATAGAAAATATACTTGTTGATTGTTCGACAATTATGTTTTGATTACATAAAATATGGTAAAGGTACAGAACAGAAGTACAAGCATAGTACCACTAAGGGATTTGTTGCCTGTCCATATAGCTGGACCAATTGGACGGCTAACAACACACGACGGAAGATAAGGAATCTGGCGACATGTTGACAGATCTGCAGCAGAAGAGAAATTTACGAGTTTGCGAATTTTCCGTAATATCCGGCCACTAATTTGGGAATTTATGAGAATTTTAAAGGCATCTTCAGGTTAATAAAAAAATGTACGAAGCTTAGTTAACGGGAGAACGATGATGACGTGGAGCGTTCTCTTGGAGAAGATGTGAAGGAATTCCGATTTGGAGTAATCCCTTATAGGAGACGGCAATCTGCAGTAAAATTGATCATTAAATTGACCCCTGAGAAGAGGCCGGACTATTCAGAAGATCGGCTACCGCTGGACTTTCCAAATTGATACGGTTGACGAGACGGAGAGCTCAGAAAAAGTAGGAAATCAACAACATAGGAAGTCAGTTTTTCGAGAATTGAAGAACTCTTCCTTCTCACCTCTCAGTTGAGTTGAAGAAGTTAAGGGGAGTAGTCCAAAAAAAAGTAAAAAAAAAAAAAAAAATCGATTTTTTCATTATTATTTTTACCTAAATAAAACTACATAAAATGTTGAACAGTTTGGTGGATGTAAAATTGAAATCGGATGAATTGTTGATGAGATACAATTTTTGAACATTTGAGTAGCGCAACAGAGAAATATCGAAAAGTTGTTAACAGAACCTGGTTATTGACAACCTTCTTGAAGTACATGGATTCATGGATACTAAAAAGTATAGGCACTGAACATGGAACTAAAAAGAACACTGAAAGTTCCACTTGTGATGTTGTTTTGTCAGCCTGGCACACAAAATCAAGATCAGAACAAGTATGCGGGAGCGCAACCTGCAGTAGGATAAACAGCTGTCCTGAAAAGTCACTCTTCAGCCGACAAATCTTTCTTTTTCTTGGTAACTACTCGACCAATTTCGTTCTAATTTTTACAAGATACTCTCAAGGATGTATTCTAGAGAGCCAATGCAATTTTGTTTGTAACTCCCATCTCGTGGATACAGATTTTTGTGTCCCGAAAAACCTTCTTATATTTTGGAAGGATACTTTTTGAGTTTAGTAAACTTTGGTTAAAAATTCAACAAACCGTTTCTACTCAAACCCCTTGGCTTAATTGTTATTTCACATATGGAAGGGTAACGTGTGAAATTTTGAATTTTATCGACTTAATGGTTAATCATTAAAAAAAACATTAAAATGACCCAATTTTCTACATTACAAAAATGATTGCCTATTTTTCAATTTTTTTCTATCTGACGGCTTCGACAAAATTTACAGGAGACATACAGCTATGAAGAACATCGCCCTAAAACTTCAAATAATTTAATCCGTAATTGTAGGAATTGTGAAAGCAAAACGAACGGAAGGCGCCCACAGGGCGCTGAAAGCTGACTACTCCTCTTAAATACGTAAGACAAATAAAATACCGTCATATTTGTTATGTACATTAGATTTGAAATATTACTGTAGTTTGCCTGACTGACCCTAGATAATATTAATTCCTGATAATATCAGTGATGAATTTAGGTTCCTCTGAACCATCCAGAGTTGAGACCGTTGAATGCATGTGGAAAGCTCTGAACTCACTGGAGTGGCAAATGGAAATTCACCTCCGTACAAATGCTTCAAAAATCCCCGGAGAGGTAGAGCACCCTGAATTACGCGGTGTTAAAACTAACATATTTTCCCGGGGAGAAATGGGGTTCCCCGTGATTACCGCCTCTCGCCGTCCCAGAAAACGGATGAATATCATCTGCGAGCATAAAGCAGGTCTTTTCCCCCGACGACACTAAACTCCGCGGACGTAAATGGGTCATTCTGTCCCCAAACAAACACGACTGTTGGCTCCCAGCATTTCCATTCGAGCTGCCTCTAGTCACCTAATAAAATTCTACCTGCCGACCCTGAGCAAGTGACAAATGGCAAACGCCACCACGAAATGTTATGCCGTCCATACAGATTTCAAAATTAATGATGCTTCTTCAAACGAGTCACGAAGCCCACAGGCGTCAAACCAGCTTCACTGATCGCGCAGGGTTCAAATTTTGACGACTGATACTTCGGGAAAGAACTGCCATGTCATTTTACTTTTATGAAGTTGGTTTTGATGAACCATCAATGATTACATCAAGATAACAACCTAATTGATGATACCGACGGATAGCGGCGTTCTTCGTATAGGTGAAACCAAAGTTTAAAACTCGTCTGAAATTATTTCTTATCGCGATAATCACTCTCCATGGGTACTTTGGTTAGTCCGACTAAGTAAAGATATTATGAATTACTCCATGAGCAAGCTTCACTCTACAGTCCACTGCTTCTTTCTCATTTCTTAGGAATTAGCATGATGAATTTACTGAAAGACGCATATTCAATGGTACATTTGAACGAGCTACAGTAGTATTGCTCCAATATATACCATTTACAGATTTAATTAAACCTTTCACAGATTTATTTCAACCTTTTTCAGATTTATTTAAACCTTTTACAAATTCATTTCAACCTTTTACAAATGCAATTCAACGTATATGGAAAGTAGCTGATTGATTAGGATTATAAGTAAAAGGCTACATGTAGGTGGGTAAGTAGGTAAGTATAGCTACCTTAGTGTGAGCTTTCCCTCAGCTCACTGTGTATTGGGGAAGTAGGGGGTTGTCCGACCCAATTTGTAAGCTTTGGGGTATGGGTGTTCCTAGTTACGGTTCCTTTAAATAAAAGAGGATGTTACTTAAGGTATCTGAAAGAGTGTCAAACAAGTATCCGGAACTATGTCTGATAAGATGAGATATACTTAATTGTGAAGATACTGGTAGCGGTACTCCCGAGCGGCTTGGAGAAGAGGCGTCCCTGTTCCAGTTAAGATGCCTTTTCGAAATATTGTACCTCAAGGGTAATATTGTGTCTGAAGGGCTTTTAATGTATCGATACTTAAAAATAAAATGAAATAAAATGAATGATTGGAAGTTACTGATTGTGTCAATTGAATGAACCTGTATTCGATACACAGAACCAAGGGTAGTAAGGATACTTCTTATTAGCGATACAGTTTAGTCTTATGATTGTTTAAAGGTGGGATTTGATACGTTAGTTACAATGGTTCGATACGGTTAACGTTATAGTACGATACACTTCGTTACTCTGAGCCACTCACGATCTACTCACCTATCAATTGGCCAATGAAATAGGTAAGAATTAGTCTTTACACTCACGTGCTCCAATCATATCGACACCTTAAAGCACAAAGGCGCCATTTCCAAAAACGGAGTTGTGAAAAACGCAAAAAAAGTTTTCATCAGTGCGCAATTCTCAATCAATGCGAAGAAATAATGACTTGTTATACTAAACCCGTTAATTTCTTCAAGAAATGTTCAAGCTGTAGGTAACCTTCAAGAAGGGCAAAAATATTCCATAATGTTGAATTTGAGTTTTTCTGAAATTAAAAAAGTCGAATATGGATGAACAAAGCTCCTTTGTGCTTTGAGGTATCAATGTTGTAGGGTCACTACTATATAATATATAGTATAATATAATAACTACTATATAATATATTTTAGGTTCTTTGAATATATTATATCTATTTATATTATAAAAAGATATAATATATAGCGATTCAAAGAACCAAAAAAAGTTAGCATGAGCCTCTCTAGCCACTATGAAACCAGCTGCTTCCAGAAGGCCTGGTGGGACTTGTATCTCATTTGCCAACGAACACACATATTCATGCTGAAGAGGAGGTGATACGTGTACTGTGATTCACAGAGGGGTATACACATTAAATGTGTATACAAATGTGTATGTCAAATTTTGACAGTGCAGATCAGTTTGTGCTACAGATATGCTGTAATCAATTAACATGTCCATGTTAGCTATACTACGACTTGCAATCTACATAAATACAGCATACTTCAACACCGGTATTGTCTCTCAGAGATATTGCAGGGGATCCCCGTGTCTGCGTGAACACGAACAGTTCACGTTCGTTACCTGTACCTAGAGAGTTACCTGTTGGGCCCATTACACTCATTTGTCTACAGATATCCTATCCATCCATGGGCAGTGTGCAGTTCACTGCAGGCTGGGCTTCGAGTTATCTGGCCATTATACTTTGAAAATAGAACAGGTATACAACTTTGATAACTATTTTTAATTTTTAATTTCTTTTTTTTTAATTTTTAGTCTGTTAAAGGTTTAAATTGGGTCTTTCTCTAGTCACAGAGAATTGTGGGCCACCGTTCAAAGGTGTACAACCACTTGACAAGTGGTTAACAACTGATAACTTCGACTCATATCTTCACACAAAGGATCATATCATATCACACTAATCTTCGGACAAAGCATCTCTACACCTCGACTATGATGTTGATCGGTCAACAAATAGCTAACGTATAATATCGTCATCTCCTCGACATACATATTCTACGAATAAAGCACAGCAATGGTGCAGCTTGAGCAGTCCCACGTGTTCACAAATAACGGTCAAGACTGGAGGCGCCATCCACTTCCGAGTTAACTCCTAATCAAATTCATGTACTGGTCAAAATTTGCCTTTTAACTGAATCCAATTTTGAACAGTAAAGCCGGAGATAGATTCTCAACAATATAATAAAGTTCTAAAAATTATAAAGTTCTAGAGTACATAAAATTCTTGGATATAAGAAGTGATTCAATAAATCAAATGCTACAATCACACTTCTCCCAGCTACACCTATTCAACCAAAGCTAATCATACGGACTCATTTATGCTGGAAGACCAAGGTTTACTGAAATATGAAGAACAAAACATAGGGTAGAGTTATAAGGTACGATGATAGATAACTTCTTAGCGTTTTGAATGTAAGCAATACATAAATTAATTATAATTACATTTTTTTCTTATGCGAATGGCTACCAGCTAGTAGTACACTATTTTGCTGCATACGTGTATAAGAAACCGATCTCAGCTTTTATTGTTCCTTTTCCCTTCCGTCAACGACCAAATAATTGGGTCCTTCTGAATTACGACCCTTCCTTCTTCCTTAGGGAAGATAATTACGTTGCTACTTTGTTAAACCCTCTCAAGAAGAACAAACCCGTCTAAAAGCCTTGATTGTTTCTTTTTCCTCTGGGGGTCCAGAAAGAGTCTTGATTATTATAATGAAGGCTCAGCCGTGACAAGAGGGTTAATCAGAGCGTAAAACCGAAATCAAATTACTTCTTTTTCAACCAAGATTGTGTTCGAAAAAGTTGGTTAAGAGGTTAAAGGGGGAGGCCGGGAAATTTGTAGATCGCTAAGCGTTCATCCGCTTCGGCAGAGAAACAAGAGACGTAACTGAGAAAATGGAATATTGAGAGAGGATAGAGAAGCTCAAGTTTTCTCCTAAATTTTTCTAAAAGGTTTTTTGGCAGTTGCCTTCAGCTAGAATTAGTAAGCTAAGAACCTTATCAAAAAAAAGGTCAAGAGGGATGAAAATTATAATTTTATCAATTTTGAAGCTAGAGTTTCAGTTGTTGAATCAGGTTGATATAATAAAGTAATCCTGTTTTCAAGATACCATTGCCCTTGAGAGGCACGAGACATTTTTCATTGGAGTTTACAATAATTTATTCAACCTAAAATCTATTAGTAGAGGCAGACATTGGGTAAAAGCACTCATACATAATATGTTGTGTAATATAACGCAATCACCAACTGAGTGACGTATCAATTTACAAAATGTAAGGGATGTAAGTTATTACGATAGATAATCCATGAGAAAATACGTAAATCATCGTAAATGAGATCAAGAAGAGAATCCCTTAAGTACCTTGTCAAGGGTACCTTATATCTTGTTGAAATATAATCTGTCAATCGCTGAACCCTCAATAATTGACAAACATCCCCTTTGCGTGTGTACGTTATACGATCACGAACCATCATATCATCGATGGGATGTCTCCTAAGTCCAAACCCTTTACTCTCACCGACCTGGAAGTCTTTAGAGGCAGAGCCCGCCTTCATTCATATGCAGATTGAGAGCTATGAAACCTCAGGCGACCCTTCCCCCGCTTTGCACTGCTTTTGCCTTTTGAATATGAAAACATTTTCTAAGAGGGTTCACCTTGTTGAGTATCACATTCGAGGTTCCGCAGCTTCCGTTCATGACTCCCTGAATGGTCCTCGGGGTTGGCCTGATCCCTTCGGGAGGGTTGGAGATGGCTAAGGCCTTGATCAAATTCAACCCTTCACAACTAATCCCTACCGACCACGGCCTACTCTAGCTCGTATTCAATTCGTAGGTACCAAAGAGGGTATTGTACCTTTCACAATACAGTCATGGACACAATGATCATCACGCTCTCATGGAAGGTGAAGAATTCGACTTCTATGCCTACTCGCTCTTCCGCCTCAGGGCTCTCCTTCATCCCCGCACAACGCAGTAAGCATCACCTCTACAGCTTCCAAGACTTTACGGACCGACCTAGCTATTCTTACAAAAATGCACATGTCGGATTTTCAAGATATAGCTAGTTTTAAGATTTTTCTAGTTCTCACTTTTCTTCATTTTTTAGTGAGCACTCATCTTGCTCAAATCTCCACAAAAAGTACTCAGACTTATAGGAAATTTCATGTAGAATCCGAATATGTACTTAGTTTTTAATTAAAGTTGTGTTAAACCCCCTATTTTTCACAAAATGTATCAAAAAACACCGGTTCTCAACGTTTTGGTTAATTATTTTCAATAATGAACCTTTGGAATCGACCAAGAAAAAAAAAATTTTAACACCCCCTCAAAATTTGATGGTTTACGTTTCAAGGTACGTAGAATCCAAAAATCGAACAAAAATTTGGCCGTCCGTCCGCTGACCACCGTACGCCGTACGCGGCACTTTTGCCACTTAGCATTGACCGATTTTGATGAAATTTGGTATGTAGGCTCCATTTGGGGTCTAGTTGTGCCCCAAAGCTTTTGGTTGATGTAGGTCACTCCTAAGGGTTCCAAAATCAATTTTGAAATTTTGAAAACGCCCTAACTCAAAAAATTTCGATATAAAGGTATTGCTTTTCCTTCGATTTAAGATTCTATGGAATTTTTAGAATTTTTTGAGACCACGCGGAGCTCTGTAGGACAAACCGTTCGCTCACTACGAAAATTTAAGGGTTTATATTGAAATATATATATATAAAAATCAAAACACGAGTGTGAATCGCAAAAGAGGCCTAATCTCCGTTCAAATTTTAGCTGACCAAAATGCAATCGATGGTTGGTGATTTTGATTTTTTTTTATTTAAAAAAAATTTTTTTGTTGATTTTTTTCGATTTTTTTTTCCTCATATTTGATGGTTAGTGATTTTGTAGACGAGTGATCTATATAAAAATAATAAACCGTTGTGTAATAATTTGCAGCGTTTTTCTTCGGGTTTTCCCTTACATTTTGCCACTTGAAAAAAAAAAAATAAATAAATAAGGCTAAAAAAATGTTCTCGGGCTTTTACTCTGTAGAGGGGACACCCCAGAGGAGAATGAGACCAATCGCAGACTCCAAAATCCATTAATATCGAAGGAATGAGCTTTTTCATGGCACTGAGATGAAAATTCACAAAAACTTTTTAATTAATTTAAAATTTATTTTTCGAGATAAGTATGTGCGTTCCTAAATCTGTTTTCCTAAAATGGATTTTCCTTTCTTCTACATTTTTAATATTTGTCACCTATTAAGAGTAAGATCGAAAATAGATACTCAAAGGGGGAGTAAATCATAATTGGGAAATCCTTGTTTTGTTGAGTGATTTTAATTCAGTTTTACAAACGAAACACAATAAACTGCAGAAAAGTTAACGTTGTAAATCTGTTTCATGGAGGCTCAGATGAATCAAAAGTTGGTACAATGTTTGGTTATTCCTCCACCTCAGAGGTTCCACCAAGATATGAAAACCGTGGAAGAACGGTACAAAGGGTATTGGGAAGTTCACATGATGGCGGACTATTGTTAGACCTTAAAACGAGATTTACCTCAGGCGGGGAAGTTTTCTCTACATAGATGCCGGCGATGAAACCTCTGAGGTGGAGGAATAACCAAACATTGTACCAACTTTTGATTTATGAAACAGATTTACACCGTTAACTTTTCTGCAGTTTATTGTGTTTCGTTTGTAAAACTGAATTAAAATCACTCAACAAAACAAGGGTTTCCCAATTATGATTTACTCCCCCTTTGAGTACCTATTTTCGATCTTACTCTTAATAGGTGACAAGCATAAAAAATGTAGAAGAAAGGAAAATCCATTTGAGGAAAACAGATTTAGGAACGCACATACTTATCTCGAAAAATCAACTTACGGTTTTTGTGAATTTTCATCTCAGTGCCATGAAAAAGCTCATTCCTTCGATATTAATGGATTTAGGAGTCTGCGATTGGTCTCTTTCTCCTCTGGGGTGTCCCCCTACAAAGTAAAAGCCCGAGAAAATTTTTTTTAGCCTTAATTTTTTTTTCAAGTGGCAAAATGTAAGGGAAACCCCGAAGAAAAAACGTTGAGAACCGGTGGTTTTTGATACGTTTTGTGGAAAATAGGGGGTTTAACACAACATTACTTAAAAACTAAGTACATATTCGGATCCTACATGAAATTTCCTATAAGTCTGAGTACTTTTTGAGGAGATTTGAGCAAGATGAGAGCTCACTAAAAAATTAAGATAAGTGAGAAATAGAAAAATCTTAAAGCTAGCTATATCTTGAAAATCCGACATAAACAAAAAAAAACTGACGTCAGATTCGGATTTAGCGCACCAAATACCATTAGAAGAGTGGTGAAAGAACGAGGCAGCCAGACCACCCCTAAAATTTGTAATCTTGTGTAATCGTTCATGTCGGACTGTAGAGATAATATCTCTACAGATAATATCGTAGAGATATTATCGTCGATTACCTAGCTTAGAATTATCCCTAGTCAGCAGGTATTTGCTCTTTTAACATGACACTAACAATTCAAATACTCCTGAGGTGGATCCAGCCTTGTGGATTGACATCCATTTCAAATGAATCATGGAAGTTGGTACCGTTCAGGTAATCAAATTTTTATTTCCTCATTATCAAAGACCAAGGAGGGGGGGGGGGTTAAAGTAACGCTGAAAATGATTTCTCAAAGGTTTATTATTTTCCTGTATAGATCACTCTTCTGAAAAGATCACAGCTTAATCATTGTCACTTTTTAATTGAATTCTTTATTTTATTTTAAATCAAATTTATTTTTGTTTTTACCTATTTTTTTTTTAAATAAGCTTTCCTGAAAGACGCCCAACTCCTACCGAAATGCCCAACTCGCGCAACTCCGTGGCACTTTGGCAACCATAGTTACCTTTTACCTACCTACTAGGGCATTTTCGAAAATTTCAACCTTTAATTTCCATTTAGATTCCAAAATGAAGGGTTGAAATTTTCAAAAATGCCCTAGTAGATAGGTAGTAGGTACCTTTGGTTGGTAGGTAAAAAACAAAAAATAAATAAATAGTGACAATGGCAAAGCTGTGATCTTTGCAGAAGAGAATAATAAAAAACCTTCGTGAAATCATTTGCAGCAATTTTATTGCAGATTTAGATTATACGTCAAATTTAAAATAGTTCATAGAAAATTAAATCACATTTGCTTTTGCTTTATTGGTACGACGGATTTTTTAACAGTGAGTAATCAATAAACGCGGCACATAAATTTTCTCCTCAGTCAACTCAGGAATTCTAATCTGAAATCCATGAAAAGAGAGTTTCAATTGAGAAATATTTCCAACCCAAAATGACGATGCAGTGATCTCAAAAATCGACCCGAACCGTACTCTGATCGCCCGGTGACGCTATAAATTTTTCAAACTGCTTTCCAATCCTCCAACCCAACCGCACTCAGAAAACTTCTGTCCTATTGGGGAATTTATGGACTGAACTGCCGAGCTTCGCCCGAGGGCTGTACATCTGTGCCACCGTAAGCCCCTTTTCTTCAGCGTGTAAATAAAATAGGAGGAGTTCAATTCTCGGAAGCCCCGCAAAATACCGGTGGACGATCAATATGCTGCAGTTGCGTATTCTTAGTGGGAAAAGTGTACAACCATTGACGTACAGCTTTTTTATTTTTATTTAGTTTTTCCTTCATAATTTAAATAAATAAAAGGCTCCAAAAACAGAATTTACCTCATAACCTTCCTTGGAACAACCATCAACTCAGCAAATTGGCGGAAAACAAGAAAATGGTGGTTGGAGAATTGTAAGCAACCATAACTTATAAAACCATGTCAACTCATTAGAAGGTTTACTGGGCTTGGGAATCATGGTTATCTCTGCGATTTTCCTTAGCTGGGGTACATGGCATAGCTTGAGCGCACTATTTATGATCTTTGTTATTTTGACAACCACTTTTCTGGTAGGTGCTTCAGGATTTGACCTGTAATCAAGTCGTAACCTGGAGCTTATTTATGGATTAATCTCTCTCTGAATTGTTCTTTGCACTTCTTTGACAGTGAAAATTTTAATGTTGGTGTCGGGGTCAATTGGATCGGCGTTCTCGAGAGGTCCTTTGTTTGGTGGCCCTGGATTAGGGTTGGATATATTTGCAAGGTAGTCAGCAAAACCATTAGCTCTTTCATGGTTGTTTCTAACCCATTCACCTGTTGTTGGGTAAATATGAATATAATGTACCTATTTACATATTACGTACACCATGAGGGAAGTTAAACGTGAAATGTTCTCGATTCCTCCCATGCTTCAACACTTTCCAGTTATCTTCGGAGTGAAGGAGAGCAGAGGAAAGATGATTCTTTCATCCGAACGTTTGGGAAATAAGCTAGAAAAATGTCGTGTTGAAAAGGAGATACACCCCCCCCCCTCCACCAACAACTTTCGACTCCAGGAAGCGACCTCTCTCCGTCGGCAAACAGATCATATTTCACGGGCGTCGTTCGTGCGGGGGTCGATGGCTGAGGACGCGGTGGGAAGATAGTCAACACGACTCGACTCCCATCGACCTTCTTCAGATTATCTTCAGAAAACGAACAACCAAACAGCCCAAGAGGATTTGCTCGAGGTTCAACGTCTTCAAAAATGGCTGTCGATCCACATAATTCATAGCTGAGATGGAACAACTAAGGCATTTCCAAATATCGATTGTCTAAAACATTTATTGACTGACCCTCCATTAGATAGATAGATAGATATATAAAGATTTATTCACTGAACTCTGATGAAAAAACAAATAACATAAAATCTTAATACAATGATGGCTCTAAGCCGTCCACTGGGTTGGTGCTTTTCTTCTATTTTAAAATTTATTTATCAATACTACAAATTAACCTTAATTCTCTGTGCAAGGTAGTAAATTTGTATATTATACATTATTTTTCATACTTATATTCATGTCGTACTTATCAAAATAAATTACAACTTCCTGAAACCAAAATTTAACAAAAAGGAAAAAACGTCTGCCAAGTGGGTGTGGCACATAGCTTCCTCGTATCCATAACCCGATTGTATAGATGATCCGATGCATAGTAGTTAATCTCAAAATACCTATCACTACCCTCATAGGGGACCATCTACACGCTAATCTGGACAATCCTAGAAAATTTCATCAAATTCGAATGAAAAATCAAGTGAGTAGATGTATGTGATTGGATCAAAAAAATTCTTAGCCTCGGCTGGGATTCGAACCCGCGACCCTAGGAGCACAAATCAAGACTCTCCTCTGAGCTATTGAAGCCTTGTCATGTAAAGATTTGAGATTCTCACAGGAGACCATCCCTCTATGAATGAATCCCTCTAGGAAGGACAATTCTCTATGATTTTCATAGGGGACCATCTAAACACTACTCTGTAACATCCCTGAAAATTTCATTGAAATCGGATTGAAAATGTAGAAGTTATGGCTGTTACAAGGAATTCACGTTTGCGCATGCGCAGTCGCTTCTATCAGTCCGAAGGTGGTGATTTTCATAGGGGACCATCTAAATACTAATCTGTAACATCCCTGAAAATTTCATTGAAATCGGATGGAAAATGTAGAAGTTATGGCCGTTACAAGGAAATTTACGTTTGCGCATGCGCAGTAGCTACTATCAGTCCGAAGGTGGTCATTTTCATAGGGAACCATCTAAATACTAATCTGTAACATCCCTGAGAATTTCATCGAAATCGGATGGAAACTGTGGAAGTTCAGGCTGTTACAAGGATTTCACGTTTGCGCTTGCACAGTCGCTTCTATCAGTCCGGGGATGATGAATTTCATAGGGGACCGTCTACACACCAACCCGCACAATCCCTGAAAATTTCATCGAAATCGGACAATAACTTCGTATAGTTATGCGCGTTACAAGGAATTGATGACAGACGGACAGACACACAGACAGACAGACACGGAACCAAAATTGTTCAGAAAGGTTTAAAACGCAAAACGCGAGTGAAAATTTTGATTTTGGAGAACTTTTTTTTTTCATCCTTGAAAAGTGAAAACAAAGCTTCCGCTACCTTTGTAGACTTCGAAGTAAAAAAGCTGTTCAATAATAGAATTCCTGAATTAGATCGATACCTCCATGCCTCCCTTGCATATCCAGCCAGTCTCTCGGTACTTGGGGCTTTGAGCTCTTCTAAACACTCTTGTCTAGACATTTGGCTTCTAGAGAACCATTTTGCTCGCCACTCAGAGAGCACCCATAATTCATTGCTGAGATGGAACAACTAGGGCATTTCCAAATATCGATTGTCTAAAACATCTATTGACTGACCCTCCATTAGATAGATAGATATAAGAAGATTTATTCACTGAACTCTGATGAAAAAACAAATAACATAAAATCTTGATACAGTGATGGCTCTAAGCCGTCCATTGGGTTGGCGCTTTTCTTCTATTTTAAAATTTATTTAAAAAAACTAAAACATCTATTGACTGACTCTCCACTAATAAATGTCGACTATCGGGAAAGTTACCACATCTGCGCAGTTTCCTGAAAAGGTCTTTCTTTCATCAGGACTCACACACTGAAAAACATTAAAACAAATTTCAGTTTATTAAAATTATCCTTAACATTCGGTCCTAATGAGAAACTTCTAGAGATCTAAGAGATAAGAAACTTAAGAACGAACAAATTAAGTCATCCATTAAGAATCCATATCCTGAACAGTAATTATCGAAAATGTATTAAAAGCTGCCGCCAGAATCCTAGTGCTGAAATGATGTATAACTACAAAATTAGGTAAGTCTACAATACACTGAGTTTCATACATCAAATTGTAAGTCCAAACTGTCTTTATTGCCTTCGATCATAATTTCTGTCTTATTGTTGTTGATGATGAAGTATGAAGTCGTCATATTTAGTCAGCTAATTAAATTTCCCCCAAATTCAGGTTAATTTCAAGTCGAGGTAATCCTAGTTCAGGATAAGCCCTATAGAAACGCGTGGTTTTTTATCTGTATATTTCGTGATATCACTTTTCATCCTAGGCAGGAAAAACCGTTGCCTCACAGTTAAGTCCTCGTGAAGCCATCGCGACCTCCAGATTCTGGGTGGTGGTATTCTCGAAGGAGCTCTCTTTTCTTGGTAGAATCAACAACAATTTTTTCTGGGTTATTTATTACGTTGATATCAGCAGTCTCGATATTGCATCTGCGTCTTGCGATTTTATTCCTCTCCTATGATTGATTTAACCATTGAAGCGTATCAGACAAAATGAAAGAAAGAAAGACGTCAACTGACTTTTTCTGGGTTTTAGGAATACGCAGGCCAACTCTCGTGGTAGCTGGTAGACACCTCCTTAAGATGATGAAAAGAAAGTGAGAGATTATTATCTAATATTCAAATCTTATGGTTACAGTACAATACAGAGGTGCTCAGGGAACAAAAATCACTAAAAAATTATAAAAATGGATATTTCCTCCTCGAATTGTAATATTTGCCACTTCCTTGAATGTGTTTCGTAAATAGGGATGTTAGTAATAAACAACCAATTAATCCGTCAAATTAATATTTTATTGTTATTTATGATGGACCGTGATGTATGATAAATTAAAAATGATTATTGATGTTTCTTTTTATCTTATAGAAACTTATAGGTAGCTATGGATTATAAACCACCTACAGAGCTCTTTACATTAATAAGAACAATTAGAAATTTATTGCTAATTTTATTGTTTTAATTAAAGTAGTAAAGAGGGGATTTGACCGGGAATGAGTGTATATAAATACTGAGCTCTTGAAGGAATTATGTGACTCTCCAAAGGACTGTTCGAAAGAACTCGTTCCTGAAGAATAAAATCACCTAAATTAAGAAAAATTCTCGAAATAAGGACCGATAGTGCTGATTCGTACCTCTCCATACAGGATTATGATGAGCAGTGAAAATCTGGAAATCGTTGTCCAACCAGGGAGGAAGATGAACGTAGTTTTTTTCAAACTCGAAGACTCGGAGCTTCGAGGGAAGAAGCAAACTTGACCGGAAAAACGGAGGAATGGTAACAGAACAGAATATGATGTGTTTTGTCGAGAGCTGAGAGGAGACTGACATGTGAATGAAGAGAGGACCCAGAAGGATCGCGAGGCCTGGTCATTCCTGTTTAAGGTGGAAATGAACTTTAGACTGTTGAGGGAAGATAAGCCGCAACATGAATGGGAGCAGAAAACATGTAATTACGAGTTCAATGTGTACCGTAAATACATGGGTACTACTAACATTTTTCAGTTGAAGCAATAAGGACATGGGGAATAACAGAACTCCTTTCACTGCCTTTCCCAAGTAGAGAATGAAAACTGTGCTACTTCGATGGGAGAAAACGTTCTCGACGACGAGGCAGCTGATTTGTTGTTCTGTTTACGGGCGTACTGGAACGTCGCAAATCAATAATAACACAAAAGGGGTAGAAGTGAGTGGAGAAGGGAGGAAAAGGCGGTGATATTTTATCTGTATGAGGCCATAGCAGTTACGAGCGCGACTGAGGAGCCGACGTGACGTCACGTTTCCGATATTATTATGAGACAGAGGCTGTACGAGCTTCACGTACTGTCGGAACCCCGTCCAAGACTGTTGGGCACCTATTCCGACGCTCCATCACGGGAGTTGTAGGTACATAACTATGAAACTAACAACCTTCGAGGTTCTAAATGTCGTTATCGACTCGATACGTGACTTCTATAACTCGTTGTTAGAACTTCATGTTTCCTCCTACTCAGAGAGGAAGGCAACTTCGTAACAGGAAATTCGCTCATTTCTAGAAAACTCAATTCTCCAACCTTGCAAAGTCCGATCGGCAGCTGTCACCTCGGCAAGGAATAATCCAATCATCTGGAATGGATTACTAATGGATCAACGAGCTCCCTCCGTTTACGTGACATTGATTGTCACCGCCATGACAGTTCGCCCTGACAGCCACTTTCTTGGTTGACACTTCAGAACCATAATGATATTGTAATCTGGTGTAATCACATAGGCATCATTCTAACTCCATGATCTTCAAATTAATTTTGTAAATTTGGCAAAATTGGACTTTCTTGAATTTGTTTTGAAATTTAATCTGACGAGAAAAGGAGGTGAGATTGTAAGGAGAATGCGGAGATCGTTGAAACAACGAAAATCGCGCCGGCACGAAACCGACTCAACGATGTGGTTGTGGTAGTTAAGATTGTCTTAGAAGGTGATAAGGTGAGAAGTGAATAAAGTAGAGTTTTGGATTAGTGGTTTTACCTTGAGAGAGCTTTATGTACTCCTGTGAGTCTGGGCTTGACGAAAGATGGTCGAGACGAAGGGAAGCTGGCGTCAGCCGTCTTGACCATCAGTTTAGGACACATGGATTTAGCAGTAAAACGCACACTGATTGATTATTTTGAATATGTTTGGTAGGAGGAGGTTACAACAAAGATAAGAAACAAGACGCATCGTTCTCAAATTTTAATGATCACTTCTATTCCTTCAACAGCCTTTTTGTTCGTGACGTACCTACGTCAGCAAGAAATAGACATTGACGATGGACGTCTTATGTTTTTTTCCTCCATATTTTGATTGATGGGATGGGCTTTTTGTCATCGTAGGGAATTTTATGAACTTTTTCTGCGATCTATCGAACAGCTCCTCACAAGTAACATCGCTGGAAAGAACAGGTGCATTTTTAGAAATAGAGATTTTTGAATGAACAAAGTCACAGTAAATAAATTCTATCATGCGCTTGATTCATTTATGCTCACTTGAACTCATAGTTTCCTCTTGTCGGAGATGCCATCTAGAGAGAGAGGCTGTGGACGATCCTGACGCGGGATCAACTGACTCAGGGTTGGACGAACGCAAGGCAAGATTATCCTCGGATTGTCCAATGTTCGAGCAATGGAGGTCCTGCGGGACTTTTAGGAAAACATGTGAGATGGAGCTAGGAGTGGTCAACTTGATTGACGCCTTACGTCGCTCACTCGATCTTCATCACCTGATTCACCATCCATATCAATTGCAATCGAGGGAAGCTCAACAAATAGCATCTGAAACAGCAAGTCGGGTAGATCTTGGCCTTCAACTAGCTCAATCGCATTCTGAAGAGAAATTTTGGGGCTGAAAAAACACGGGTTTCAGCGATCCCATATAAAGGTTTGGATGACTCTAGCTTCCACCTGATATTATATTTCATCGTAAAAAGTATCTAATCGCATCAAGGAACAACCCATTAGTTAAAATACAACGATTTAAACAAAAGAAAAAATTATTCATGGTACTTACTTCAAAATGTTTCCTAATGAATAGACGTCGTATTTTTCCTCCATCTTTCAAACTATGGTCACTCACTGTATGAGCCAGTATGAAAATTAATAACATTGCTAAAAATCATTTAACACCTCCCAAACACGTTAAGACATTTAGATTCATGGAACTATTCCTTGCTGAATGTACAGGAGTGCCAGAATGAAAATGAATCCTAGGTCCCGTATGGGCACGCTGGGCGGAAATAGTTGTATTATCACTCACATCAGGGAGAGGGTAAACCTCCTCGGAGTATTGGCTAGCCTGCAATGTACGTTGTACACTGAGGTGCGGATTTTTTCATCCGAGTTTCGACGAAGGATACTAGTAGCCCTTCGGCTGTCTCTCAAGTATTCTAAATTGCTGAAGAAGTCGAAAAGATTCACGAGCCTGATCAGAAGCTCGGGTCTTCCTCATTAGGAGGGTGATGTATACCTTACCTAGATGAACTGATTACACTAATCCCCGTACGCCACCTCTGCGGCTGTAGCCCTCCAACTGTAAACCGGTTCTCCGCACACGAGGCAGAATCGGATAAGTAACTCGAGTTTCCAGTAACTCAATAGGGGTCCAGCAGAGACCTTTGCGGTCAGCGGTCTCCCTTGAACCGGACCAAAGGCCGAGGATCAGACACACCGCTATTCATTACTTCTGTTGAATCCACACCAAACGCAGGAGCCACATAAAACCAGTTTGTATGATAATAATCAAATTAAATTAATTGATTTTGGTTTATTATTTTCAATAATGAATCTTTGGAATCGACCAAGAAAAAAAAATTTTAACACCCCCTCAAAATTTGATGGTTCACGTTTCAAGGTACGTAGAATCCAAAAATCGAATAAAAATTTGGCCGTCCGTCCGCCGTACGCCGTACGCGGCACTTTTGCCACATAGCATTGACCGATTTTGATGAAATTTGGTATGTAGGCTCCATTTGGGGTCTGGTTGTGCCCCGAAGCTTTTGGTTGATGTAGGTCACTTCTAAGGGTTCCAAAATTAATTTTGAAATTTTGAAAACGCCCTAACTCAAAAAACTTAGATATAAAGGTATTGTTTTTCCTTCAATTTAAGATTCTATAGAATTTTTAGAATTTTTTGAGATCACGCGGAGCTCTGTAGGACAAACCGTTCGCTCCCTACGAAAATTTAAGGGTTTATATTGAAATATATATATATATAAATCAAAACACGAGTGTGAATCGCAAAAGAGGCCTAATCTCCGTTCAAATTAGAGCTGACCGAAATGCGATCGATGGTTGGTGATTTTGATTTTTTTGTGAATTTTTTTTTTGATTTTTTTTCTTGATTTTTTTTTTTATCTTCATATTGGATGGTTGGTGATTTTGTAGACGGTATGGCTGTTACAAGGATTTCAGGTTTGCGCATGCGCAGAGGCTAGTGTTAAGTTCAGGGCTTTGATTTGCATAGGGGTCTGTCTACAACCTTATCCACATAATCGTTGAAAATATCGTCGAAATCAGATGACAAATGTGGAAGTTATGGCTGTTACAAGGAATTCGCGCATGCGCAGAGGCCACTATCAGTCCGGGGGTGATGATTTTCATAGGGAACCGTCTACCCGCCAACCCGCACAATTCCAGAAAATATCTTCAAAATCGGATGAGAAATGCAGAAGTTATGGCTGTGGCGAGGAATTCATGACAGACACACAGACAGTCAGAAGCGGTACCAAAATTGTTCAGGAAGGTCTAAAAACGTAAAACGTGAGTGAAGATTTTGATTTTGGAGAACATTTTTTTTCAACCTTGAAAAGTAGAAACAAAGCTTCCGCTACCTCGGTTGATTCGGAAGCAATTACAAATTCACAGTATACCAGTAAGGTTATAGTGAAGCGGGACGAGGTGGTGTGGTAGGTACCTATGAAGACGGGAACATACCGTAGACACTTAATTTTGAACTATTATGAATGTTTGGAATCGTTGGGACCACAGGTTTATGCAGATTGTGATGGTTTCATTCTCGGAAATTCGCTCAAACGGAATTGTCTTATTATTCATATTACTCCCCAGAACAATGTGTTAACCCTAATTGGACCATGGTATCACTAGTGTCACCGAAAAAATACCAGGAAATCTCCACAGATGTCTCACAAGAGTAACCAAATTTAAATTGCAATTGTAAATTTAATGGACAGCAGAATTTTCTGGACCATTGGAAGTCTCAAAATAGAGTTATGACAAAAATTTCCAAGGAAATCGTTATAAGCATTTTCAATATTTCTGTCATATCATTTTTTGACTTCTAATGGTTCGGAAAATTCAGCTCTGACCATCAATTTTTGAGTTCTAATTTAAATCTAGTTCATCTGGTGACACCATGGTTCAATTATTAGGGTTAAGGAATACTCCAAGACAAATTTGTTCTTGAAAATTACCTATATAATCGATTTGTAAAGTAGGTATCTTGCAGCTTATGTTGAAACTGCATGTTGTGCTGTTTTTTACGTATGTAGATGTAGTGAAATCAATCTTAGTTCCTAATCAAGTTCTCTCTTTCGTTTGAGCGACTGAGCGTGATATCAAGTTCTCTCCCGCTATCCAATTCGTGAATCAGCCCGTGCGTTGCGCATCCCTCGACGGAGGTCCCACATTTCTCCCTGATCCCTCAGGTAAACCCTTTTGATTAGTCGAGGGAAATTGGATTTCAGGGCGAAAGGACCCGCTCTTGGAGGGTCTCATTTCCACGATTCCGTGAAATACGCTGCTGAGCGCGGCGGGTCTCTCCAGCGTTTCCTCGGGAAGCCTTTTATTCCCAGTCCTGAGTGTCGATCCTCCATTATTTACGGCCTCACTTGGAGGCCAAAATCGGACAACCTCCATGTTCTAACGGTCTCGGTTTGATGGAGAAAACTTTGAAGGCTTCTACTTTACGAATCCGAAGATTATGTCGATTTCTGCTAATCTGAGGAAAACTCGCACCCTCTCTTTGTGAAGGAGCATCCTACATGTTTGGGGCAACCACAAAGTAAAAATGCTACCAATTATTACACAAATGTTTATTATTTGTCTGTGTAGATCAATCACCTGCAAAGAACACAACTTTGCCATTGTCACTACCTACCAATTTTCGCTTCACAATTAAGTTTATTTGGAAGAAAGAAACGTATCACACTCAATTGGAAGAAATAGAGAGTTTTGAGTGCTTTCATTGGGAAATTTTATTACTGGTTGCTAAGGAAGCAAAACTGAGTACAACTCGAAGAAAACAACAACGATCGCATTTTATTCTGCTGATATTTGAAAGGAAATTAGGCCTATTTTGCAATTCACACTCGTGTTTCTGATTTATCACAAGTTCAACTCTTGAGTTCTCATAGGGAGCGAACGGTTGATCCTACAGAGCTCTGGGTGGTCTCATTCGATTCTAAAAATCAAATTCTATTTTAAATTGATGAAAAAAAAATTCTTGAGCTGAGGCGTTTTCAAAATTTTACCCATATTTTTCAACCCTTAGAAGTGACTGACATCAACCAAAAGCTTCGGGGCACAACTAGACCCCAAATGGAGCCCTTAGACCAAATTTCATCAAAATCGGTCCATAGGAACTAAGGTAAGTGCCGTGTTCAGCGTACAGCAAATTTTTTGTTCGATTCTCGGATTCTACCTACCTTGAAACGGTTGTTAAAATAATTTTTTTCTTGGTCGGTTCCAAAGGTTTATTATTTAAAAATAATAAACCGAAAAGAACCCACGCAAATCGGTAATACAGTCTTTTTACAAATCGTATATACACACACAGACATTATGGATTAAAATATGGTTTTATTCACCCGCTTATCCAGAACGGCCTAAAACGGATTTGTATGTCGTTATTATATTTGTCTTTTTTATTATCATCTTCATTCTGTGTTGAGTCGTGTCCTCCTTCACCCCAGATTGATCGCCTATGGGCGCCCAAGTCCTGCTGTCGGACGTCATTTTTGTTGTAGAAATTCGAACATCTCTGAAATAACATGACCCAACAAATCATTGGAACTATTAGAACTATAGATTTCCTTGGGCGTGAGCAGTAATCTATTTTGATTGGATTTACGAAAAAGGGGGAACCAAATTCTTGATTTTTATTCTATGGAAATGGAAACTCAATTTCCAAAGAAATTGGAGAATGACCCATCTATTACAATGGATGGTCACCCATCTCCCCCCCCCTGCTCCCTATTTACGCTCTAGAGAGAGGGTAGAGGCTATGCTATCAAATATCTTCAAGGCATTAGAGGAGGTGAAAATGATTATCCTCGAGGCATACGCAACCGGAAATTCTCAGATGCCTACTTCTGAAAACTTGACGGTTCTCTTTGAAACAGTATTGTTCTAGGGGATCTGGAGAATCTGATTAATTAATGAGAATGATTTAATCGTTGCTGTATTCTACCCCTAGCGAACTATGCGTTTCGTTAGAATACCTATTTCTTGGTGGAGATCAACCTAGGAGTGGGGATGATGAATGGAAGATACACATTGAATTAGGAAAGATAAATAGATATATTATCCTATGATCAATGAGGCTTGTATTTATATATGAGGGGGGGGGGGGGAGTATCAACAGAGTTTACCTATTAGATCTTCGGATTTGAACCACGAGGGCAAGGAAAGTGATCTTGTATGAAGTACTTATAAGTAAGTACTTATAGATCGATGTCTGGAATGAGACTGGGGAGCAATTTCTGAGTCGTGATTTGGGGGAACCAAGGAACTGTTCCATCAAATCTCCAATCAGGTGTCAGAGCAACTGTTGCTCTGTCATATCTTTAAGTTTGATATGCTCAAAATGTTTGATCTAATTCAGGAGGCAGTTCTCTAATTGCCAGACCTGTACGTGATTGTACCCAAAATAAAAACCTCAAAGTCAGCAGGACATGATGGAGTTATCATGAATTATTAAGTACGTGGTTTATTTATGGAGCTTCTCATTTGCGACTTTGACATAATTCGGCGATTTAATAACATCAAATGGGGTTACTATGGTACTCGAAAGGTTTCCATGAAGTATTTCAGTTACCATAGTAATTTATCCGAAGTTTCTATTAGCATGATTTCGCCCTGCTAATTCCATATCACGAGTTCGCACACGTACAAACTTTGCCAAAACTCCATTCCTCCGACCTTGGTAATCTGATCGTCACAAAGGCGAAAACGGGCAGGCCTCCGGGCGTCGCCAGGACTCATAATAATTCCAAACAGGACGGAAAAGGGGGAAACCTTCGTATAACCACTCACCAAGTCACCCTTCCAGCAGCAACGTTTTCCACAGGACAAATCAGATGAACCCCCTCTCCACTCCCATCAATCCCTCAAGGGACTTTCCCCGGGAAAAGGGAGGGAAATTCTGAGGGTCTCAGCCCTTCACAGAGGGGAACTGGATGTATTCCCGTTTTAAGTAGGATTACTACGGAATTTAATTCTGTTACCGATCCGAATGGAGACGTAATTGGATCAATATGGTTCCATTGGTTGTATGTAGCTTTGAAGCAGAATCTTTTCCATCGTCCACTCGATTTACATTCGAACTCTTCAAAAGAAGTTCACCAACAAACGAAAACTTGGAGACAGTAACAGTTTCATAATTGGACTCTAGTGAGTAACCTTATTCTAAATCCGTTCGTCAAGGTGTGTAGCTTCCTCACATAGTACCTACAACCAAAATATATATGATTAACATGTTAGGGTAGGTATAGTGCGCCCATTAACGCGTTTTAGACGTTGTTCCCAATAACGCAGATGATTTTTTTTTTCAACCACTAGCTATTTAATTCATATTTCCTCCTTTTTGGTTTATTATTTTCAATAATAAACCTTTGGAATCAAATAAGAAATTTTTTTTTTAACCCCCCCTCAAAATTTGTTGGTTTACGTTTCAAGGTACGTAGAATCCAAAAATCGAATAAAAATTTGGCCGTCCGTCCGCCGTACGCGGCACTTTCTCCACTTAGCATTGACGGATTTCGATGAAATTTGGTATGTAGGCTCCATTTGGGGTTTAGTTGTGCCCCGAAGATTCTGGTTAATGTAGGTCACTTCTAAGGGTTGAAAAATTAATTTTGAAATTTTGAAAACGCCGTAACTCAAAAAATTTTGATATAAAGGTATTGTTTTCCCATAAATTTAAGGTAGTATAGAATTTTTTGAGACCACGCGGAGCTCTGTAAGACAAACCGTTCGCTCCCTACGAGAATTTAAGGGTTGGACGTACGATAAATCAGAAACACGAGTGTGAATCGCAAAAGAGGCCTAATCTCCGTTAAAATTATAGCTGACCGAAATTCGATTGATATTTTTCTTCATGTTGGTTGGTGGTAACAATGGCAAAGCCATGTTCTTTTCAGACGAGTGATCTATGTAGAAAAATAATAAACCTTTGTGTAATAATTTGCAGCGTTTTTCTTTTCCCCCATTTCTTCTTCTCGGTCGATTTTGCTTCCGAGTCTATCAAGATAGCGGAAGCTTTGTTTTCACTTTTCAAAGTTGAAAAAAAAAAAGTTCTCTAAAATCAAACGCGTTTTACGTTTTAGACCTTTCCGAACAATTTTTGTGTCTGTCTGTTATGAAATCTTTTTCACGGGCAAAACTATACGAAGTTATTGCCGATTTCTATGAAATTTTTTGGGATTGTGCGGGTTGGCGTGGAGATGGTCCCCTATGAAAATCATTGCCCCCACTAATAGTAGCCACTGTGCCTGCGCAAACGTGAATCCCTTGTAACAGCCAAAACTTCTACATTTCTCATCCGATTTCGAAATTTTTTAGTATTATGTGGATCGAGGTGTAGATGGTCCCATATGAAGGTAGAGTGAGGTACTTAGGGACTGATGTTTTGAGATTCACTACTATGCGTTGGATCATCTATTCAATCGGGTGATGAATACGAGGAAGCTATGTGCCACACCCACTTGGCAGACTTCTTTCTTTTTCAGTTCAAAATCTTCGTAAGTTCTGAAATTAAATTTCGGAGTTCATTATTTATTTAAATTATTTATTTAAATTTATTTAAATTTCAGAGTTTATTAATAATTAATAAATTATTCATAAATAATTATTATTTAATGAGTTCACGTTATACATACGCTACTGTTGAAAAATAAATTAGAGTAGAGTATGTATAAAGTGAACTCATTAACATATTAGGATTTCCTCGTTCTTAACAGCTTAAGTCATGTGACCACATATTTATCCAAAAATACAACCCTCAGCAACTGTTGCTGAGGGGAAATCAGCTACTTGATCGTGAAGATCGTGTTTCTTATCAAAAGTTTACTACTCGTACCTAATAGCTCTCAGATCATCAGAGTGTTCAAGTTATTATTTGTGGTTCTGCACGCCTGCTGGAGCCATATTTAAGGTTAGTGTTGGAAAAGATGCAGAAAGAGAGGAGTTTTTTCTTTTTTCAGCAGGTTAAGGAAAAAAAAGCTGCAAATTATTTCACAAAGGTTTATTATTTTCCTGTACAGATCACTCGTCTGCAAAGAACAGATCTTTGCCATTGTCACTACCTGCCTACCTACCAAATTGGACAATTTCTTTTCTTTAACTACGACATATAGGTACTTTCTACCTACCTACTACTCATACTGCCTTCACACCTTCACAATCAAGTTTATTTGGAATAAAAATAATGACTTTAAGCTCGCGGAAACAAAATTTTAACCTCTTGATGTGAAAAATAAAATTTAAAAACGTTAACCACTTTCCCCCATGACTAATTTATCGTATTATTTGTTCCAGGTAAGACTTGTGACTACAAAACTGGTGAGAGTTCAATTGCAGTAGAATATAATATATTATATATATTATATATATATTGGATACTTTACTTCAGAAATCGGTTGGAAAGGCATGAAAAGTTAAATCGTATCCCGTATTGTATCCCAAGTAACATCTCAGCTTGAATTGTTAGGTGTCTCCAAAGGGAAAATCAGAATTGGTTTTGGAAATTTCGCCGATTTTTCGGTTCTGATGTATACCCCGTTAGTGCAATGGGCTTATAGGTTTGTATTGTTCAGTTTTGCAACTATAATTATAATCAATTTGGGAGGGTATCCAATTGTTCTTGTGAAATGATGTTGCAAAATTTGGTCATGAAATGATTTGAGGATAGCAGCATGTTCTAATAGCCTGGGAAATTAAATAATTAGGTTAGGTGAGCTGGGAATATCAACTTGAAGTTGATTACTAGTACATGACATGTAGTACATTGTACACTACCTAGCTTAACTCAAATGGGTAAAATGGGGTATTTCAGTCATTTTTTTAAATTTTTTTTCTCGAAAGAGTAAGGCTCAGGAATAACGGTAATCGGGTCTGTTCGTCGAGAAAATGTTTTTTAAAAATCAGAGAAGCTAAGGAAAGTTGAAGATTTGAATAGTGTGACGTAGCTAGCCAATCGTGACGTAGCTAGCTACGTATCCATGCACAGAAACCCTTGGAGGACCTCTTGGATACTACAAAATACTACTCACACACGCGCGCGGCGTAGTTCGCGGCGTAGTCCTTGCCTAGTGTGTGTGCATTTATAGCGGCCCGCCTTTTTCAAACATGTGATCTCTTTAATTAATTTTTCTACCACATGTTATAGTATCATTGGGCTTAAAGTTGTAGTACATAGGTTTTCAAGGGTGCTGAATCCGAATTTGAGGTCAAAAACCTGAATTTCCGACCCACCGAAATACCCCATTCACTGTTACCTAACTCAGCACCGTACCTCAACTGCTTGGGCCAATAGATGTACTTAGCCACAATGGGAATGAAAACCTACCATTTCTCTACTACCAATGTGCTGACAAATAATAACGAAAGTGTCCTGATGATGCCCAAGGGGCGAAAGCGTGCTCGACATGAGAATTAACCACCATAAAAACTGAGGATCCGCCGCACTTTATCCTCCCCTCACCAACAACCTTGTCAACTAAGAAAGGCAACAAACTATGAACAGCAAATTAAGAGAGTTGGCAGTTTGGTAGACCTATCTGACGAAAAAATATGAATAAATGGAGAGAAACCTGTCTTATTGTAAATTATGCGGTATGATCGAGACTAGGACGTACATTAGCGTCAACCACTCTTGTCTATACTCACAGCTCTTTATTTATTATTATTGAATGTGAAGTGTCAGGCATTTAACCGATAGAAATTTTGAGCTCTTTTCAACGGTTTACTCAAATTTGAAATTACACAGCAAATTAAGAGAGTTGTAACCAATTTAGTAACGTAAGGTCAAAATCATGAAACAATATTAAAATTGAAAAAAGAAAAACAAGGGGTTACAAAAAATTGTGAAGAGACATTTTGGTTTATTATTTTCAATAATGAACCTTTGGAATCGACCAAGAAAAAAATTTTTTTTGACACCCCCTCAAAATTTGATGGTTTACATTTCAAGGTACGTAGAATCCAAAAATCGTATAAAACGCTGCAAATTATTACACAATGGTTTGTTATTTTTCTATATAGATACTCGTCTACAAAATCACCAACCATCCAAAATGAAGAGAAGAAAAAAAAAAAAAAATCAAAATCACCAACCATCGATCGCATTTTGGTCAGCTCTAATTTGAACGGAGATTAGGCCTCTTTTGCGATTCACACTCGTGTTTTGATTTATATATATATATTTCAATATAAACCCTTAAATTTTCGTAGGGAGCGAACGGTTAGTCCTACAGAGCTCCGCGTGGTCTCAAAAAATTCTAAAAATTCTATAGAATCTTGAATTGAAGGTAAAACAATACCTTTATATGAAAATTTTTTGAGTTAGGGCGTTTTCAAAATTTCAAAATTGATTTTGGAACCCTTAGAAGTGACCTACATCAACCAAAAGCTTTGGGGCATAACTAGACCCCAAATGGAGCCTACGTACCAAATTTCATCAAAATCGGTCAATGCTATGTGGCAAAAGTGCCGCGTACGGCGGACGGCGGACGGACGGCCACATTTTTATTCGATTTTTGGATTCTACGTACCTTGAAACGTAAACTATCAAATTTTGAGGGGGTGTTAAATTTTTTTTTCTTGGTCGATTCCAAAGGTTTATTATTGAAAATAATAAACCAAAATTTGGCCGTCCGTCCGCCGTACGCCGTACGCGGCACTTTTGCCACTTATCATTGGCCGATTTTGATGAAATTTGGTATGTAGGCTCCATTTGGGGTCTAGTTGTGCCCCAAAGATTTTGGTTGATGTAGGTCACTTCTAAGGGTTCCAAAATCATTTATGAAATTTTGAAAACGCCCTAACTCAAAAAATTTTGATATAGAGGTATTGATTTTCCTTCATTTTGAGTTTCTATAGAATTTTTAGAATTTGTTTGAGACCCCGGAGCTCTGTAGGACAAACCGTTCGCTCACTACGAGAATTTAAAGTTTGGACGTACGATAAATCAGAAACACGAGTGTGAATCGCAAAAGAGGCCTAATCTCCGTTCAAATTAAAGCTGACCGAAATGCGATCGACGTTTTTCTTCATGTTGGATGGTTGGTGACTCTGCAGACGAGTGATCTATCTAGAAAAATAAAAATAATAAACCGTTGTATAATAATTTGCAGCGTTTTTTGTTATAAATTAGTTGTAGAATCGAATCCTCTAGTTTGGCAGACCTGTTTGGCTTACACACAAAACGAGCAGTTTTTCATTCAAAATCACATCAGCTCGGCATCATTAAAATTCTTATTTAATATCATTAGAGCCGTTTAGGTTTAATCAATCTCTTCAATAAAGTTGCAGTTACTTGGAAGTGAAATGGGAGATGTGTGCCTTTGATGAGTCCATCAAGTAGGATGTAGTTCTGTGATGGGCGCTATCTTCGCGATCGATCTGAGAGGTCAGCTTGCGCTATCAATTCACCCTATTAGTGTCGATCGCCATAAACTTGTTTATTGGATCATCCAAGCTGTCGTAATGTCCAACATTGGTGGTACTTGTGTCGTCCTGGGTTGTATCCAAAGCCGTTATTGTACAATATCACCGTGACAGAAGACTCGTTGTTAAGTCGATAGGTACTTAGGTAATATACATAGGTAATCTACCGATTGTTTTGCCGAAGACAGCTGATGACGTCCGCAACGCTATGAATGGCAGCCAGACGAAAATCCAACCTGAAATGGTTGTTTACTTTACTTCTACTTTTTAATTTCTATCAATAAATTGCTGCCATCTTTAAGCAGCTGCAATCTGATTGAAAGTTTTCGTAAGATCGATGCGCCTGACAGCAATCTAGCCTCGTAGAAAACAATTTACAGCTTCGAAGGAGAAAACACTTCTCATTATCATTCCATACTAATTACTTTCCATCAGTTTCGTGTAACAAACACCATGATTGATGCTGTGGAATGCTCGGTGATTTATCGCAAGTTTCCAAAGCCGAATAAGACCGAAGGGGAGCTCGCACCGGAAACTTTCGAGAACTTACGTTGAGCGTGGTGGGTTTGAAATTCGGCGGTTTCAGAGGTGGGAGACGAGAAAAGCTGATAATTACGAACTGAGAACTTCTCAGTGTTGCTACACCAACGTTGTAGAGAAGCTATCGATACATTTAAAAACGAATCTGCATATTTTTGGTTTGACGAGAGATTTTGGTCAAGTTATGAAAGTTTTCACGATGAGGAACTCAACAGGATGTTTTCTATGATAGGCTATTCCGAAAGACGGAAACAATAATTTTTTTCTTCTCATGATATTTCTCAGACATTTTAATCACTCCCTATTTCTCACATTTCGCTTTCGAGTCTACCAGGTATCGGAACAATCAAAGGTGAAAACAAGCTTTTGAAGTGGTCGTTTCCCTCGAGTTAATCAACAAATTTCAATGATTTTAACGTTCATTCTCAACTTTTTCGAACAATCGAAGGTGAAAACGAGCCTTTGGAGTGGTCGTTTCTTTCGAGCAAACCAATAGGTTTCGATGATTTTACGTTCATTCTCGACTTTTTCGAACAATCGAAGGGGAAAACAAGCCTTCGGAGTGGTCGTTTCTCTCGAGCTCCAATCATTTCAACGTGCATTCTCGACTTTTTCGAACAATCGAAGGGGAAAACAACCCTTTGAAGTGGTCGTTTCTCTCGAGCTCCAATCATTTCAACGTGCATTCTCGACTTTTTCGAACAATCGAAGGGGAAAACAACCCTTTGAAGTGGTCGTTTCTCTCGAGTAAACCAACAGGATTCGATGATTTTACGTTCATTCTCGACTTTTTCGAACAATCGAAGGGGAAAACAACCCTTTGAAGTGGTCGTTTCTCTCGAGTAAACCAACAGGATTCGATGATTTTACGTTCATTCTCGACTTTTTCGAACAATCGAAGGGGAAAACAACCCTTTGAAGTGGTCGTTTCTCTCGAGTAAACCAACAGGATTCGATGATTTTACGTTCATTCTCGACTTTTTCAAACAATCGAAGGTGAAAACAACCCTTTGAAGTGGTCGTTTCTCTCAAGCAAACCAACAAGTTTCGATGATTTCAACGTTCATTAACGACATTTTCATACAATTGAAGATGAAAACAAGCGTTTGAAGTGGTCGTTTCTCTCTAGCAAACCAACAAGATTCGATGATTTTAACGTTCATTGTCGACTTTTCGAACAATCGAAGGTGAAAACAAGCCATTATCAGTAACAAACAAAAACTATACTGATGATGACCTAACCGACGAAATCGATTTAACTTGTAACTCATTATTTTCGTGGAAATATACAACATTCTACTCAACTCCGTTTTTATTAAAATGGTTTTCCACAATCTCATCGTGAGTGATTTTATTCGTGTGAAAACAAGCCTTTTAAGTGGTCTTTTCTCTCAAGTAAATCAATAAGTTTCGATGATTTCATCGTTCATTAACGACATTTTCATACAATCGAAGGGGAAAACAACCCTTTGAAGTGGTCGTTTCTCTCGAGTAAACCAACAGGATTCGATGATTTTACGTTCATTCTCGACTTTTTCAAACAATCGAAGGTGAAAACAAGCGTTTGAAGTGGTCGTTTCTCTCTAGCAAACCAACAAGATTCGATGATTTTAACGTTCATTGTCGACTTTTCGAACAATCGAAGGGGAAAATAACCCTTTGAAGTGGTCGTTTCTCTCGAGTAAACCAACAGAATTCGATGATTTTACGTTCATTCTCGACTTTTTCAAACAATCGAAGGTGAAAACAAGCGTTTGAAGTGGTCGTTTCTCTCAAGTAAATCAATAAGTTTCGATGATTTCATCGTTCATTAACGACATTTTCATACAATTGAAGATGAAAACAAGCCTTTTTAGTGGTCGTTCCTCTCGAGTAAACCAGCAAGTTTCAATGATTTCTACGTTCATTTTCTACTTTTTCGAACAATTGAAGGTGAAAACAAGCCATCATCAGTAACAAACAATAACCTTACTGATGATGACCTAACCGACGAAATCGATTTAACTTGTAACTCATTATTTTCGTCGAAATAGACAACATTCTACTCAACTCCGTTTTTATTAAAATGGTTTTCCACAATCTCATCGTGAGTGATTTTATTCGTGTGAAAACAAGCCTTTAAGTGGTCTTTTCTCTCAAGTAAATCAATAAGTTTCGATGATTTCAACGTTCATTCACGACATTTTCATACAATTGAAGGTGAAAACAAGCCTTTTAAGTGGTCGTTTCTCTCAAGCAAACCAACAAGTTTCGATGATTTCTACGTTCATTTTTGACTTTTTTGAACAACAGGGTGTGCGCCTGGGTAGGAAAACCTGTTTATTGTTATTTTCAATCTAAGGTAGACCTCATTCTGAGAATTTTGGCACCAACCGCGACCGTCTAGCGTGTGTAAATCTTTTCCTATGAATATTTAAAGTTTCGACCGTTTATGACGTCACAGCGGGCGGGGGGGGGTCCCGCCCAGGTGGGAGGGGATCGTGACGTCATAAATGGTCGAAACTTTGAAAAATCATAGAAACAGATCTACTCACGCTAGAAAGTCGCGGTTGGTGCCAAAATTCTCAGGATGTAGTCTACTTTTGATTAAAAATCTTGAAAGAATCAAGGCGCACCCCCATTAACGGTGAAAACAAGCCTTTTAAGTGGTCGTTTCTCTCAAGTAAACCAGCAAGTTTCGATGATTTTAACGTTCATAGGTTCTGGATTCTGACGTTCTGGATTGATAGAAGTCACATGCGAGAACGTGAAATCTTTGTAACACTCTCAACATCGATAGTATCTATCTGTTATTTTATGTTAAATAATCACCAACGTTTATTGAAAAGTTTATTGCCAAATAAATTTTCTCAACTGAACTCCAACGACGAATGAGATGAAAATCTGATTTGGTTGAATTCACATTGCTCAGGTTGGATGTTGAATTTCCCCCTCCCTCCCCAGTTTTCAATTCGATTCTGAACGGATACTTTCTTCCCAACTTTGAAAACTGGTTTTATCGATATAAATGTCAATCCATCTCGCTCCTCGTTTTTGGTATTTCTTCTATGATAAAGTTAAAGGCAGAGAGAATTAACGTGGTCATGGAATACACTATTTGCATCAAGTTTCAACTCTTTACTTGGTCTCGTAGTCTGTTGATGTGTCTCCAAATCCATTAATCATAACTTTGAGCTGAAAAGATAACCTGATGTTTGGTAAACCTGATGTCTGGTTTAATGAGTTTGTATTCATTCCATTTCAACGAACTGATTCTAATTCAAACAGAGCTGGTGAGTAAACCGGCAAGAAAGCGTATTTTATTGAATGGTTTCAACCAAGTCAGCAAATAATGAGAGAACTGCCCAGGTGTTAGTTCGGAGGTGAAATTGATGAAGTCATAAATATGTATATCTCCCTCCTCTTTTTCCCCCTCTATATTCTCTTGAATTGCCTCGAATATTCATCAATTCCCGAGGAAAGACAGCTCCCACTTTAGGAATGATAAAAGTTTCACGAAACGACTACATTTTCATTTGAACCTTTGGCCAGCCTGGTAGTTGACTGACAAAATTTGTGTAGCATTTTTGCGTCAGATTCAATTAAATCGATTTTTTTCTGTTGTAACATCGATTTTTGAGGTGCAACAAATTGGAAATTTCTCATTATCATGTAGAATCTCATATTGAGCATGGTGTAATGGTGATTTGATTTGGGTATACTGCGGCAATTTAGCCGTGACAATTTTTTTCACATTTTTTTTATTTTAGAAGCTGAACAAAAGTAAGAATGAAAGCATAAAAACTCCTTTCTGCTCATCAAAAAATCCAACATTGAAGGTATAGTTTACAATCCCGTGGGAGGAGGTAAGCAGAGGATGCTAACAACATGCTAATTCTACTTCCATTTCGTAAAGGGCTCACTCCCTTTCAAGTTAGGGACCGCGGCAAAGGCGAAAAGTTGATGATGGAAATCTGAAAGGTTGGCTCTTTTTGTCATGGTAAAATTGCGAGGCCTGATTTGCAAATCGTGAGGAAAGTCTTTCCACTCTGTTGTCACAAAATGAAAGGCAATCCGACCAACCTCCAATCACTCCTGCATTATGGAAGTTTCCGATAAATTTTTGATTCCTTCGACTGTTTTATTCAGAGAATCGTTTCGTAATACTTCGCTAATAAAGAAGAAATAGGATAAAGAAGAAATAGGAACTTTATTTTGGATGATATAAACTCATATCGGTGAATGTTTTCTTCATACTTGAGATCTGAAAAGTTGACAAGAGGGCCTCTTGAAAAAATCCACAATTTCTCTTTAAAATTTTGAATACCTACTGATTTTTTTTTTTTTTTTTAATGTAGGAAATTTTGTTGTTCTCAGAGTTAGACATTGGTGTAGCATATCATCCCCTCACACTATTTTAATCAAACAATTCCTCCAATCCTCAGCAAAAAAAAAAAAAAGAAAAACCGAAGAGATTTTGAAAAAATTTATTAACAAAGTTGGAAGTCTCGGTACTAATCCTAATTGGACGGTGTCACTAGTGTCACCGAAAACATTTTTGGAATTCCTCAGCTGTCCCAAGATGTCACCCGATTAACTATATTTAAATTGCAACTGGAAAGTTAATTGACAGAGCAAATTTGTGAAACCATTTTTTGTAAGTTATTAGAAATCAAGAACATTTTTCCTTCGATTTCTTCGGAAAATTTAGTCATAACTTCATTTTGAGACTTTCAACAGCCCAAAAAAAAACTTGCTCTCCATTAAATTTAAAATTACAATTCAATTTTCGTTACTCAAGTGACATTTTGAGACATCTGTGGAGTTCCCGATATGTTTTTGGTGATACTAGTGATACCATGGTCCTATTGGGGTTAACAGTCTATTTGAAATTTTTTTTTTGTAGCTTCGAAAACATTAAATACATTTTCAACTTCATGTTTTAATGGAGTAGGTATTGAATTTCTGTCAACTTGGGTGAGCAGAGTAGATTTCTCAGGAAAGGTTGCAGGTAAATTGCCTTTGTTGTGGTAGCAAGTGTGGGGTTAATAGACTTTAAAATATTATATTAAATATTATATTATTAAGCATAATATATAAATATTAATAGCATAATATATAAATATATATTATAAATATTATATTATTAAGCATTTATGGCGTGCCCCCTCCGTCAAAAAAGACATTTTGTCTTTGAGGGGAGTTAGGAAAAAAAAAAAAAAAAAAAAAAAAATTGGTAGAGGCGTGTGTTTAATTTATTGAAAAAACTAATCCGAAACCTAATTTCATCTATAAGTGTAATCCTAAATGTACGTGTCAGCATGTGTCCTATCAGGACAGTGTCCTAGTGCAAGATTGAGTGATTACAAGTGTTGAAATAGAAAATTTAGAAAGTTTGAGGGATTGTGTTTGTATAAAACACGTCTCATGACATGAACAAGTACCTTCGGAAATATGAAATAAAACGTACAACTGAGAACGCAATGAGTGCCGAAAAAAATGGCAGGAAACGATCAACTATATACAAGATTTAAAATGGAACAATAGAAGTGGCAACAACTTAGCTTTACAAATGAAGCAACTCATAACAAGGCAACGACGTGACAGATAACTGGAGACCATAAAGGGTTATACTTCCAACGTGTCACCTTCAAATAAATTGTGGCAATGACTTGACTGACTTAGTTTGACTGCAACAGACCTCACTATCTCAAACGTGGCTCCTTCGAACAAATCGTTGCAATCACTTACAACATTCAACCTATCTATTGGCCAATGAATCAATAGGAAAATAACCCACGTTAAGAGGCCTGAAGGAAATCTGTGATGTGGGTCGTGTTACAGTTTAGGTATTTGGAAATTGCTCAGCACAGGACAATTGAGTCTTTTTTTCCTCGGAGAAGGTTTTTATGAAAGTCGTTTCTCCTATCTGGGCGAAAGTAGTCATTGTTTGGCTGGAGACTGGAACAACGCACCATGGAACTCGTGGTGCCACAATTGGGGGATGGCGCCTACTCACTGGTTTATATATTGCCAGATCTTAGGTGCAGCAGTGCATGTTCTTAGTTGGTTAAGGGAATCCTGTCTGGGTGAAGGGGACTTCCCACACCGGACGGCCTTTGACATGGAAGAGTGGACTATTTCCACCCCGTTATGAAAAGGCTCTGGAGTAACATCTAACCACCCAGCTGCTTCAATGAGGCTCTTGATGCGTGGAGGGTGCTGCCGGCAGGCCGCACCGCTGAAACTTGCTTCCGATGGTGATCAGCAGCCCCTCATGACGGAAAATAGTGGAATAACAGAACAAAGAATTTTTTTGTGAAAATTTGAATTTTTTGCAACGATCTGGATGTTTTAATTTGATCATAAATACACCCTTATGCTGAAGTTTTTCGAGAATTTTACCAAAGTTAATTTTTGTCAAACGAATTTCATCAGTTCATAAAAACTTACTCTGGTGGACGCTCTAAATTTTTTAATTCTATTTTCGGAATCCACTCAGGAACCACCAAACCAAAAGCAACCAATTCTGTGTGTGGTGGGGAGTAAAAAAATTATTTGTGCTCAAAATATTCACTATTGAAAATCATTAACTAAAAAGTCTGAATCTATTCGAAAATGGTCTGAACTAACAGGAATAATATAAAAAAGACGAGACGAAACGATCACTTTGATTACTTGAACAGAACTGTTTATAAAGAGAGGTGGTAACGCCTACCTACCTGACCCCTTACGGAGAGCTCCCTAAGACTCCCAGTCAGAGTTCAATCTTAAAACTCAACATGAACCTAGGAATCTTGAAACATCAATACTTATAAAGAATTTATCTCAAACAATTCATATTCGTTCATGTACCTACTACGCTTTCATCTTCCTGGCTGTGGTTATGCTTTGACATATATTTCTGTAGTGTTCCTTCTTGAGTTTCTTTGTTCTTCTACTTCGTCTTCACATGTACAACCACTATTTTTACACCAACTGAAAGTATTCAACTAGTAAATACTATCAATATTGTCTTTTAGTGTTTCTCGTTCTTCTAAAATATCCTGCTCGTACGTTATGGATCGATTTTTCGAAGTAATTATGGTAGTATTTTAAACAGCATATTTTTTCGAAAAGGATTCATTCCACTATCATTTTTATTTCCCTCCAATTTTAGGCTTTTAAGTAATACTATTTTTCAAGTTGTTTCGAGTCATTCTGTGACCAGTTGTTTGACAAAAATCAAAACCCACAAATTTTTCTCAGGAAATTTCATACTTTTCAATAAAACTGCTTTGAAAAATCTGTTCTTCAATATCGAGCATTATGTTTCGGACGCCCTGTGTAGTTTTCACTTCTTTCAAATCGCACCGAATTGAATGATTGTTGTTGAATACTTTTCGTCGGTTCTAATTCCAAGTGGTATGTATTTGCGCAGGTGATGGCGAATTGTTCTGAAGATTGCGCCCAGCCAAACTCTCCGGCAATGGTCGAGTTTTACCATAGCAAACTCAAGGACATGAAACACAAGTATAGCATTTTGGAGAGAGTTGTCGAAGAATGTCGACAACTGGTGGTTCGAAATGCCGACAAAGAAGACGAATTCCTCAGACACGTCCGAGACATAGCGAAACTCCGTCAAGCGATGAGCGATCTGGAACAGTACTTGTACAAAGAACGTGAGTACGTTTTGAAATTGACTGCAGATAACGATAAGCTCAGAATAGAAGCCGGCGACAACAGGAGGAAAATCCAATTTCTCCTTGACCACAGCGGTCTCAAAGAGAGCCAATTGGAGTTTCACAAAGAGCGCAAAGATGGGGAAAAGAGCCCGCTAGGCAAACCCAAAGGGAGACCTCGCTTTTACGAAGTCAAGGATTTCAATCAGAAACTCAAAGAACTGTGGGAATCGGAAAATGACATTCTGAATCTTCGGATTAAAGCTTTGGAAGCGGAACTAAGGGAACAAACGATCCTTCTTCGGGATGAAGTTTCGTCGTTAGAGAAGGATCTGGATTTGAAGAAGAGGGAGTGGGAATCTGAGAAAATGCAATTGGAACAAAGGATATCTTGTCTGAATTGTCGTCTGCAGAATACGCTTCTGAAAAATTTCGACGACGTGCTCAAAACGATGTACGATTTTGAGAAAGCTCGGACGAGAGAAGTAGAGTTGGTAGAAGAGAACGAGTGTCTAAAACGGTACATAAATACTTGTAAAGGTATTTTGGGGGAAGATTTTCCTACAGGGCACGTCATTCGGACGGAAAGGGTTAAAAGCGAAGCGAGAAGTCTCAAAGAACAGTTGCATCAAAAGGATCAAATAATCAAGGGGTATCAGACTCAAGCTGACGAGTTCGAAGCTCATATCCAAGACCTCAAGGCAGAACTGTTGATGGAAAGAACGCAAAGTCAAAAATTGAAGGAGAGATTCCTCGCGAAAGAGGAATATTTCAGCAGGAAATTGGAAGAGGAAAAGAAACGTCGACTTCTGGAAACTGAAGGTTTTCAAAATGACGTCAAAATTTTGAGGTCGAAGCTCCACGCTATCGAACGGCAAATCAAAATGGATCGTCTGAAGAAGAGAATTGAACTTAAGGAGAAACGAGAGTCGTGAATGGTTAAACTCAGTTAATCCACACTTCTATTACTGGTGTATTTATGGAAAAATCGGTATTCTATTAAGTTGTACGATAAGAAGTAGTCTTGAAACTGTAATTATTTAGGCATAATAATTATTTGTTTATTGGAATATTGGATACATTTTACGGACTTCTAACGATTTAGTTGCTTCATGTTTTGCACAAACCTTTCAGAAATTTATATAAAATGTATATATTATATTATTATCATAATTGTATGAGCTGAAGGTTTTTAGATAGTCGATTACCGATACAAAAAGTTGCCTCACAAAAAACAAAAAATTTCTTTTTGGTATTCCTAAGTATGTTATTCGTCAGAGGAGACTTCCGTACAACCGATAGGAAATATTTGAATATTATGTAACAATTTAGTAAGCAATGGAATGGAAAGAACTGCGAAATTTGAAGGATAGACATGTACGTTTACCTTAGCAACAATACCTATGCTTCGTTCAATAATAGAAAAGTTCAGTTGGTTTATTTGTAATTATCACCTCATAGTCCTGAAGAATTTCAGTCAACGATTTGTTATCATTTAATAAACAATTAAAACCATGAAATTTATTTATTTTTAAACTTTCTCCTCACTATTATTTTTAATTATCATCTTTATTTCATAATTAGAAGGAAATTAATTGTTCATCGATATTATCATTGCACGGAGAAGAAGACTCAATTTAGGTTTCGGAGAAGTTATTTCAATTATTGTAATATTTATTTTATTGAATTTATCTGTTTTTCACCGCGAGAGTTCAGTTGGGGACCTAGACGAGTAGTCTTCAACCTCCTCCAACTCAAACCTCCAGGAATGAAAGTTGGACGACATTAGGGTTAGGAAAACATTGAACGTAATTATCACAGTTCACGCGGTGGTTTTGATGAAGTTATATCTGACTGTATAACGAAAAAAGCTCATTTCAATTAGAAGCAGTAGTTCAGGTTCAGAGAGACTGGACTGAAATTTGGAAGAAATGGTTGACTCTATGTCCTTTTGACCAAACTATTACATACAACTCAGAACTATCGTATTTGTTGCAATATTACAGCATGAAAAGAGGATGTTTTTGCAACGTTTCTGAAGAGTGAAAAACGTTTTCATTCCTTGCATTTATTCTGTAGAACACCTCAATATGTGGAAGTTCAAATTGACTTTGAGTTAGTTTGAACTATAGCGAATTTGAACATCCCAGCAATAGAATTATTAAGAATGTGAACTCTTCAATAGGAAGATGTAAATGAACGGAAAGAGAGGATCCAAAGTATTTAAATTAAAGACCTCGGAGAGTGAAGTAGGTTTAAAATTCACAAATGTCCAGAATATACAAACAATGTATGTTCACACAATTTACAATGTGGTACCAGAATATTCCGTGACTAGGTTCCTCCACGTTCACGAGAAGACACTGATTCCAGATCCAAGAATGCGATGTAGCATATAAATATCATGGAATCGCAATTTTTGTATGAGTGAACTTAGTTCATCCTGGTGTCTTCAAGTGGAATAATCATCATTACAGAAACCAGAAGAAACTTTGAAGAAATGTAAAGCCGATAATGTGCTTTCAAAAAAGCCTAACAGAAGCAAAGCATTTCTACTTCATTTTTTGTGGAAATTGGACATAGGCTGCCCGAGAAGTGGTCCGGACCCACAGAGTACTGGAGACAAGAGACTGTCCAGACCTCTTCACACATCTATAATCAACCAAACATACCCAATAGCCACAAATACCCTGCAGGAGACTGGAATGAGAAAAGTGTTTCCACTGAAGGGGAGTAAGTTTGGCCTGAATAGTGAATACCTGCATTATTATTCACTCAAATTGTATAGTTTTTCGACAGAGTTTTTCTAAAATATGTAGCTATTAATTTTAAATTTAGATAGTCATTTAGTCAAGTAGGTCACAAACAGTTCTAACTACTCGTATTTGCACAAAATAACGATAGATAATATAAAAGTTTGCAAGAATTTCTCATCACTTTCGCTCTATGGTTTTCAAGTTTGTTCAAATTCCAATTGAAGGGTCACGGGGAAAAATGATCAAACTCCATTTTTTGGCCGAATTGAGATAAGCACGCCGTCGTGTAGCTTGGGAGGAGTAGAAGCGAAGGGTTGTTTCACTTTGGGGAAGAGAGATGGCAATTCATTCGTAGGAAGAAGGATCAGATTCAGTGCACTCGGAGAGAAGAAAGATCAGTGTCCGATTTAAAGACCCCTTACCTCCTTCACATGAATTCCACGTCATCACACCAAAGAGTCATTGAGCGCAAAAGCTCCTACATCGGAGAATGTCAGACAGCTTTATTAACCCCATCCACCTAGAAGAAGAATACTTCAGTAACAACAGCAGGTGTAACATTTGGGAACCTTTACAACGGCCAGCAAACCAGCAAAATCAAAGGATTTAAACACCTGTCAGTTTCTCGTCAACACTAATGCTAAACTTTTCTGATTCACTGTCCAGCGGGTTGGGGTATGAAGGAGATGACGCCATTTCATATTGCAATGACCCTTTAGATGAATGATTTTTTAAATTAAGTATGTTTCTTGTTCGCGCTGTTCCAACAATGTTTTGTACAAAACTATACCTATTTGGAAAATAAAGCCATTTTTCGCTGATCAATTTTCTGGAGGTAACAGTAAGGTAAATTTACTTAAGTGAATGAAGAGATATAAATAAACAATAGGTAACTCGGTGTCATAATATTAGGTATATGGTGACCGAGAAAGCGAATAAAAAGTGGGGAAAAAGGTCAAAGTCCATACCTTGTTTGAAATTTTTAATTATTTCTAGAAATTGTCTACAATCTACGTATTAAAGGTGTATCTACAAAATTTATTGATGCTTTAAGGAGCCTTTGTGCCCACACTGAAGCCGCCGTGAAACTAGGAAAGACCTCTATTACGGATTATTTTCAAACGTCTACGGGTGTAAAGGGGCCCATTCACGTGTACTCCTGGAGTCGCCGCCGCGGGCCAAGCCGCCTTCAAAGGGGAAAACTACCCGTGAATGGTTAAAGGGGCCCATTCACATGTACTCCTGGAGTCGCCGCCGCGGGCCTACAGGTACTCCACGAAGCCGCCGCAGTAGTCCATTCACCTGGCTTCCAAAACTACCTGACTCCGCCGATTGGCGGGCCTGCTTCCAACCACCACTTGCTCAGATGACTAGAAGTGAGGAAAACGGTATGGCTACATGCTGTACTGGTGGGAGTGCGACCCGGCGTCGGCCTCACTTCAACCATTCACAGGGCCGCCGAGGATTAACTGGCCGCAATTTTCGAGCATGTTCAATTACCTGCCGAGCGGCGGACGCCCGCCAGACCTCAAGATTTTGTTAACCATTCACGGGTAGTTTTCCCCTTTCACGGCGGCTAGGCCCGCGGCGGCGACTCCAGGAGTACACGTGTATGGGCCCCTTAACAAAATCTTGAGGTCTGGCGGGCGTCCGCCACTCGGCAGGTAATCGAACATGCTCGAAAATTGCGGCCAGTTAATCCTCGGCGGCCCTGTGAATGGTTGAAGTGAGGCCGACGCCGGGTCGCACTCCCACCAGTACAGCATGTAGCCCTACCATTTTCCTCACTTCTAGTCATCTGAGCAAGCGGTGGTTGGAAGCAGGCCCGCCAATCGGCGGAGTCAGGAGGTTTTGGCAGCCAGGTGAATGGACTACTGCGGTGGCTTCGGGGAGTACCTGTAGGGACGCGGCGGCGACTCCAGGAATACACGTGAATGGGGCCCTTAAAGCAAGGGTGCCTGCTCTCTCCAAGTTTATATGCTATTGCTTCCGAGCCTACCAAGGTAGCGGAAGCTTTGTTTTCACTTTTCAAGGACGAAAGAAAAAAGTTCTCCAAAATCAAAATTTTCACTCGTGTTTTGCGTTTTAGACCTTTCTGAACAATTTTGGTTCCGTGTCTGTGTTTCTGTCTGTCTGTCTGTCTGTGTGTCTGTCCGTCTGTCATGAATTCCTTGTAATGCGCATAACTATACGAAGTTATAGACCGATTTCGATGAAATTTTCAGGGATTGTGCGGGTTGGTGTGTAGACGGTCCCCTATGAAAATCATTACCTTCGGACTGATAGTAGCCGCTGCGCATGCGCATACGTAAAATCCTTGGGACAGCCATAACATTTACATTTTTCATCCGAATTTGATGAAATTTTCTAGGATTGTCCAGATTAGCGTGTAGATGGTCCCCTATGAGGATAGTGAAAGGTACTTAGAGATTGGTGCTTTGAGATTAACTACTATGCATCTGATCATCTATATAATCGGGTTATGGGTAGGGTGACTCGCCCAGTGAATGAACACCCCCCAGTGAAGGAACAGTACGAGGTTATTTGGGAATAATAAGGCTTGTGATGCACCCTGGTGATAACGGTGTTTTTCATTAGTTCCATCAACATATCATAGATAGCAGGGTGAAGCAGTAGATAAAAAAAAGTCTGCCATCTTCTTCGGTTCTGATGTTATCAACAGGTGCTGTCTCCAAGAACGTCTCTGGGGGTAAGAAATGGAGTTGGCCATTACGTGGGGATTAGTGTTTAGACGAAAGTAAAATGCTAAATCAGTCAATGTCATGCTTTATTATTGTAGCTGATATGTTTTTCTAGAGAGAACTAATTGAGTAGAAGGGAATTTTTTTGATTATGATATGTTTTGTTGGGTGTTCATACTGTGGGAGCTAAAATATGACCTCCAACCAGTAAATGAACGACAGTAAAATGACTGTTCATTCACTGGCTGGAGGGTTATTTCACGGTTTTAAATCGAATGGAGGCTTCCCAAGTGAAGAAACAACTAAACTGCTGATTTTTTGCCTCAACTTGTTTAAATAACTATTCTATCCAGTGAATGAACTATATGAACTATAATGTTCATTCACTAGGAGATAGTGTTCATTCATGGGGTGAAATACATTAACTCCTTTACTGTGGAAAATTAGCTATAAAAATCAACTTTTCCTCGTCTTCTCCCATGCTATTCTTGTTCCTTACATAATTTTTAACAACATCAGACAAATTCAAGTAGTGTAATACTGCAACTTTAAGAACTATAGACATTAAAGTTCGTCGCTAGTGTGTTAAGAGCTTAAGTGTTTGTTCATTGGGCGAGTCACCCTACGAGGAAGCTATGTGCCGCACCCACTTGGCAGACCCACTGCAGTTTTTCCAAATGGCTTCCAATTCTCTAGTGAGAATACTTCACTATGTGCCTTTTAACTGATAGGTGATCTACGTGGTGGGTAATACAATTTTTAAATAGTGACGAGTAGGTAGTACAAAAAAAATGTCTGCCAAGTGGGTGTGGCACATAGCTTCCTCGTATCCATAACCCGATTGTATAGATGATCCGATGCATAGTAGTTAATCCCAAAACACCAATCTCTAAGTACCTTTCACTACCCTCACAGGGGACCATCTACAAGCTAATCTGAACAATCCTAGAAAATTTCATCAAATTCGGATGAAAAATTAAGTGAGTAGATGTATGTGATTGGATCAAAAATATTCCAAGCTTCGACTGGGATTCGAACCCGCGATCCTTGGAGCACAAATCAAGACTCTATACTTTGTGCTATTGAAGCCTCGTCATGTATACGATTTGAGACTCTCACAGGAGTCCGTTCCTCTATGAATGAATCCCTCTATGAAAAACAATCCTCTATGATTTTCATAGGGGACCATCTAATCACTACTCTGTAACATCCCTGAATATTTCATTGAAATCGGGTAGAAAATGTCGAAGTTATGGCCGTTACAAGGAATTCACGTTTGCGCATGCGCAGTCGCTTCTATCAGTCCGGGGATTATGATTTTCATAGGGGACCATCTAAATACTAATCTGTAACATTCCTGAAAATTTCATCGAAATCGGATGGAAAATGTAGAAGTTATGGCCGATACAAGGAAATTTACGTTTGCGCATGCGCAGTAGCTACTATCAGTCCGGGGATGATGATTTCATAGCGGATCATTTAAATACTAATGTGTATCATCCTTGAGAATTCCTCGAAATCGGATGGAAACTGTAGAAGTTATGGCCGTTACAAGGAATTCACGTTTGCGCATGCGCAGTCGCTTCTATCAGTCCGGGGATGATGATTTTCATAGGGGACCGTCTACACACCAACCCGCACAATCCCTGAAAATTTCATAGAAATCGGACAATAACTTCGTATAGTTATGCGCGTTACAAGGAATTGATGACAGACGGACAGACACACAGACAGACAGACACACAGACAGTTTTTTTGAATAATCTCCATGACTTTTTGGGGGATGGTGTGTGGGTGGGAGACCGTGAGGTCCGACACCTGTCGTACGCCGATGATGTAATTCTTCTGTCATCCAGTGCAATTGGATTACAAAGGATGATCAACAGGATTGAGGAATATTGTTTAAAGTGGAGTCTGAAGCTTAACTTATCTAAATCAAAAATAATGGTGTTTAGGAATGGCGGCAAACAAAGTACGAAAGAAAGATGGTGGTTCGGAGGCCAGGAAATCGACGTTGTCAATAGGTACAAATATTTAGGCATTTTGTTGACACCTACATTCACGTTTGCTCCTCACTTGCAGGAAAAGAGTTCAGCGGCGAAGCTCGCGATCATGAGTATGTGGAAGAACTTCATGGCCCACCCAAAAATTTCGTTCACGGAGAAACTTAAGGTGTTTGAAGCCGTTGCGCGCTCAATTCTGTGTTATTCGTCTCAAGTTTGGGATTCTCTTTACAGTGATTATGTAGAAGCCGTTTTACCGTTTTTCGTGAAGATAGTATTTTCGCTACCGAGATGCACACCTAATTGCATCTTGTTTCCGGAAACCCAGTTGAAACCCCTTTACGTGTATACCCTTCGGATGCATTTTAATTATATTCTGAAGGTTATGAAACTGTCTGAAGATCGCCTCCCTCACTACTTGGCTAAAAAATGCATCGAGCTCAATGTGTACTGGGTGAAAGAGTGGGGTGAACTAAGAGAAAATACAACATCCCATTGAATCAGCATGTGGACCTCAGTGAATGGAAAACGCTAGTCGATAAAAGTCTTGAGTTAATAGCCAAAACAATGTATTCTGAATTTGAGGAAAAGGTGCTTAGCTCTCGAAATCACCCTCAGTATATGGTCCTTAGATGTGAGAGTGACATAGTACCATTGAGCAAGTTTGAGGAGTTACAACAATGTAGGTGGGTTTTCAAGATCAGGGGTGACCTTTTAGCGTTGCAGTTTAGGTCGTATGGGTCAAATAATCAGACTTGTGACTTGTGTAGCAGTGGCGAAGTTGAGGAAGCTTTTCATTTCATTGGAAAATGTTACCTGAGTTACTTTGAGACGCCGATACCTGCGTAGGGCAGAACTTGGCTGGGATGAGTATTTGGGGATTATTAAGTCTGGGAATGTTAGTTCGATTAGGTACTGCTCGGTGGCATGGCAACTAAGGCACAAAACCATGATTGAATATGGATTTATGTAGGTGACTTGTTTGATTTGATCGATTTATATTAATTGTTATCTATATATTAAGGTTGCAAGTATATATTTAAGGTAGGCAGTTCTAATAAGGTTGTTGGATTCTGTATTATATTAGAGTTGTAAGATGTATTAGTTATGGCAAACTCATCAGACGGCCCTATGTGGCCTCGATTATTGCATGGCTCCTCGTTAACAAGAATTGTATTATTTATTGTTTATAATAAAAGCATGTTTTCATTCATTCATTCATTCATTCTTCAATCTACCTAATTTTCTTTCTTTTCACTTGAACATAATTAAGTTCCCGGCCAGGTGGCCCAGTTCTTTTCTTTATGCATAGCGTCTACCTGGGACGACTTCAAACTTTGTTTTCCGATTTTCTCAGAATTAGGGAAAGAAGAGTTTGATCCTTTTCTCCCATGACCCTTCAATTCACATTCACTTTCGTTCTTTTCTTCGTGCCAAATAGGACTTTGTTGGTGGTCATACGTCACCTCTTGTTTCAGCTCTCTCAACGCTCAAGGAGTTGAGGACGCACATCTCTGAAGCCACAGAAAATGGGCTGCAAAATGAGGGCGTCAACACCTCCGTGGCTCTGATGAAACGCCTCCTGGTTGATGCACAAGTAAGTAATCAAAAGTATGGAAAATAATATCAAGTTATTGAATGACATGTGATATTATTACAACTCTATCTTATGTTAGCGGTTACTACGACGCTCCTCTCCTTAGTTTCTCCAATTTCATATTTCCATTCATTGTTCGTTCTTTGTCGAATAAAGCCTAATTCAGGTTCCGAAATATATTCATTCATTTCAATTTATTCGACAAAGAACCGTCATGAAAAAGTTACTCCGCCCGGATAAGTTGCAAGCCGACCCAAATGCTCCCGACGCAGCACAGCAATGGGTTTACAGGTACAGGACGATGCAAAACTACATGACGTCCGTCGGAGATGAAGACGACGGGGACGAGGTAAAACTTTCAGTCCTAATTAATCACTTGGCACCTAGCCTATACATGCACGTTGCTGAATGTCTGACCTATCAGGAAGCAATTGAGACCCTGAAAGCCCTCTTCGTCAAACCAAAAAGCGTGATATTTGCTCCGTCACCAGCTCGCAATTCGTAAACAACGATCCGACGAGACAGTCGTCCAATATTTTGTTGCGCTTCAGGAGTTAAGCAGGGATTGCGACTTTAAAGCGGTCAGTGCAGAGGAACACAGGGCGCAGTATATGCGCGACGCCTTTATCAGGGGGTTGCTAAATCATCAAATGAGACAAAGGCTCTTAGAAAATAAGACTCTCTCGTTGGATGATGCCAAATCCCAAGCCGTGACTCTGGAATCGGCATTATCACAAGCCAAGTCGTACGAGCAAGCATCAGAAATAAGTCAGGCCATGTCGGACCTTACCCTCAATGCAGTCCCTAAACTCCTCAAACGTGACGGTACTAGCCGAGTCAAATGTTATTTTTGTGGGTTAGCACGTCATCCTCGACCTGAATGCCCAGCGCAAGCCGTCAAATGTAGGAACTGTGGCAAGATTGGCCACTATGCAGCGGTGTGTCGATCAGGAAGTAAGGAGCTCCAAGCTTCTGCTGTTCAGCAACGAGAGAGTGACGTGGCCTACCCGATCTCAGCGTCAGTGATTGCAGCAGTCGCTTCAGGACTGAGAAAGACCACGGTAGTTGCCACTGTCAACAAGATCCGAGCTGACTGCTTGATTGACACGGGAAGCTCCGACAGTTACATCAACCAGACTTTTGCCGCAACCAACAAGTTGCAGTTTCGGCCTGCAAAAAGCTCGGTATCGATGGCAGCCACATCCCTACAAGCAGTCGTACACAAATGTTGTGTTGTTACCTTAGAGCTCCTGGACAACACCTATACAGACGTCAAGCTTATGGTACTTCCAAATTTGTGCTCAGATATCCTAATAGGCCATGACATCCTTCAACAACATTCCAAAGTGGATATTGCATTTGGAGGAGAACGAGGAACTCTTTCAGGTGTGTGCGCTCACTCCAGCATCAGGTTCCCTTCGCAGAACTTTTCTCTAACTTGAGTGAAAATTGCAAGCCAATAGCTATCAAGTCAAGAAAGCGTCCCGATTGCGAAGAGGAGTTCATTGCACGCGAAACTCAACAGCTACTGGCGGAGGGCATCATTGTACCCAGTCACTCGCCCTGGAGAGCACAAGTAATCATCGTAGATGGAGCACATAGAAAGAAAAGGAATGTGCATAGACTATTCGAGAACTATTAATCGTTTCACACTCCCAGACGCCTATCCGGTTCCAAATATTGATACGCTGGTAAGGAAAATAGCTCGGTATTCATATTTCAGTACTGTGGACCTAAAAAGTGCATACCATCAAATTCCGATTCGTGACCAAGATAAGCCATTCACAGCATTTGAAGCAGCAGGACAGCTATATCAGTTCTGTAGGATTCCTTTTGGGGTCACGAATGGGGTAGCCGGTTTCCAGAGAGTCATGAATGACATCATCAGCAAAGAAAGTTTGGATGGCACGTTTGCGTATCTTGATGACGTCACGATCTGTGGAGCGACGCAAGTGGAACATGATACCAATCTGAAAAGGTTTATGGCCGCAGTAGATAAATATGGACTGACTGTAAACAAGGAAAAGTCGCATTTCTCGCTCAGAAGCATCCACATCTTGGGGTACGAAATCGACAATAACACCATCCGCCCAGATCGTAACCGCATGAAACCGCTCATTAACTTGCCAATGCCTGAAAATGCAGCTTCTTTACAGAGGGCACTCGGGTTATTCGCGCATTATTCGCGTTGGATCCCTAAGTACTCCGAAAAACTTCAGCCGCTACTAAAATCCAAAATATTTCCACTAACGGAGCAAGCTCAAAATGCTTTTGAGGCGCTAAAACGAGAAATAATAAAGGCCGCTGTCGTCAGCTTGAACCATAATGAGTTATTGACGGTAGAGACAGAAGCGTCTCAGGGAGCGATTGGGGCAACTTTAACACAGAGTGGCCGCCCAGTGGCTTTCTTTTCTCGGACCTTATCCAAGTCAGAAAGGGGTCATTCCTCTGTGGAGAAAGAGGCATATGCGGTTGTCGAAGCACTGCGTGAATGGCGTCATTTCCTCTTAGGGCGTCACTTTCGACTCCTTACAGACCAGCAGGCAGTTTCTTTCATCTTCGATTCAAAAATAGCTAACAAAATTAAAAATGAGAAAATTACAAGATGGCGCCTGGAATTAGCTAGTTTCAAATTCGATATATCTTACCGGCCAGGAAAAGAAAATGCAGCCGCGGATGCTCTCTCGAGAATCTGTTCTGCCCTGACTCCTGCATCACTTTCAGAGATTCACCAAGCACTTTGTCATCCAGGCATAACAAGAATGCTACATTGGGTGAAGGCTAAAAATCTTCCTTTCTCGCTTGATGAGGTAAGGAAAACAGTAAATTCATGCAAAGTCTGTGCAGTACAAAAACCTCGTTTTGCTAGGCACGAAGGGCACCTCATAAAAGCTACCGCGCCGTTTGAGCGATTGAATATTGATTTTAAAGGGCCTCTGCCATCATCAACGCAAAACAAGTACATTCTCACAGTAGTTGATGAATACTCTCGCTTTCCATTTGCCTTCCCATGTAGTGACGTCTCATCTGCTACTGTAATCAAGCCTTCTCTCATTATTTCATGTCTTTGGAACACCAGCGTTTGTACATTCAGATCGTGGTTCTTCTTTGATTTCCCAGGATTTGAAGTCATTTCTGACCTCCAATGGGGTAGCTACCAGCAGGACTACACCTTACAACCCGCAGGGAAATGGACAAACGGAACGGTACAATGGCATCATATGGAAGACCGTACAGCTAGCTCTTCAAAGCCGCAATAGAAAACTCATGCAATGGCAGTTTGTATTGGACGAGGCCCTCCATTGTATCCGCTCCTTACTGTGCACAGCTACAAACGCTACGCCTCACGAACGTATGTTCGTACATCAGAGACGGTCACATTATGGGACAGCATTAGCTTCTTGGTTGTTGACACCTGGCCCAGTTCTAATGCGACGATTCAACCGATTGTCAAAGTACGAACCGACTGTGGAGGAAGTAGAGCTTCTAGAAGCCAATCCGGAGTATGCCTTTGTACGTCTCCCAGATGGACGTGAGACGTCAATCTCATTACGTCACCTTGCTCCATGTGCTGAACAGGCGCCTGAGTCAACTCCTCTATCAGAAAGGCCACCCACTCCCCAATCATCCCTAGAAGCACCCGATATTCCAACCAATGACGACATTTCCGGCGTTCAGGACACTCGATCACCCACTCTCCCGCCTGAAGAAGAATCTCTAATCACTACCTCTACTAGACCCCAAAGAGAACGGCGTGTACCTGGATATCTTCGGGATTATGTTACTTTTCTGTAAAGGGGGGTGTTTGCGTTTAAAATAAGGCGCCCGAACTTCATGTTTTTCCGTTGGGAGCGCTGACATCTCTACCAGCCTTCCCTTAAAATCAGTCTGTTCTTGTCTCCTGCCATCAGCGCAACCACCTCTTAAAAATCGTTTTCTTAAAAGTATTTTTCACCTATCTTTGGTTTAATGCTCTTTCGTGCATTATTCACAGTCAATTTCAAACATACTCGTAGTAGTGTTATTCCCTCAAAAATACTCTTAAAGCCTACCCTCTGCTGCCTCCTTGGTCCGATTCCTGTCTCCGAAGTTTCGTCGCCTTCATCTTCAGTACCACCAAACCTAGGGGCCCCTAAGGTAAAGCTGCGCAGCACCAAAGGTATGTGTCAGGAATTTAAAATTCGAAATTCCCGTCTTCATTATTAGATTCGACATTTCCCACTCTTTCCCTTTTTCATCTCTGAACCGTCCTATTGTTCTGTCCGCTAATAAAATTGCTACAATTTCTATGGTCCTTCGTTGCCAAATTCGTAAATTTTGGTGAAATTTACTTTAATTCAAGGTGGTTTTATTTCACGTGAAAACGTGGCTCCATTCCTTTATTCTTGTAGGTACTTTATCTGTTTCAAGTATTCACAAGAGCTCTCTTCTTTCCAACTCCATTGTCCTGAAATAATTCTTGACCCCTTGACCATAAACATCTGGCCACAGGTGTCAACTCAACAGGTCCCGTACCTGAAACTCTCTTATCTACTTATCTCCCCGTACAAGCTGCTTCAAAAGGGTCCCAAGTCACCTGAATAACATTCAACTACTCTCAGTTTACCGTTCTGCATCGAGTTCGTGCGATAACGCAGTTATCCGTACTGAATTTTATCGGTCCTTGTTAGTAAACTTTCCGGCTACCGTGATCAATTACCTATAGTTGGTTTTTTAAGTAATTTTAGTGATCTTTAAATAAGAATATTATTAAAATATTTTAGTAATTTCAATTCAAATAAGTAATAGAAATGACTGGGGCCGATTCCGAAAAACTCTCCTCAACCGCTAGTGGTCGTGACAAATTCATTCAGCGTATGAAGAAAGCCTACGACATGGCAAAGACAATTAATAACGCGCTCAAATCGGACGAAACACCCACGTTTATTGAGAATGCAGAGTTATTTCTTGCCAGAATGGGTTCCATAGACTCAGTGTTTTCTTCGTTTGAACGATTGAACGCCGATATCGACGCCTTGAATGAACGTGTGGATCCTTCCAATAGGGTTGAAACCTTACAAATTGCTGCTAGTTTTGATGAAGCATATTACTTTTCCAAGTGTGTTGAACGCAAGCTGTACAAATTGCCGGAGTATCAACCGATCGACACTCGTAAGTCATTACCATCTACTACTTCTTGTGAACAACCGTTACTTGTTAAGTTGCCCAAGATTTCTCTAAAATCTTTTAATGGTGACATTTCTTTGTGGCCTACGTTCTACAACATGTTTGTGTCACTCATTCATACCAATAACAGCCTATCCAACAGCGATAAACTTCATTATTTAGTCGATTCACTATCAGGTGAACCACTCCCTCTTATTGAAACTCAAACGCTCACGCCTGATCATTATCCTGTTGTTTGGAATATGCTATTGAAACGCTATAATTCTAAGCGCATTCTAGCCGCTCATTATTTGGATACCATGCTGAACTTTCGTACAATTTCTGATGCACAATATAATAATGTATCAAATCATTTGGGCACATTTAATACTAATTTCAACGCTCTGTTAGCACTTAAAATACCTAAACTTGAAGATTTCATTTTACTTCACATTGCGGCGAGAGGACTTGATCCGTCTACTCGGAAGTCCTTTGAATTGAAATATTCTGATAAGGAAATACCCTCTTTTAGTGACCTCATCGGATATGTCGAGCAACTGTGCAAGATCCAGGAGTTGACCAAAGGGATCTCCGGATCAGGGAAGTCCACCATGAAATCTAATTATTCTTCAAGTAAAGCTTCCAGTTCATCAAGTAAGCCCCAATCATCTTTACTGAATTCTGTTGTGTCTTCTAAATGTGTGGTATGCGCTAAGGAATGCCCTAAAATTCGTGAGTGTCCCAAATTCAAGGGACTCACTCCTGTTGATCGCTATGAATTGATGAAACGTTTAAATCGTTGTCGAAATTGCTTAGGTAATCACTTTACTTCCGTTTGCAAATCTTCTAGTAGGTGCTCTAAATGCACTTTGAAGCATCATTCAGATTTACATTTTGGTAATGAGTCTAAAGCACTTCAAGCCAATTCTGCAACCTCTAGTATGCATGTCGTCAGTAACAGCGTTATTTCATGTAATAATAGTTCTTCGGATGCATTGACTTGTTATGTGCCTCAAATTGCTGATTCTACTATCATGCTGGGTACGGCTGTGGTTTCTATGCTTGATGCTCATGGCCAGCCAAAACCTGTTCGCATCCTTATTGATCTCGGATCTCAGGTTTGTCTAATGACGAAAAAATGTTCTGAAACTCTGGGGCTCAAGGTTCAAAAATCCTCTCGGAACATGACTGCTGTAGGTGGTTCTCCTATACGCCACAGTAATGGTCTGGTATCCTGTGTAATAACTCCTAGCAATAGCAGTATTCCTAAGCTAGAAACACAAGCATTTGTTATTAATAAAATCACTGGTGATCAACCTCAAACACCACTCGATCATACTATACGTAAGCGTTTCCATAATCTTCTTCTGGCTGACCCCAACTTTGATCAGCCTGGGGAAATTGATTTTCTCATGGGTGCAGAGCTTTATCCACTCATTTTAAATTACACCCATAATCTCATTGTCGGCGAACCATCTGCAATTTCGACCATATTCGGATGGGTTCTCGTTGGCAAGGCGCCTGTGACGTCATCTGCATCTTTATCGCTTCTCGCTTCATCGTCTTTTTCTGTAAATCATTGCTGTGTTGCCCTCGACTCTTCACTTAAAAAATTTTGGGAGATAGAAGAAACTTCTATTCATCACCCTTCTAATCCTGAGGACGATGCTTGTGAAGCTCTCTTTCAGGAATCTCATTATCGTCAATCTTCTGGACGCTTCGTTGTACGTTTGCCATTTAAAAACTCATTTTCAACACTTCCAAATAACAGAGAAGTCACACTTAAGCGTTTTTTATCTTTGGAATCTCGCTTGTCGCGTCAGCCGACTGCCCGAAATGAGTATATAAATTTATGGAGTACAAGGCCCTTGGACATATGTCTATTGCTCATGATACATTTTCTTACATAATACCTCATCATATTGTATGTAAACATGACAGCGTTACCACTAAGTTAAGGGTTGTATTCGACGCTTCTGCCTCCTGCGGACCAGACAACGTTTCTCTCAACTCATCGCTCCTCAACGGTCCAAAGCTACAGAAGGACATCTGGCAAATCATTTGTTCATTCCGCCTTTTTCCTATCGTCTTGTGCGCCGATCTGCGTATGATGTATCGACAAATTTTAGTTGATCCTCGTGATCGAGTTTTCCAACGAATATTTTACCGTTCTTCTTGTACATCAGATGTTGAAGAATATGTTCTGAATACAGTTACTTATGGAGTAGGCCCTTCCGCCTTTCTAGCTCAACGCTGTCTCATTCAACTTGTCCATGATGATGGAGCAGCATTTCCTCTTGCTTCCAAAGCTATTTTGGAGCAAACCTTCGTTGATGACATCACTACTGGAGCTTACGATCTCGATTCAGCTCTTCGTCTGCAAAAAGAGTTGAACTCACTGTTGGCTTTAGGGGGTTTTACTCTACACAAGTGGTCTAGTAATCACCCTGCTCTCCTAGAATCTGTTCCTATCGATCATGTTACTCTACCACTTAATTTCTCTAATGATGATGATCGAACTTTGAAGATACTTGGCATCAAATATGATCCAAGATATGACACGTTCTCTTACCATATAGCTCCCAATCATATTAGAATAACTAAGAGAGGTGTACTTTCCGAGATAGCAAAAATTTACGATCCACTAGGGTGGTTAACCCCAGTGATTTTTTTCGCTAAATATATTATGCAGCTTATATGGATGAAAGGATTACAGTGGGATGACTTACTTCCTCCCGATCTTACCTGCGAGTGGAATAACTTCACCTGTGGTCTTCCTGCGCTCAGTGCTATCCGCATTCCTCGCTATATTCCTGCTGAAACCTCTGAAAGAGTCTACATCCTCGGTTATTGTGGTGCGAGTGAGAAAGGCTATGCTTGCGTGGTCTACGCTGTTATTAAAAATAAGGAAGATCATAGCCTTCACCTCATTCAGGCTAAGAGTAAGATCGCCCCCCTAAAGACCTTAAGTTTGCCACGGTTAGAACTTTCAGGAGCTTTATTATTATCTAAATTGATTGGTGATCTGAAACCTTATATAGAATCACTTCGTGCAGAATCCATAAATTTATTTACTGATTCTACCATAACTTTATCGTGGATCAGAGCGCCTCCCTATAAATTAAAAACGTATGTTGCAAATAGGGTGGTTGAAATCTTGAATACCACCACTCCTAGTCAATGGCATCACGTGAAATCCGAATTTAATCCCGCAGATCCTGCTTCCCGCGGTCTGTTGGGTCCTGACCTTGTTCAATGTAATTTATGGTGGAACGGACCTCCTGATTTCCTCGTCAAGGAGCACATCCATTTTTTGTCGTCTCCTGAGATTCATGAATCAGTGGAATACCTTCATGAATTCAAGCCTCACACTTCTCACCTCACATCCTTGTTGGCTGTGCCATATCTTATTTCTATTTTAGAGAAGTACTCTAATTACAATAAAGCTATGCGAGTATTTTCTTATGTTTTGCGCTTTATTCACAACCGCTTATGTAAACGAGCACATCGTCATGTTGGCAGTTTAGTTCCTTCGGAGTTGAAACAAGGGTTTCTACTCATGATCCGAGTTACCCAGTATCATCACTTTTCTACTGACATAAAACTTTTGAAAAAGGGCGAACCTGTTTCAACCAAGTTACGTGCTCTCACTCCTTTCTTGGATGAAAATGGATTGATTCGAGTCAGAGGCAGGATTGAAAATTCCAATGCGTCATATGATTCTAAGCATCCTTATCTAATCCCTCATGGATCTCATTTAGCCAAACTCATCTGTGATCATTTCCACAGACTCACTCTTCATGGTGGACATCGTTTGATATCGTCTCTTCTTCAACGCCGCTTCTGGATCCCCGCGCTGCGCCGCCTCATACGCTGCAGGATATTCCGATGTTCGACGTGCTACCTTCCCAAGGCACCTGGGATGACTCCATTGATGGGAGATTTACCTGCTTCTCGCTTCTCAGCCGTTCGAGCTTTTCGCAGCGTAGCATTGGATTATGCTGGATTCTTCATCATCCGAGAGAGTTTACGCCGCAATGCACCCCGCTCCAAAGGGTACATGGTAGTCATAGTTTGCCTCTCTACCAAGGCTGTGCATTTGGATTTCGCTCCTGACCTATCAACTCCTGCCTTTTTGCGCGCTCTTGACCGCTTCGTGGCTAGGCGAGGACTTTGCAATGAGATTTTCAGTGACAACGGTACAAATCTAGTTGGAGCCTCGCGTCACTTGAAGGAAGTTTTCGAACTTCTCGCCTCTTCTCAAGACGTAGTGAACGATCATCTTGCTTCTCAGGCCATCGTTTGGAATTTTTCGCCTCCGGCGGGTCCCCACTTCAATGGAATTTCTGAGGCAGCGGTCAAAACGGCAAAACATCACATTTCTAAAGTTGTAGGTAAACAGATCATGACCTTCGAAGAAATGACCACAGTTTTATGTCGCATCGAGGCCATTCTCAATAGCAGACCCCTCGGTACCTTCTCAGCTGACGCCCACGAAGATTCAGATTTTTTGACTCCGGGGCATTTTCTTGTAGGAGCTCCGCTTCTGGCACCACCAGAGGAAAATATTCATGATGTGGCTGTCAGTCGTTTGAATCGTCACCAGCTGATTCGCCACTCCGTCCAAAATTTCTGGAGACGTTGGAAACTCGAATATTTACCCACTTTGATTCCCCGCGCAAAATGGACTGAACTTCAAGAAAACCTCTCTGTTGGCGACGTAGTGTACCTTCGCAACGTTCAAACTCCGCCGCTGCAATGGCCTATCGGTCGTGTTCTCGCCATATATCCGGGAAAGGATGGAATTGTGAGAGTGGCCAAGATACGTACCACTATGGGCGAATATGTGCGTCCGGTTCACAATCTCATACCCCTGCCTCCGGCCTATTGAAGTCATTTCTATTACATTAACTTCATTTATTTTATTTTATTTATTTTTTCTTTCTCAAGTATTGAAAGGTTAATAATATATTAATTTTTTGTTTATATTGCATTTTTTGAAGATTCTTAGTCAGTTTCTTGATGAGTGTTGAAAGATTATCAACATGTTTAATTATAGTATTGAATTACATTCTTATTGGAAGATCACCTTTTATCTTTACATTTAGTTGTTAAATTTCCTTTGAAATTTCACGGGGGCCGGTTTGTTTGCGTTTAAAATAAGGCGCCCGAACTTCATGTTTTTCCGTTGGGAGCGCTGACATCTCTACCAGCCTTCCCTTAAAATCAGTCTGTTCTTGTCTCCTGCCATCAGCGCAACCACCTCTTAAAAATCGTTTTCTTAAAAGTATTTTTCACCTATCTTTGGTTTAATGCTCTTTCGTGCATTATTCACAGTCAATTTCAAACATACTCGTAGTAGTGTTATTCCCTCAAAAATACTCTTAAAGCCTACCCTCTGCTGCCTCCTTGGTCCGATTCCTGTCTCCGAAGTTTCGTCGCCTTCATCTTCAGTACCACCAAACCTAGGGGCCCCTAAGGTAAAGCTGCGCAGCACCAAAGGTATGTGTCAGGAATTTAAAATTCGAAATTCCCGTCTTCATTATTAGATTCGACATTTCCCACTCTTTCCCTTTTTCATCTCTGAACCGTCCTATTGTTCTGTCCGCTAATAAAATTGCTACAGGGGGTGAATGTGATATTATTACAACTCTATCTTATGTTAGCGGTTACTACGACGCTCCTCTCCTTAGTTTCTCCAATTTCATATTTCTATTCATTGTTCGTTCTTTGTCGAATAAAGCCTAATTCAGGTTCCGAAATATATTCATTCATTTCAATGACACTAGACGCCAAACTTAGATGGAAAGCCCGTGTAAAAAAAGGAAGAACTTCTAAAATTCAGAAAAATGCATTGGCTAATGGAGAGACGGTCGAAGTTGTCAATCCAGAACAAGCTTACATTGTACAACCAAGTCCTTAAACCAGCGGCTGATGCATCAGAAGTTTTCAATGCTTCAAAAACAGCCACTAAAATACTGGCAAAAGCAATTGAATCAGGAGAACCTCTCAACACACAACAACACGAACAAGAAGTTCAACGTGTTTTGAACGAAACAAGAAATGCAAGAAGGGAGAACCTGAAACAAAAAAGTGAGTACCTGATTTCGAGCCTACCGTCTAACCAACAGCGAACCCTACGCCGCATTGTTGAGGGGAATGCTTCGCAATGGCTCACAGTACTACCTCTCTGTTCCGATAGCTTAGACCTCACACGCTCTCAGTTCATTGATGCCTTAGCACTGAGATATGGTGTTGAGGTGCAAGGCCTGCCATTGAGTTGCGAAGGATGTGGGGCACAAATGACTATGGCACACGCCCTAAACTGCAAGCATGGCGGACTGGTGAAACGAGGCCACGACATGGTACGAGACGCTGTTACGGAATGGCAAACCTAGCATGGAGAGAAGTGGGTGTCGAACCCGTTTTGAAGGAACATGATGATGGATCCCCCGCACTGATAGCTGACATCAGAGTCCACGGCCTATGAGACAGGGAGAGGACGGCGTTTTTGGATAATCGCATTGTTAATGCTGATGCCTCTTCTTACCAGTCTCAAAGCTGGACTGCAACAGCCAACCGGGCAGCCCAAGACAAGCACAGGAAGTATGATCAGGCGGCTGAAGATCTGAGAGCTTCATTTACTCCATTAGTGTGCTCGTGTGAAGGGGTGCTGCAAGTGGAGTTCCAAGCCTTCCAGAAGAGGCTCGTGAATGTGCTGGCTGAAAAATGGAGAAAACCAAGATCTGCCATTGCTGGATGGGTAAGAACGAAACTCCAAATATCGATCATCCGTGCAGTCTCCCGACGTCTTCGAGGCTCGAGGAAGAGCATCAGATGCCTCGGAATTGGGTTAGAAGACGGAGCACCCCTGCCCCTACTAAGAAATTAGAGAAGAGACCGCTCCCGAAGTTCAGAGAGAGAAAAAAAAGGAATATTGAAATACGAATATTGGAATATGAAAGAAGAACTATTGAGCCTCTTCTGTGCCCATCCGTTAGCTTCATCCTTGTTAATAAATTGTTATTAATAGTTCTTAAACCAGTCTGGACATATGGAGCTCAGCTTTGCGGCTGTACGAGTCAAATCGAGACATCATCCAAAGATTCCAGAACAATGTGCTAAGAACGGTTGTCAATGCACGATGGTACTTTCGAAACGAACGTCTCCGTCATGAGCTTCGGATCGAAACAATAAACGATGCTATAAAGCTGTGAGACACCTACAGCGACTAAGATGTCACATCAACGAGGAAGCTGTCAAACTCCTTGATACAAGTGATATCATCAGAAGATTGAAGCGTACCAAACCACTTGATCTAACTTAGCAGTGAAGTGAAACATCCACCATAATCAACAAAACTCAGTGATGTATCTAAGTTTTGAATATAATATATTCAATTAATATTGACATATTATGTCAATATTTTCAAAATAATATTGTTAATAAGTTATACTTGGTGCAATAAGGAATATTGAAAAAAAAAAATCGCAAACTCCAAAACACGGAGGATGAACCGTCAAAAACGTCAAAAGCTGTTTCATCGGGGCTCACTCTGGCTCTCAAAATAAAAATGTTGAAAACTTTGAATGAGCTTCCGCCGTTTTGAATTCCATCCAATCTGCCGGGGATGAAACTTTGTATAGAAAATCAAATATAGACATTTTATGAGACATCGCCTAAGTTGGGCAGCAGGAAGATCACTTCCCACCAGAGCATAACTCATAACTACCTAAGCTAATAACATTACTGCCATGTCCTCCATGCTCGCTCATGGAATGGATTAATACGAGAATCACATTTCTCTACTAACTCCCAAACCAAACGATCATACCACCATTTCTCATTATTAGAACCATTGGAATCGAGTATGAAAAAAAAGTTTAACCCCCGTCAAAATTTGATGAAAAATCAAAATTTAAAAAATCCGTCCGTCAGCCGTACGCGGAACTTTCCTTAGTTCCCATGGACCGATTTTGATGAAATTTGGTATGTGGGCTCCATTTGTGGTCTAGTTGTGTTCCGACGCTTTTGGTTGACGTCAATCACTTCTAAGGGTCGAAAAATGAGGGCAGAAATGTTCAAAAGTGCCCTAACAAGAAAACTCTCGAAATAAAGGTATTGTTGACCGACTTCATGCGCGGCGAAGCCGCGCCGAAGGAAGGAGGTATACAGTTCGGTGTGTCATGGGACGACGATTTTTTTTTTTTTTTTTTTTTTTTTTTTTTTTTTTTTTTTTTTTTTTTCTGTATGTTTGTACCACTAGCAGTTTCTTATTCGGCCACCAATCTGCCTGATTCTTTTCGAAAAGTGTTCTACAAGTATCCATAGTGGTCCCGTTTTAATCAGATTTCATTTTGCTTTGTTAAAAGTATCGAAATTTTGTGAAAAATAGTTCAAAAAACGTGTTTTTTCGGAAGATTGTTCCGCATCCTCTCCCCCCGCCCGACTCGTCGAAGCCACCCCACCGCTCGTCCCACCCCCCGCCCACCACCACCCACCCGCCCGTCACCACCGGCATATTCTCGGACGCCTGCCGCCCCTCAACAAATTCAAGGGGGACCACCCTCTCATTCATTGGGGACCATCCTCCCCATTAAGAGTGAAACGCTCATTTTCTTCAAGATAAACTTGATTATGAAGCAAAATTTTAATTCAAAAAATGATATTGAACTCAATTTGAAAATAACTTTAACATTTCATTGAAAGACGAGTTTCCCGACTCATTGTACATTTTTGTACATGTTTGTGTAGGTACATTCAAATTTAAGGTCCGATTCTAAGCTTCACAAAAAATGAGATGCTTTATGAGGGGATTTCCGATAACCATCAAATTTCGGTAGACTACCAAGTGGGTCTAGCACATAGCCTTCTCATCATCCAAAACATGTTGCAGCGGGCTAAAATATGAAGTTCAAGTCCGATTCCGATGAAATTTTCAGAGATTGTACGAGTTGGCATGTAGATGGTCCCCTATGAAATCATCGCCCCCGGACTAATAGCCGCTGCGCATGCGCAAACGATAATTTCCTTGTAGCAGCCATCATTTCCACATTTTCCATCCGATTTCAATAAAATTCTCAGATATCATGCAAATTGGCATAGGTCCCATGCAAATGGCTATAGATGGTCCCCGATGAAAAGCGTTGCCAAGGAACTGATAATAGCCACTGCGCATGCGCAAACGTGAATTCCCTGTAAGAGCTATACTTTCTACATTTTCCATCTGATTTCGATGGTATTTTCTGGGATTGCGCGGATTTGAGGTGTAGATACTCCTCTACGGACATCATCGCCCCCATTTTACTTACGTTGAGTGAAACAGTTTGGTGCAGGAGGAAGGGAAATAATAATGCGTGTTTTTTCGCTCACCAACAGGTTCTAATTGACTTAATGCTTATCCAATGGGACGTTCCCCTGGAATGCATGCATTACTAAACAATATGTTTAACAATTTTTTGGACTCACTAATAACTACTTTAAACAATAATACTGTAGGTATAGGTACTAAAATAAAATGTAAAAATTAAAACAATAATGTTACCTACTACCTTCATAAAAAAACCTCAAAAAGTAATAATTAATTCCACATTAAAAAACCATTAGTGATTAAAAAATACAAGTAAAAGATTTAAAAAAGAAAAATAGCGAAAAATGTCGAAAAAAGGTTAACGGTCGGTAAACACTTTAAACAAACGTACTTGGTAGAAGGTAAATTATGTAAAATTAAAAAAAAATTATATAATAAAAGTCGAAAAAATTAATGAGTTAAAAATTAAAACGAATGATTTAAAAACTTAAACAAAAGTACTTGGTAGTAGGTAAGTTATGTAAAATTAAAATAATTAAAGTCGAAAAATTAATAAGTTAAAGATTAAATCAAATGATTTAAAAAATTACATTTTAAAAATAAATTTAAAAAACCACTAAAAGTAAAAAATAAAAAATTATGAAAATACAAAAATAGTAAAATAAAAAACTTTTTAACAAAAAAACGGACCGACCTCAAAACTGATGATGGCATCCCACTGAAAAGGAAAAAATAATAACGACAACTTATTCAGTTAGGTTGGTAGGTAGGTACGCAGTGAAGTCGCCGCCGTGCCCATCTGCAGAAACAAACATACACAAGTAGATTCCACTTCCATCTGGTCAGTATTACAACATGGGTCGATAGTGCAATACAAAACATGAATGAGAGTGGGTACCTATCATTGAGGTATGCATGTGTTCCAAAACGATTAGGTAGTACGTCACTGCTGTCGTATGAAGGAGGATGAGAGAGTGACAATAAGTGTGAATCTCAGTAAGAATATTTCCTTTGATAACAGCTGAAGACGTCTGCGTCACCAAAAATGGCAGTTTGGATAAAAATTGAACATGAGAAGGTTGTTTACTTACTTACCTACCCTTAATCCTGTTTTGTATTGCACTATCGACGCATGTTGTAACACTAACTGGTTCATTTGAGTATGAACTCATATCACAAACCCA
>CM019180.2:6855332-7029794 GCA_009739505.2 Apolygus lucorum
TTTACAGAGATTGTAGGTAATGACGGAATAGACGAAAAATCTCGAAGATATTGAATGCCTAACTTTGAGAGATTATTTGATAGAGGTAGTTGCAGAGATGTAATAGATTTGGAGGAGGCGTATGATACATGTCCAATAAGAAGAGGAAGAAGAACGAAATTTACTTACAAAAAGGATTTATACATGCTGAAGGATGATTTTAAAATGCCAGGAATGGAGTCTGTGAAAATGTTGATTGGGTACGAGTTGTATAAAGAATTTTAACTGTACAAGTTGGAACAATTATTAATAATCTATCAACATTTATTCTGTTGAAAAAAATCCAGTGCTTAACCGACGTTGTTTCTGCAGAGATTTCCAAGGAGGAGGAGGAGGAGGATGGGGGAAAGGAGGAAGGTGGTACATCATGGTCCATGAGAAGGAAATTGGAGATAGGGTAGTAGAAATCATCAGTCTACTTCATAAAATGTTTTACACTCCCCCCGTGCAGCTGGAAGATTGGGGGAGAGGGGGAGTTGAGGATGAAGATTCGACGGAAAGAGCAAATCGGGGAAGAGAGCTACTTAATCAATTACGTTTACTTACCAGTAATCGTAGAAATGTAAAAATCGAGAGTGGATATGATACTGTTGGGTGAACGACGTCATCAAACCTCATAACGGTCGAGAGGGGATGTGGGTGGGGAGGCTCCGCCTCTTCAACCTCCCCCCACTTAGAAAAATGTATATATAGCTAGAGGCCCTCCGTCCACGTGTCGTCGTCGTTGTCTAGTGTCTGCTGATATCTGCGGTTGTCCTTGCGGACAGTGTAAACACAATGGTTCTCATTCAACGTTTTTCCGTTGTAAAGTGCTTATATGCAGAGTCTGGTTTCCCACCAGACTCATCATCTCCAGTTCTGCTGCTGCTGCTGATTATCGAGGAAGGCTCACTTTTATCTGGAGAAAAAATCGAATAGTCATAGAACAAAAAGAATTCAACGACATCTACCCTCAGTTGAGGGAAAGAATTCCCTTCATACTAAATGCGAACAAGAAGAAACGGATTGATCTGGTAGTGATGTGTTCCACAGAACGGTTGGCAATGTCGACTATAAACTCGAGAAATGGGGTGAGGAGATCATTGGGTATCTATCTCAGAAGTATTCCGTTGAATCTCATCCCTTTCAGCCGACCCGAGCTGCAAACATTTTACAATATCCTCCCTGAAATTCACGCCCTCGTGAATAAAGATGCCGCCGAAGGAGGTGGAGGAGGCGAAAAAGTAGAAAAACAAGACGAGGAGGAGGAAAGTTGTAAAGACGTTGAACTGTCAGCCCCACCACCACCACCACCACCGCAAAAAGAGGAGGAGGAAGAAGAAGAAAGCCAAGGAGAAGGTGGTGGGGAAACAATACTGAAGAAAGAGAAGGAAGATGATCAGGATCAAAAACCAGATTTTATCTATAGCCCACTGTCACCTGACAATGCTTACGATCGAGGCGAGGTCAATGACCCTTCCAAGAAAAATGCATCAACACAAACTTCACCACTCCGCTCCCCCCCTGAACAGGAGGAGAAGAAGAAGAAGAAGAGACAAAGAAATGCCGACCTAGCAGCCACACATGAAGGAGGAGGAGAAGAGGACGAGAAAGAGAACTTTTACTTTCGGCTGCTTACATCAGGTGACAAACTAGATCATTTATGTGCTTCCCTTCTAAATTCGCCATCGTACCAATATATGTATGATAATCCAGCAAGTAATATCCCTAGAAAAAAAATGAGGTATCTTATGAGTCCATTGCATAGCCAATCTTAGAGAGGTTGTCTCGAGTTTTCCCAATGTAAATGTTTTATTATTCAATGTAAAAAAAAAAAGTTTGTTCTAATAACCTGTACTAAGTTTTTTTTCCTTCTAAAATATAAGCTTTCACATTTTGTTTGTTGTGTGATAATGTAATTTTTTTTTTTTTAAAGAAGAAATATGCATCACCATTGTTATAACAACACATGTGCCTATAATAAAGTATTGTGTACCCAAAGTTTCCATTCTCTTTTCATCTCTACCCGTCGTCGTCGTCGTCATTTTATTAGTTTAATGACACCACATTATGAACAAGTTTTTTATTATGATTTATACCATACAAAAAAAGGGGGGATTGTGGTAATAAGTAAAAGAAAAAAAACACAATTGAAGAGAAAAAATACGTGTAATACCCAAGAAAGAAAGAAACATAGTACAAAAAAAACCTTATTATTAAACCTTATTATTAAACTTTAGTAAACATGAAAAAAAAAAACATGAATCTTTTTTATTTACAAAAAATTACTTGGGTGTTTACAAAAAAAAATTACAAAAAAAAAAAAGAGTGAAAAAATTACCAAGAAATAGTGAAAAACTTAAATTTAGTCAATTAAATTCTTAAATCTAAAGGTTTACAATTACAAAGCAACCCCCGATCAACACAATTGTCGGGGGATGCAGGGCTAGCAAGGTGGTTTCCGCCACCACCTGTCTTTTCGCTACATGTCTTTCCTGAAACAAGGAAAACAAAGGAGAAAAAGGTTAGACGAATGATAATAATAAAATAATAAGCGTCCCACCTTAGTCACACACAGAGATGATGTTTATTCACACAGCGTTTGTGTTATTGCGTGCTCCAACTGACCAACATCTTTGTGTGCTAAGCCCCGCCACCACGTCAAGGTGGTGAGACATCAGCGGGGTCGGGTAAGGGTGGAGGGGGTAATAAATTTAACCCTTACCCGAGGTTTTTATAGGGACAAACCACCCTTTTCGTGTTGTACGGCCTTTTTTACCTACAACATCGCATGTGGGGGGGGGGGGGGGAGAAGGAGTGATTACGTAATCCTCAGGTCTATTCATTTCGATGTCATCATCTGAATTATTGTAGACAAGAGGATCCTTCTCCCGGAAATGCTCGTTCTCGACTTTGTTTAATTGCGAAAATAGTTCGCTTATCTGGGTTCCTGTGGCACCGAAACCTGGTGGAGATACTAGGTTAATCAAAGAAGAGGAAAGGGATATTTCTTCCCAATCCTTCTCCTCCTCCTCCTCCTCCTGGACGAGGTCTGTCTTTTTTTGGGTGGAAAATATGTCAGTATAGGATCCATCTTCGTCTTCTTCTTCTTCCCTCACCTTCTCTAATATTGAGGGCAAGCCTCGATTTCCTTGCCCCCCCTTACCCTCTTCTACCCACTCTCTTATCGCCTTGTATTCCTCCCCCCCTGGTCATTACTGGTGGTAGGAGGAGGAGGTGAAACAATTACCGATTTCCGATAATGTTGTCTCTTCCATTCTCCTTGGCCTTCTTCTTCTCCCCCCTCCTCCTCCTCCTCTCCATCCTTTCCCCTCCCGCTCCGTTTAGGCATCAAGTGATTCGGGACGTCCAACCCGAATGTTTCCAAGAAACTCTGAAAATCGTTTACAACGAGCAATTTTAACTGGGAATTCTGATGATGTTTCCACTCTTCGTAGCGTAAAATATTGTGTCTTAGTAGTTCCGAGCAGGCCTCTGAAAACATCATGTTAAAAAAAAAAAGAAAAAAGCCGTTAGTAATCGTTTATTTATGAAGGGATGGGGGAGGGGAGGGTGTTGAAACATCCTTCGATGAGTTCGTAATCTTGATGCGTTAGATAAATTGCATCTTGTGACCGTATGGATAGGTAGAATAGGGCTCATACAAATCTGGAACCCTTTTGTGTCACAGTTATAAAGTGCACGTTTCCTTTGCTTTACCTCAAAAATATTGTGATCCTTAGATTGGATACGGTTCCCTTCAACATAAACGCTATTTAGGTCACGATCCAGTACTTGTTTATACATTTGGAACGTGATATCACGGTCTAAAGCTTTTCTAAAACGCCTTTAGCCCGTTTGACGCATTTATCCTCTCTACCGATTTTGAATGCGTATAATTTGGGGGCTAACGCTACTATTGAATGCATCGGTTGAGAGGCTAATTCATCCTTTAGTTTTCCGACAACCAATTTTTGAGACATGTCGTACTGGGGGTGATCTAAGGGATAATTTGAAAAATCCATTAACCCTTCGATTTTACTCAACTCTTTGTAAACGTTCGTAGTTACGTCTGGAATGTGAATAGAGTAAATCAGGGAATCCGTGTCGGTATATATTAACCTAGTTTTATCGAGCCCAAAATGATTAACGATTTTCTCATAATGTAACTCGTACATCAGTTTTTGCTCATGTCCAAAACGGCAAAACCAATGTAAATGGGCTTATCAAATACCAAAACTTCTGGGGAATACGTTACTATGGAGGTTGAATTATCCAAAATTAACCTATGCTTAAAGGTGGGCCGTTTGACTAGTTTATCCAGCCTGTATTCGCTGGTTACGAGTTCCGCTTTGGTTAAACCACGGACCGTTTGAATGGACTTGCCAAATATTACGTTATTAGCTAATTTGTATAAGTCTTTTTCAAGGGATGTGGTACTCGCTTGCCTTTTGGCGGTATTATAATTAATATAGTCTACGAGCCATATCTTTTGTTTAAACTGAAGGACTCTATGAATTTTCGTTACAATTAGACCCGCCTTTATTGCTTGCTGAAGGTTTAAATAATGGATAACGTAATTTTTTTTGTCGTGAAGAGTTAGCAATAGTTTTTTCAACTTTTCACCGGGGGGGCATTCTTTAATTGGACAAAAAGGCATATCACGGTGAGTTGAATGAAGATCTCTTGGGTAGACAATGTCAACTTCCAAAATCATGCCTGTGGGTGAATTTTCGTCCATTTGCATCACTTCTTCAATCGTAACATTACTCGCCCAACGGAAATCCTTGTAAGGCAGTGCACGCATAAGTGAATACGAATAAAGATTATTACAATCCAAATATATCAGGAAACGTCTTGGATCATTTGCGTCGTAGCTGTCAGGGATGAGTTCATTATTAGCCTGGGAATACCTCGTAATTGCATTTACTATTCCTCCTCTCAACCCTGATTCCACGAATAAATCTGATCCATGTCTTTTAGCAGCTCGAGTTTAACACCCGTCTTTTTTAACATTGCCTCCCACCAAAATGATGGACCTGTACAAGCATGGGCAGGGTCCAAGCCGTAGGCTGAAAAGCAAGAATCTCGAAATGATTCAAATACTGAGCAAAGAAGTAAAATGTCACTTCGTAAATATAACTCAGTGTAATCCCTCAAATTAGTACATCCGAATGTGACCCATACGCTAGAAGCGTGATGGTATTCCTCCGAAGAAATTCCTTCTTGAGTAAGGGAGTTGAAAAATCTTCCTGTTTGGGAAGACAGGTTTCCTGGAACTTTTCCCACCTATCCATGTAATTGTAGGGGTAAATACCCTTTGATGTCAAAAGATTATACTGGTCATCGGAAGGATAAAATTTCCTTATTTCAGGATGATTATCTAGGGATTTGGCTAACTTTGAAAGGGAAAATGGTAAAAATCTATACGAGTCCAAAAACGTGGCTTTCACTCGCGATGTGGTGAAATGTTTGGTAAAAGCAATCGCTTTTTGAGTCGTATCAGGAATAATGTAGACTCTTCCCGGAACAGACCCCATCTGCTTTAAAAGAGCGTGTCCATCGTAACCCGAGCAATTCTGGAAAAACACGCTAAATGAATTAGCTCTTTGCAATTTACTGTTACATGGGGTACATAAGGTGTAACGATATTCCCTCGTATAATGATTATGATCGAGGACTTTTTGGAGTGAGGGGCTGAAGCAAGTTCTACAAATGTCACACTGTTTGGTTTCCGAATGCCTCCTTTTTTGTTCGTTAGTCAAAGGATTTTGTCCATAGTTGGTTGTTAAAATACTCTCCAATCGCATAGCTACACCCTCCAAAGCACGAATGAACTGTTTTATGCAATCCGGACCGAAGAAAGATTTGTATTCATCCGCTATTTGCGGTATTCGCGATTTTAAATAGTAACCCACGCAAGAGGGTTCGTGAGTGTTCTCTACTTTGGTCCAACTTTGTTCACCAAGTTCATCGCCCTTATTCATTTTTATCTTTTTCTTAGGAGGCAGCCCACTCATCCCCCCTTCCTCCTCCCCCCCTTCTTGCTCGTTAGTGTTTTTCTTGATTAATAGGCTCTCCATATCAGCGTAAATGACAACAGGCATGTGTGCCAACCATTTAAAACGAGAAAAGCATTCAATTTCTTTAGTAAATTCAATTTTAGCGGCGTCGTGTTCTCTACACAACTGGGTGTGTCTTTCCAATTTTTCTTCCCCACTCAGATGATCCCACGTCGTCGACGATGAAGAAGAATTTGTCGCTACCGCAACCGAGAAACCAGCTCTATAGGATTTGAAACAACGTTTACAGTAAATCATCTTGTTTTTCTTATCATGACTTTGCGCAGAAATGAGCCTAGATAGATTGTGTATTAAACACCAATGATATTCTGAATCAGTGTTATTTGGTTTTACCACCACCACCTTCTCTTCTTCCTTTGCTCCTCCTCCTCCACTCTCCCTTTTCCCAAACAGAAGAAGGTCTATATGTTTTGAGGCTACATTGCTTTTAGGGCTGATATAAACTGGAAAAATTACGTATTTGGGTCTTGTAAAAGAATACACATTTAGAGAAATCGAAGGGTTGTTTCTCTCAAAGGTTTTTACATCTTCCAGGGACGCTGGATAAGTTATACCTTTAAAATTGATGTTGTGTTCTAAGTTATCATACAATTTTGCTCTATATATATTTTTCAACTTTTTCTCCAAGGCTATAGACGATAAAATTGCATACCGGAAGCATTCGTTATCCGTGTTTTGGACGTTGACGCAGGCTTTTTTGTGTTTTATTACGGAGGGTAACTCTATGTAGGTCGATGCTTGTAATGGAGTAAACCTAGTAAGACACAAAAGCAGGCCGTAAGTCGATAAATAAGACCACCCTGATCCTTTGGTCACAAATTCGCATTGCTCTTGCAGTAGTTTTTGAAAGCCATTTTCAACGTGTTCATTAATAGTAGATTTCGTTAAAATAATCATGGTTTTTGTTTTTAAATTGACGTCCATGTATTGATTATCAGACTCTATATCGATTTTTTGCCATTTTGATTCTAAAATTAAGAGGCATTTTACACCATGCCATTCATCTAGAGCTTTGTCAAGTTCACTCTCTACTTTCGATTGTACTTTAACGAGAAAATCTTTAATGCTCAAAGACGAGTTCATATCCCTAAAGAAAATATCTCTAGCGTTTTTTTGAAATTTCGCAACCACCACTCCATCTTCCTGAGGGACTGCAAATAGTCTGTATTTTTGTGAACGACTATCCATTTGGCTATGTGGATCACATGTAACTGACTGAGTAGAGTGTTTTGGGCTGCTTTTTATATACGGAGCGCTTGAGGTAGGGTTATTCGTGTGTCTTACTACGGTACTCCTGCATAAAGTCATATGATTTTGGAAAGAGGAAACTGACTCGAATGTGACTGCGCAGACCAGACACGTATTAATTAGGGGTAGAGAGGCGTAGGAGGGTGAAGAAACGGAAAAAGAAGGAGGGGCTGTCTCAAGTTGAGCGGTGTGCATAATGACGCTCTGTCTACTCTGCTCCACTTGTGCGGTGGCGCCTTGACAAAGCCTGCTGGTTTGACGGTTGAAGCTCGAATGAACAACATTACTCTTAGATAAACGTAATACATTACCGTTGCTCCACGCATTGTTTTGGCTTACAACTGGGAGATTTAGGGTTTCTTCAAGGAGAGGTAAAGTCGAGAGCGGAGAGTTCTCTCTCGTTTCCTCATCTCCTAGTTGTCTCTCGTTTCCGACGCATCCCCCGGTCGGCAGCGCACCTGACGTTTGTTGCTCATCGGTTTCGTGAGTGAAGAAGAACAATTTGTGGTAACGACTCATTCTACCAAAAAAGAACAAAAGAAAACAATGCGTGAGAAGGGGGGGTGGGGGATACAAAAAAACGCTAGGTAGTATATTGTGCTATATGTTCGAAAGAAAGGAAAGGAAATGAGAGAGAAGAGACATAAAAGAAAAGAAAAGAAAAAAAATTTTAATTTTGTTCTAGTGATTTAGGTAAATTTTTGAACATTGCCACTTAATGGAGTATAGCTCATAAAACGATCAGAAATTATCAATGCGATTAGTGATGTGTTGGCTGGTATTTTATTTTTGGTTTTAAATTCGATTTTCACGTCCACTTGCTGTGCTGAATGAAGATATTCTTTCTGATAAGTAGCGTCAAATACCACGATGGGATGTTGCTTGAACTTCTCGTACGTTAAAGCCGGTGAGCTGGTGGCGTGACCATAAAAAGAGCGTTGAAAATTTGTGTAATTGAGGTAGAGTTCTGCCATTTTACCATCTGAGACATCAAGATCTATCGGAGTTTTGGGGAATGCCGTTTCATTAAGGAATAACCGTACATCGGTTAAATCGACGCTGCTGTTGGACGCTAAATTTTCCGTCAGGGTATTCATTTTCCCGGTATACCACGACAAGACTACAATCCGAGGTCTTGAAAAGAACGCCGTTGTCTGCACGGTCCAAACAATGTGAGTGCTCTCTTGTAACAGGGGAACTTCTTGTAAATTCCATGATCGGAACGCGATTGGAAGCGAAGGATCTTTGGCGATCATGTCAAAATATTTACCTCTTTCCCGATCATTCAATGTTAACGCTGGTACCACCCACGTAATTTTTTCGAGTGTTATGTCAGACTTTTTAGAATCTTCCGATCCTTTGAAAATGTTAACGTCAGAAATCGATCTCTGCAGTACAAGTTCCATGGTCTGGTTCACAAATGGTGTCGTATGATCTTCAAATACCCCCATTATTAGTTTCAGGGGGATAACGACATTAAATGGAATAGACGCTTCTTTTTCTGTTGTTTGGAACCAGCGTTTAAACGGAGAGTGAGGCATAAGATCGGAATCGTTTGGATTTTGGAATCCACAATGTTCTAAATCATCGAACCTTTCCTTGGATAAGGAAAGTAGACTTTTTAACCACGTAGTCAGGTAAGGGAGTCTCGATGAATCGACTTCATGTCCGTTAAGGTAGAAAATTATTGAATCAAATAATCCCAGAAATCCTCCATTTATCAGGTCAAATGTCCCTGTACCGGCGGTCGATTTTTTGTTTACCTTCCCAACTAACGACAAATATGAGTCATGAATAGCATATATTCCGTTGGTATCATTTATGGCAATTCGAATTTGATCGGCGTTATCCAAAGCGCTCGTGTTAAATGGATAAAAATAAACATTTTGTCTACCTTCAACTTTATCTTGGAATTTGGGTTGTGAAGTGAAATCTAGTTCGTTTAGGGGGGACATTAGGAACGTGGGGGAGGGTGGTGGTAGTGTTTGATGGATGATTACTAATGACAGTAAATCCGAGAGACTCTAAAAACGTCTTATTGTTTTTGGTCAAACGCTCTTTTTTTTGATCGGATGTTTTTGATCTCACTTGACGGTAATTCACTTCGTTTCCTCGGTCCTGTTCTTGATAATATTCAAAGGTAGTTTCAACAAACGATAAACCCATCCGCCGCCGCCGCCGCCGCAGTTGACGTATTATATAGTATTATTGAGTAGTGAAGTGGGGGAGGGAGGAGGAGGGTATTGGAGGAATCCTTTTTTTTCTTTTTTACAATTCAGTAAGGTGAAGTGTGACAGTCAAAATTTCTCCTAGAAAATCGAGTGGTTCACCTCGTTCGTTGGATATTCTGATGTTTATACTGCTTATAACATTCTGAGTCGTCTTTAAATAAATTATTTGGGCTGGGCTTTCAGATATTCGATATCCAAGCCCCCCATTCGGCGAAAACGTATACAGTGTGTGACAGGGGTCCCCATTAACAAAACTATTAGTAATTAAAGGGCATTGAACGCAAATTGCGTTATAATGAAGGATATTGACTGGGCAATCTGATGTGTACCAAGTATTAATTTTTGTTTCACCAACCTTCTTGCTAAACCCAAGCATCTTACCCACGGAGTTTTCAATGTTAAAATCGATTTTGAATGATGTTTTTAAGCGAATCTTTCCCTCTTCGGGTAAAATATTATATTCACAAACCCACTGATTTTTAGGGTAATTTACTCTCATAGGCACAAGATACGCTTCTAGAGCGTCGAAAAATTTTTCGAGAGTATAACAACCTTTTGGAAACGTGATTAGCCACGACAATTCTATCGGTTTTTTTCCCACTCCCTCATTTGGATTGGTGAAATTCACACGCATATTATTACAAGTCTCATTCACATTGGCAATTGTATTAAAGCAGAAAAAATTTAATAGACCGATTCCATACGTTTTGTTTTCATCTAAGCGGATTGGTGGGAAAATGTCCTGTTTCAGATCACTTGTTTTTCCAGAGAGTATAAACAGAAACGAAGACATATTTTTGAAGTTAAGACCACAAAAAACGCAATATGACCACAATGATGGCAGGTGTAATTTTGAAATATATCTGAATTGAAATAGATTTTTAAGTTCTTTGCATAGTTTCTAAACTCTTGAGGTGGGGGAAGGCCGTACGGATCCACATAATGGATGATGGATGGATTAACTTTAACCCAGCAAACCCAATGCGAACCTTCCTCTTTACGCTTTGCTAAATTCAAAATTCCACATTCTTTCTTTTTTCTGTGGGTAGGTAGCGTATCTCTACTGAAAACCCCTCGAAACACTCCGTTATTCTTATGTACATATTTCTTACACAAACTATTTAAAAATGTGGAGGAAAGTGGTTCATTTGGGAGGGACATTAACACATCTTTTTGGTCGGGAGTGAAATCCCTGAACTCTGACGGTACGAAATGCTCGCGGAATGAGTGGGTTTCCGTGATTTTTTTTTTTTAAAGCGTAAACCTTTTCGGATACCACTACCAATTTTTCCTTGATCAGCTTGTTTATTCGCTAATCGAATTTCGTTAATATTTTTGGCCGCCTGAGTCGCAGCAACAGCTAAAGCACCTAATGCCGCCAACATCGGTAAAAAGCCACCTTTTCTTTTTCTTCTTTTACCCCCCCTTCCTCTGTTTGTTACGCGGTGTGCTATAGGTTTCAAAAAAAGAGGTATTTTCGATCTTCTAAACGTACCACCAGTTCTAGGCTGTCCTCCTCCTCCCCCCACCACCACTCTTCTTCCTCCTCCTCCTCTTCTATTCCGTCTTCCTGCTGATTTCCTCCTCCTCCTCCTATTCAACATCCCACCACCACCGCCAAGTACACGATTTTTTGCAGCCATTGCTGAACCGACTAAAAATGCGTACAAGCGTTCCTTGATCGGTATTTCTTTAGATTTTGCGATTTGAAAAGCGCTGTTTTTTAATCTTATATCGGCTTCACCAATGTTAGGAAAAGGCTTTCCGTATTCAATGTCGTGTTTTAAACATTCGCGGTCTAATTTGTTGATTGGGAGTTTGGTATAATCCCTCGTAAATGGCCCACAATAATTATAGTTGGGGAGGTGAAGAGGAGGTATGCTGCGCCGTATTTTACTGAACAACCTATTGTTCTCTATGGACATTTAGTATAAAAAGAATAACCTCTCTACTGTGTGTGTTTATATATAGCGATAGAGAGAGATAGAAGGTGAATAGACTCTAGATAGAGGCATACACGCCATACACTGCGTACAGGAAATAAGAATGGATTCTAAAATCAAAGAGAAAACGAAACGAGCACGACGAGATGGACGCAAAAAAAAACACGAGGGGTGTATCAAGGAATTTGACGTCTACAATTACGATCAAGTTGAGCAATATCCTGTTTTGGGGGAAAAAAAGCGACAAGGTCCTAATTTACCACGAGAATTACGTTGTTTAATTGCGGGGAAAAGTAGTTCTGGGAAATCCAACCTAGTCCTCTCCTTGCTCTTACACAAAAACGGATTGGAATTCCAAAACTTGTACCTCTTTTCTAAAACTTTGACACAGCCGAAATACACATTTTTAGAAAAAGTCATGGCACAGGTACCAGAAATTAAATATTTCGCATATTCTAATTTAGGTCAGTTGAACGTGGAAAACATTCGCCCAAATAGCATTTTAATTTTTGACGACATTGCTATGTCCAAGGAATTTGATCGAATAACTAACATTTTGTTTTCAAGGGGAAGGCATTTTAAGTTGGGAGTGATTCTGTTGGTGCAGAGTTACGCAAGCGTTGGGAAATGGTTTATTCGAGAGAATTGTAATTTGCTCATATTATTTCCAACGGACACACTAAATTTGAAATTAGTTCATAGGGATTGTGCCTCAGACGTTTCTTTTGACAATTTCGTAAGAATGGCTCATAAAGCGTGGGAGTCTTCATACTCATTTTTTTGCATAGATCAAACATTGACCAAAAATAATGGAAAATATCGCATTCGATTTAACGAATATTTCACAGCTGTTTAGATCTCAAAGGAGAGGGAGGGAGGGAGGGAGGGAGGGAGGGCAAGGAAGAGGGAGGTACGAATTCCAACGTTTAATCTGCTAATGACTTCTTGTTTCGCATGTTTTTCAAATTTAGTTGAATGAGACATGAGGACGTTGAAAGAACAAGCTGTTTTAGCGAAACAAGTAGAAAGCTCTAAACAAGCATTGAAACATAAATTTGCTTCGTTGCAAAACATTCTTCGTGAAGAAAAAAGGGTTTTAGATACACAATTAAAAGGAATTACAGACCCTTTAAATAAATTGGCAAATCGCATAGAGGTTATAGATCGTTTTTCCTCCTCCTCCCCCCCACATGTTCAATATAAATCGGAATTTGATAATTGGGAGGAGGATGAGGGGGAGGGGGAGGAGGAGGAGGAGTACGAGGAGGGGGAGGGGGACGAGGGTGCATGGGGCCTCCCCTCAGTTGACGAAAAAAAATTTGATGTTTTTGAGGGATTATCTGATCCTAAAGTAACACCGGTACAACACAAAAATATCCTCATGAAACGGTTAAAATTGGGTGGCACTCGCTCCGAGCCAATTAGCCGTGACCGTAATGAGCCCGAAACGCTATTTCATGAAGGGAAAAACAATCCTGCTTATGTTGCAGACAAATTAAGTCACTATCCAGTTTATGCTAGGAAGTTTTTAAATTATCTCGCTACAAATGACACCTCACAGATAGGTAAAGAGCTAGATACAATTTATGGGCCACGAACGATAGGACAAGGGGGGGTATCGTTAGGTGCGTACCCTATTCGATTCTCGCCATTTTTTATTACCTTGAGGGATTTAAAGTACCCAATAACCCCCGGACTTATGGATTTGTTATTTTTGAAGAATCCAACAGACTACAAACAAGAAGACCTTTTGGCATACGGTGATTTAATTAAAGCGAGCGCAGTTGCTCACGCTGGTTTTTCAAAAATTAGACCACTTCGTACAAGCAAAAATCAAAAATATAAAAATATTATATCTAAAATTTACGGAGCCAATTCACGGAGTGAACGAGAGAAATCAGAAAGAGATGACATTCCATATCCACTGTTAAAGAAAACTCGCTCCCAAACGAGAAAACATTGGGGTACTACACAGGGGGGGCAGGGGTTCAACGAATCGTCTTATTTTTCAAGCGCAAATAATTCTAAACTTCCTCTGAACGTGAATAAACTAGTTAATATTTTAAAATTGTGCATTGCGAGTCGTTCTGCTGGAAATTTATTCAACCAAAAGAAAATACATAATATTATTGATACGTTGAAACTAAGGGGCGTTATAATGTAGCAGGTTAGTGTAATAGATACTTGGACGGGGGGAAAAAAAAAGACGTTACATTTGTAATTTACCCCCCTCCTCCTGCCTCCGCCCCCATTCATGTGCTCCCCTACCACCACCACCACTGACTCCATCCAATCCTACCACGTCCTCCTCCCCCCCCCCTTTTTTTTGTTTCTATAAAATCCCAAGGTATTGGTTCTTAATCAACTCACAATCGTCTAAACACATAATAAAGATGCTGCTTGAAAGTTCGTTTGAGAGGAGGCCATGTACCCCTCGTTGGGCGTTTAATATTACCGTGGCTGACGTTACGTTATGTCAATTGGGGTCTGAATTCTACATAAAGGAATTAGCTCTGTGTAATCTTATGCAGCCAGATGTGATCAAACAGTATGTTTTTAACCTAGCTGATCAACGAAGTGTGACTGGATTGAATCTCAATTCGCAGAACTATCATGGATTATCGATTTCAACTGGCGATTTTTCACTGGACGAACTTCCCTACATTCTGAACGAAGTGGCCAGCGAAATAATTCTCATCAAGGGTCTACAAAAATTGAAAATCTTGAAAGAATATGATAGTCGAAAAAGATTTTTCTTCTACGATCTACTAGAACTTGGCTTTCCAAGTTTGGATGTATTGATTGAAAAGCTTCATAGTAAAGCAGATGTTTGTGAATTTCATCAGAAAGTTTCACGTTTTTACTATCATACTTGTACTAAAGTGAAACTTCAGTCAATCTTGAATTTTATCTATGAAAATCCTGAAAGAATTGATTTTACGTTATTGGAAAACAGGTTGTCTACTTTTAAGTTTGGAAAATTTAGCGTCCAACCGCTAATTTTAGCTCAGAATGGGTTTATTAAAGATGTACTATGCAAATCCCACGTCGTTTGTTACAAATGTAAATTTTCAATGCCTATTTCAAAATGCTTCAATCATATTTGTTTTAGATCTTCTCTATAATAAGAACTCTATTTTTGTATTTTTGGTCTCCTACCTACCATATATGGTTGTTTGTAAACGAAAGAATGAAAAATATAACACTTTTTTTTTTCCTGTATTAACCAATTTTTTTTCCCCTCCCCCTACCTAGTACCACCTACCTACCTTCTCTCTTGTGAAAAAAAAAGAAAAAAAGAAAAAAAAGGTACTTACGTTTTTTCTCTCGTGGAAGGAGACTTTTTGTAGAGATGAGGTCGAGCGCAGCTTCAACAGCGTTCTGATGGGTGGGGGGTTCTTCTCTGACATATTTAAACATGAACGCCCCACCACATTTTTAGCAAAAGCCCGCATTTGAGGGAGAGAAACAACGTCTCAACGAGAAGATGTAAAAATTTTATAATCATGCTGGTGGAAGTGATGTGGTTTTAAAAATGCCCGTTTTAGCATCCCCCATAATGCTTTCCGAAGATGGACAGCAGGTGCAGGTAGGTGAATTCGGATGCAGGTAGGTAAATTCGCTCTTTATTGAAGGAAATGCAGGCCAACGTTGTTTTCTCGCGCACTTAAAAATAAACAGGTGTCAAACCATTTCCTTATTCACTCATGATGGTCAACCACCACCACGGAGAAAGGGAAATTCTAATTGACGAACTTTTGCGAGGTAAACGTACGAATTTTGTACGTAGGAAATATGTATTGAAAGGAGTAAACGAGACATTCAGTGCTGATTTGATCAGCTTGATTCAGTTCAGTAAGGAAAATAAAGGGTTTTGCTACATTCTTGTGGTAATTGATCATTTCAGCAAATACGCTTTTGTTCGAGCTGTTAAGCGTAAAACTTCTCATGATGTTACAGCTGCCATGCGATCAATTTTCGAAACCGGGGCTGTTCCTAAGAATTTAGTCACCGACGATGGAAAAGAATTTAAGAATAAGCAATTTATAAATTTGATGACCGAGTTTAAGGTGAACAATTATTCGACCCATTCGAATATGAAAGCTTGTTTTGCTGAAAGATTCATAAGAACGTACAAAAATCGTTTGTGGCGAAATTTCTATTTGCGTGGGACATACGTATGGATTGACATACTTCAGAGTGTATGCGACGGATACAACGAGACGAAGAATTCGAGAAGCCACTATTCCCCAAAAGAAATTGTACAATCGAAATTTATTCAAAGGAAACTCGTTCGTTGTTCCCCATACTATAAACAGGATTTCACTCTAACGAAGCCAAACTTTCAAATTGGCGATTTGGTGCGTATTTCTCTGACGAGTCACGTTTTTAAGAAATCATATACTCAGAATTTCTCCTTTGAAGTTTTTAAAATTGTCACAATAAATCAAACGGATCCTCGAACTTACAAGTTGTCGGATTTAGACGGGAAATTAATTACTGGATGCTTCTACGAACAGGAAATGCTTAAAACGAAAGTTCCTGATGTTTACCTGGTGGAAAAAATCGTTAAAAGTACTAAAACGCATAAATACGTTAAGTTTTTGGGATTTGATGGAACATATAAAATTAAAAACAAAGATATGGTTTGAAACAAAAAAAAAAAAAAAACACGTTGTAATATTTATTTAAATTGAACCATATGACAATTGCTGTTTACACCATTGTATATTAAGTGTACATTCGATGTTTCTTTCGAGTTGAAGTGGTCTAGCTCCGCTGAAGTGATCCTTTCTGTCGCGCGTCTGGGCAGAAAAACTGCAAAAAAATCACCACACGAATCCGTGAGGAATAATTCAGCCACTAGGCTCGGTCCGAAGCGCGTTTCTTTGAAAAATAGCTTCTTAATTAAATACGGTTTCCCAATTTCTAGAACGTCCAATTTTGAAATTTCATTATGCGGTCTAAAAGCATCGTTTAATTTTGCAATAAAGCCACTCATTCTTATTCGGCTTGTCTCAGCTTTTAATGTGGTATGACGATGTCTATCACAGACACCGTTTTATATATAGCGAAGTAGATGGAGAGGATAAAAAAAAAAACACGAGTTCACAAAAGGACGTTTCCCTCGACAGGTTTTTTCTTCTACCTCGAATCGGAATACTGATTGTCTTTGTGGATCCAACGCGACTTTGTGGATTTCAGTTGCCCAAAGACGTAATAGAGTCCTCCACGTGTGACAAGCGTTCTAAAACGGTTCCAATAAAGTCCTCCACGTCTCCCACGCGTTTTAAAACGGTTTCAACCATGTAACGAAGCGATACGGCGTGATCTCCTGAAGTGGGATCCGCTGCAATTTTCAATTGACGTCCATTGAAATCTAAAACCTGGGCCTGTTTTGGAAACAGTAAATACTCTCGTTTAATTTCATCTAAAACGTCTTTTTTTATTTTTACTATATTTTCTACTTGAGTTTTTTTGTTTTTGTGGTGTGTCTCTCCATGCGTTTGCTCACCGAACCTGTTCACTCGTGACATTTTTTTGCCTTTGTTACCAAAGGCAACTGAAAATCGCTTTTATAGGTACTCTTTGTTGCTAGGTGAGACTCTTGAAGCGCCCTCCCCGTAGAAGAAGCTCTTAGTTTTCCTACGCTCTCGACAGATGGCGCGGGCCTCTGGTCCTCGAAGGCCCTCTCCTCACACCAGTGTTCCTTTTCGCTCATTGCCGCCACGAAAAAGGAGCATTGACCTTCATCTTTTACCTCCCGCCGAAAACAGACCCGAGCGCCCTCCCAGTAGAAGAAGGTCTTAGTTTCCTAGGCTCTCGACAGATGGGCCTCTGGTCCTCGAAGGCCCTCCCCTCACCATCGTTGTTCACCCAACAGAGTATCATATCAACTCTCGATTTTTACATTGTAAACGCCCGAATCTTTTTCGTCAGATTATACGTGCTATACCATTGAAGAATCGTACTAACAGGAACTAACATAAATTTCTTATACAACTCGGAATTTCTCAATAGTTTTACCGCTTCCATTTCGTTTCCAAAACACCTTTTATTATTGCAATATACAAACTCAATAATATACAACAGACCAGGAGGACGAGGAGAACAAATGATATTACCCAAATATTTATACTCTCTTCTACCACTGGTGAAGGGGGGGGACAAGGGGAGGAAGCATAGAGAATAGAGTGGATTTGCTCACAAAATAAATTCAAGTCCTCAGATGGGTCACAATTATCCTGAGTTTTATTCCACATTAACCCATAAAGGATAGGTAGACATAAAACATCAAACAAAGATTCCTTATCTTCAACACTTACACAATTCATTATTAGTGCAATCCCCCCCCTACCTAACTACCTTTAAATACCCAGTAGAAAAAGCATAGGACTGCAGGAGGAGGAGGAGGGAGGAGTCTGAACGTCAAGTACAAAATACAACTCCATTCTATCAGGTCATACGAGTAGCTCAGTGGTCAGAGTACTCGATTCACGATCTAGAGTTCGACGGTTCGAATCCCCCTCAGACCAGAAATTTTTGCCCCTCAAACATCTGCCCCAACCTCTGACGTCAGACCCCCCCACCTCCTCAAACCCACCTGTCCTCCTCCTCCTCCTCACACCCACCTCTGACGTCACACCCCCTTGAGCCAGAAACTCACAACACCTGTCCCCCAACACCTGTCCCCCAACACCTGTCTCTCTGAGACAGGACCCCCATCTACCTTAAAGGATAGGACCCTTGGGACTACTAGCTCATGACGGCTATATGACGTCATTGAGCCAGGAGCCCCATTTCTCTTTACTACTAGTATGAAAATGAATAACATTGCTAAAAATCACTCAACACCTCCCAAACACGTTAAGACATTTAGATTCATGAAACAATTACTTGCTGAATGTACAGGAGCGCCAGAATTAAAATGAATCGTTGGTCCGGTATGGGCACGCTGGGTGGAAATGGTCTTGAAAATAGTTGTATTATCACTCACATCAGGGATAGGGTAAACCTCCTCAGAGTATTGGCTAGCCTGCAATGTACGTTGTACGTTGTGGTGCGGATTTTTCCATCCGAGTTTCGACGAAGGATACTAGTAGCCCTTCGGCTGTCTCTCAAGTATTCGAAATTGCTGAAGAAGTCGAAAAGATTCACGAGCCTGATCAGAAGCTCGGGTCTTCCTCATTAGGAGGGTGATGTATACCTTACCTAGATGAACTGATTACACTAATCCCCGTACGCCACCTCTGCGGCTGTAGCCCTCCAACTGTAAACCGGTTCTCCGCACACGAGGCAGAATCGGATAAGTAACTCGAGTTTCCAGTAACTCAATAGGGGTCCAGCAGAGACCTTTGCGGTCAGCGGTCTCCCTTGAACCGGACCAAAGGCCGAGGATCAGACACACCGCTATTCATTACTTCTGTTGAATCCACACCAAACGCAGGAGCCACATAAAACCAGTTTGTATGATAATAATCAAATTAAATTAATTGATCTATAGATAGGGACCGATGATTCCAACCATCAATGCTTAGGTGAGTAGCCTGAATATCCATGTTCTTTGAAGTCTCAAATGTAAGTATCTAAAAACGTCTGCCAAGTGGGTGTGACACGTAGCTTTCTCGTATCCATTACCCGATTGTATAGATGATTCGATGCATAGTAATTAAACACAAAACATCAATCTCTAAATACCTTGCACTACCCTCATCGGGAACCATCTACACGTAATCTGAACAATCCTAGAAAATGTTATCAAATTGGAATGAAAAATTAGGTGTTATGGCTGCTACAAGGATTTCACGTTTGCGCATGCGCATAGGCTACTGTTAAGTTTAAGGCTTTGATTTGCATAGGGGTCTGTCTACAACCTTATCCACATAATCGTTGAAAATATCGTCGAAATCAGATGACAAATGTGGAAGTTATGGCTGTTACAAGGAATTCGCGCATGCGCAGAGGGTCAGTCCGGTGGTGATGATTTTCACAGGGAACCGCCTACAAGCCAACCCGCACAATTCCAGAAAATATCTTCAAAATCGGATGAGAAATGCAGAAGTTATGGCTGTGGCGAGGAATTCATGACAGACACACAGACAGTCAGAAGCGGTACCAAAATTGTTCAGGAAGGTCTAAAAACGTAAAACGTGAGTGAAGATTTTGATTTTGGAGAACATTTTTTTTCAACCTTGAAAAGTAGAAACAAAGCTTCCGCTACCTCGGTTGATTCGGAAGCAATTACAAATTCACAGTATACCAGTAAGTTTACAGTGAAGCGGGCGAGGTGGTGTGGTACCTATGGAGACGGGAACATACCGTAGACACTTAATTTTGAACTATTGTGAATGTTTGGAATCGTTGAGATTACAGGTTTATGCAGATTGTGATGGTTTCATTCTCGGAAATTCGCTCAAACGGAATTATCTTATTATTCATAATACTCCCCAGAACACTGTGTTAACCCTAATTGGACCATGGTATCACTAGTGTCACCGAAAAAATACCAGGAAATCTCCACAGATGTCTCACAAGAGTAACCAAATTTAAATTGCAATTGTAAATTTAATGGACAGCAGAATTTTCTGCACCATTGGAAGTCTCAAAATAGAGTTATGACTAAAATTTCCAAGGAAATCGTTATAAGCATTTTCAATATTTCTGTCATATCATTTTTTGACTTCTAATGGTTCGGAAAATTCAGCTCTGACCATCAATTTTTGAGTTCTAATTTAAATCTAGTTCATATGGTGACACCATGGTTCAATTATTAGGGTTAAGGAATACTCCAAGACAAATTTGTTCTTGAAAATTACCTATATAATCGATTTTTAAAGTAGGTATCTTGCAGCTTATGTTGAAACTGCATGTTGTGCTGTTTTTTACGTATGTAGATGTAGTGAAATCAATCTTTGTTCCAAATCAAGTTCTCTCTTTCGTTTGAGCGACTGAGCGTGATATCAAGTTCTCTCCCGCTATCCAATTCGTGAATCAGCCCGTGCGTTGCGCATCCCTCGACGGAGGTCCCACATTTCTCCCTGATCCCTCAGGTAAACCCTTTGATTAGTCGAGGGAAATTGGATTTCAGGGCGAAAGGACCCGCTCTTGGAGGGTCTCATTTCCACGATTCCGTGAAATACGCTGCTGAGCGCGGCGGGTCTCTCGAGCGTTTCCTCGGGAAGCCTTTTATTCCCAGTCCTGAGTGTCGATCCTCCATTATTTACGGCCTCACTTGGAGGCCGAAATCGGACAACCTCCATGTTCTAACGGTCTCGGTTTGATGGAGAAAACTTTGAAGGCTTCTACTTTACCAATCCGAAGATTATGTCGATTTCTGCTAATCTGAGGAAAACTCGCACCCTCTCTTTGTGAAGGGGGCAACCAGAAAGTAAAAATGCTACAAATTATTACACAAATGTTTATTATTTGTCTGTGTAGATCAATCGCCTGCAAAAAACACAGCTTTGCCGTTGTCACTACCTACCAATTTTTGCTTCAAAATCAAGTTTATTCGGAAGAAATAAACGCATCACACTCAATTCGAAGAAATAGGGAGTTGTGAGTGCTTTCATTGGGAAATTTATCACTGGTTGCTATGGAAGCAAAACTGAGTACAATTCGAAGAAAACAACAAGGATCGCATTTTGTTCAGCTAAAATTTGAAAGGAGATTAGGCCTATTTTGCAATTCACACTCGTGTTTCTGATTTATCACAAGTCCAACACTTGATTTCTCATAGGGAGCAAACGGTTGCTCCTACGGAGCTCTGGGTGGTCTCATTCGATTCTAAAAATTAAATTCTATTTTAAATTGACGAAAAAAAAATTTCTTGAGCTGAGGCGTTTTCAAAATTTTACCCATATTTTTCAACTCTTAGAAGTGACTGACATCAACCAAAAGCTTCGGGGCACAACTAGATCCCAAATGGAGCCCTTAGACCAAATTTTATCAAAATTGGTCTATGGGAACTAGGGTAAGTGCCTTGTTACGGCTATAATAACGGTTGTTAAAATTATTTTTTTCTTGGTCGGTTCCAAAGGTTTATTATTTTAAAATAATAAACTGAAAAGAACCCACGCAAATCAGTAATACAGTCTCTTTACAAATCGTATATACACACACAGACATTATAGATTAATATATGGTTTTATTGACCCTTTTATGGTTGTATTCACCCGTTTATGCAGAACGGTGTAAAACGGATTTTTATGTCGTTATTATATTTATCTTTTTTATTATCATCTTCATTCTGTGTTGAGTTGTGTCCTCCTTCACCCCAGATTGATCGTCTAAGGGCGCCCAAGTCCTACTGTCGGACGTCATTTTTTTGTGTAAATTCGAACATTTTTGAAATAACATGATCCAACAAATCATTAGAACTATTAGAACTATAGATTTCCGTGAGCGTGAGCAGTAATCTATTTTGAAGGGATTTACGAAAAAGGGGGAACAAAATTCTTGATTTTGCTTCCGAGTCTACCAAGGTAGCGGAAGCTTTGTTTTCACTTTTCAAGGACGAAAAAAAAAGTTCTCCAAAATCAAAATTTTCACTCGCGTTTTGCGTTTTAGACCTTTCTGAACAATTTTGGTTCAGTGTCTGTGTGTCTGTCTGTCTGTCTGTCATGAATTCCTAGTAACGCGCATAACTATACGAAGTTATTGTCCGATTTCTATGAAATTTTCAGGAATTGTGCGGGGTTGGTTTGTAGACGGTCCCCTATGAAAATCATCATCCCCGGACTGATAGAAGCGACTGCGCATGCGCAAACTTGAATTCCTTGTAACGGCCATAACTTCAATATTTTCCATCCGATTCCGATGAAATTTTCAGGGATGTTACAGATTAGTATTTAGATGGTCCCCTATGAAAATCACTACCTTCGGGCTGATAGTAGCCACTGCGCATGCGCAAACATGAATTTCCTTGTAACGGCCATAACTTCAACATTTTCCATCCGATTCCAATGACATTTTCAGGGATGTTACAGATTAGTATTTAAATGCTTCCCTATGAAAATCACCACCTTCGGGTTGATAGTAGCCACTGCGCATGCACAAACGTTAATTTCCTGTTAACGCCCATAATTTCTACATTTTCCATCCGATTTCAATGAAATATTCAGGGATGTTACAGATTAACTTGTTTTGATGTTTTGATGTTTTGAGATTAACTACTATGCATCTGATCATCTATACAATCGGGTTATGAGGAGGAAGCTATGTGCCACACCCACTTGGCAGACGTTTTATTTTATGGAAATGGAAACTCAATTTCCAAAGGAATTGATTGGAGTCATTGGAGAATGACCCATCTATTACAATGGATGGTCACCCTGCTCACCTATCTGCGCTCTAAAGACAGGGTAGAGGCTATGTTATCAAATATCTTCAAGGCATGAGAGGAGGTGAAAATAATAATTATTTTATATAATAATTATTTTATAATAACAATTTTGTCCTCGAGACATACGCAACCGGAGATTCTCATATGTCTACTTCTGAAAATTTGGACGGTTCTCTTTGAAACAGTATTGTTCTAGGAGATCTGGAGAATGTGATTAATTCATGAGAATAATTTAATCGTTGCTGTATTCTACTCATAGCAAACCATACGTTTCGTTAGAATACCTATTTCTTGGTGGAGATCAACCTAGGACTAGGGATGATGAATGGAAGATACACATTGAATTAGGAAAGATAAATAGATATGTTATCCTATGATCAATGAGGCTTGTATTTATATATGAGGGGGGGGGGAGAAGTATCGATAGAGTTTACCTATTAGATCTTCGGATTTGAACCACGAGGGTAAGGGAAGTGATCTTGTATGAAAGAAGGTACCAACTTACAGATCGATGTCTGGAATGAGACTGGGGAGCGATTTCTGAGTTGTGATTTGGGGGAACAAAGGAACTGTTCCATCAAATCACCAATCAGGTGTCAGAGCAACTGTTGCTCTGTCATATCTTTAAGCTTGATATGCTCGAAATGTTTGATCTAAATCAGGAGTGGGGGGGGGGGTTCGCTAATTGCCAGACCTGTGCGTGATTGTACCCAATAAAACCTCAAAGTCAGTATACTGATCCTATAGGATGTGATGGAGTTATCATGAATTTTTAAGTACGTGATTTATTTATTGAGCTTCTCATTTGCGACTTTGACATAATTGGGTGATATAATAACATCAAAATTTGATGTTACTAATATTAATATGTTACTCATATTAATATTAATATGTTAATATTTGATGTTACTGTTATTTAATAGGGTTACTGTGGAACTCGAAAGGTTTCCATGAAGTATTTCAGTTACCATAGTAAGTTATCCGAAGTTTCTATTAGCATGATTTCGCCCTGCTAATTCCATATCACGAGTTCGCACACGTACAAACTTTGCCAAAACTCCATTCCTCCGACCTTGGTAATCTGATCGTCACAAAGGCGAAAACGGGCAGGCCTCCGGGCGTCGCCAGGACTCATAATAATTCCAAACAGGACGGAAAAGGGGGAACATTCGTATAACCACTCACCAAGTCACCCTTCCAGCAGCAACGTTTTCCACAGGACAAATCAGATGAACCCCCTCTCCACTCCCATCAATCCCTCAAGGGACTTTCCCCGGGAAAAGGGAGGGAAATTCTGAGGGTCTCAGCCCTTCACAGAGGGGAACTGGATGTATTCCCGTTTTAAGTAGGATTACGACGGAATTTAATTCTGTTACCGATCCGAATGGAGACGTAATTGGATCAATATGGTTCCATTCGTTGTATGTAGCTTTGAAGCAGAATCTTTTCCATCGTCCACTCGATTTACATCCGAACTCTTCAAAAGAAGTTCACCAACAAACGAAAACTTGGAGACAGTAACAGTTTCATAATTGGACTCTAGTGAGTAACCTTATTCTGAATCCGTTCTTCAAAGAGTGTAGCTTCCTCACATAGTACCTACAACAAAAATATACATGATTAATAAGTTAGGGTAGGTATAGTGCGCCCATTAACGCGTTTTAGACGATGTTCCCAATAACGCAGATGATTTTTTTTTCAACCACTAGGTATTTAATTCATGTTTCCTTTTTTTTGGTTTATTTTCAATAATAAACCTTTGGAATCGAACAAGAATTTTTTTTTTTAACCCCCCCTCAAAATTTGTTGGTTTACGTTTCAAGGTACGTAGAATCCAAAAATCGAATAAAAATTTGGCCGTCCGTCCGCCGTACGCGATAATTTCCCCACTTAGCATTGTCCGATTTTGATGAAATTTGGTATGTAGGCTCCATTTGGGGTCTAGTTGTGTCACGAAGATTCTGGTTAATGTAGGTCACTTCTAAAGATTGAAAAATGAATTTTGAAAACGCCGTAACTCAAAAAATTTTGATATAAAGGTATTGTTTTTCCATAAATTTAAGATAGGTAGTATAGAATTTTTAGAATTTTTTGAGACCACCCGGAGCTCTGTAGGACAAACCGTTCGCTCCCTACGTGAATTTATTAGGGGTTGGACTTACGATAAATCAGAAACACGAGTGTGAATCGCAAAAGAGGCCTAGGGCCCGTTCAAATTATAGCTGACCGAAATGTAATCGATGTTTTTCTTCATGTTGTTGGTGGTAGCAATGGCAAAGCCGTGTTCTTTTCAGACGAGTGATCTATATAGAAAAATAATAAACCTTTGTGTAATAATTTGCAGCGTTTTTTCATTAAATGAAGAAATTTTCTTCTTCACGGTCGATTTTGCTTCCGAGTCTATCAAGATAGCGGAAGCTTTGTTTTCATTTTTCAAAGTTGAAAATAAAAATGTTCTCAAAATCAAAATTTCCACTCGCGTTTTACGTTTTAGACCTTTCCGAAAAATTTTTGTGTCTGTCTATCTGTGTGTCTGTCTGTTATGAAATCTTTGTAACGGGCAAAACTATACGAAGTTATTGCCGATTTCTATGAAATTTTCTGGGATTGATTTTTTGGGTGAAAATCATCACCCCCGGACTGATAGAAGCTGCTAAAAAAAAGTTGCATGCGCAAACGAATAATTCTTTCAACAGCTATAACACCTAAATTTTCCATCCGATTTCGGATTGGGGTGTAGATGGTCCCTTATGAAAATCATTGCCCCCACTGATAGTAGCCACTGTGCATGCGCAAACGTGAATCCCTTGTAACAGCCAAAACTTCTACATTTCTCATCCGATTTCGAAATTTTTTAGGATTATGCGGATCGAGGTGTAGATGGTCCCATAAGAAGGTAGAGTAAGGTACTTAGGGACTGATGTTTTGAAATTCACTACCTACTACGCGTCGGATCATCTATGCAATTGGGTGATGAATACGAGGAAGCTATGTGCCACACCCTCTTGGCAGACTTATTTCTTTTTCAGTTCAAAATCTTCGTAAGTTCTATAATTGATTCTCAACAGTAGCGTATGTATGACGTGAACTCATTAACATATAGTGATTTCCTCGTTCCTAACAGCTTAAGTCATGTGACCACATATTTATCCAAAAATACAACCCTACAGTTGCTGGGGAAATCAGCTACTTGATCGTGAAGATCATGTTTCTTATCAAAAGTTTACTACTCGTACCTAATAGCTCTCAGATCATCAGAATGTTCAAGTTATTATTTGTGGTTCTGCACGCCTGCTGAAGCCATATTGAAGGTTAGTGTTGGAAATGAAGCAGAAAGAGAGGAGTTGTTTTCTTTTTTCAGCAGGTTAAGGAAAAAAAAGCTGCAAATTATTTCACAAAGGTTAATTATTTTCCTGTACAGATCACCTGTCTGCAAAGAACATATCTTTGCTGTCACTACCTACCTACCTACTAGACAATTTCTTTTCTTTAACTACGACCTATAGCTACTTTCTACCTACCTACTACTCATACTGCCTTCACACCTTCACAATCAAGTTTATTTGGAAGAAAAATAAACAATAAGCTCGCGGAAACAAAATGTTAACCTCTTGACGTGAGAAATAAATTTTAAAAACGTTAACCACTTTCCCCCATGACTAATTTATCGTATTATTTGTTCCAGGTAAGACTTGTGACTACAAAACTGGTGAGAGTTCAATTGCAGTAGAATATATTCTTCTTGGGAAACAATATGGGATACGATCAAACTGTTCATGCCTTTTCAACCGATTTCTGAAGTAAAGTATACAAGTAACAACCATCTCAGCTTGAATCGTCAGGTGTCTCCAAAGGGAAAATCAGAATTGGTTTTGGTGATTTCGCCGATTTTTCGGTTCTGATTTTTAATGCCTCGCCCGCTTGAGTGGAGCGGGGTTCACCAATGGCATAACCCGAAAAATCATCATAACTAGCGATACCGCCCTCGAGAGGTCACCAATCCAGATAATTTCCTATTGGTGGAGACATTAATGTGGTCAGTAATGGGGCACTAGTTTGCCAAAAGTCATCACCATGAATTCACTAATGTGATGTTGAGTTTATTCTGGAACATTGTGTCCGTTGATGGAAGGAACGATGGAACTTCCTACACCAGTAATCTGAATTTCGACGTATACATGCAGGGTGTAAGCCAAATCTTTGAGTCAAGGTTTAAGGCATGAAAAAGCCCTTTGAGAACTAAATTTTACCTTATTTGGGAAACCTTGAGTTTTTTCAATCGGCAATTTAACTATGGAAACGAAGATTATTTCAAAATGTAAGAACGGTAAAGTTATTCTTGTTTTTACAGCGGGGCTTATCATAAAAATGTCTGTTTGAACGCGGGAAAACTATAGTTTTATCAACGGAATCAGCGGTCTGAGGTATTTCGGGAGGCCTCTCTCTTTGCTCCCCCCCCCCCCCCCCCCACCAGCCTGTTATCGTCGAATCCCTCAAATCGTCTTATCCGGAACGCTGATTCCGTTGAAAAAAATCCACGTTTTTTTCACGTTCAAACACAAATTTCTGTGATAAGCCCCACTTTAAAAATAAAAATTACTGCACCGTTGAAAAGCTGAGATTTTGGAACAGTTTTTACCGTTCTTGCAATTTGGAAAAAAAAATGGCTCGCATAGTTCAATTTTTGATTGAAAATATTCGAGGTTTCCTAAATTAGGTGGAATTTTTTTTTCCGAGGGCTTTTCCATGCTTCAAAGAATTTTTAATGCTTTCCAACATTTTCCTCAAATTTTGAAAATTTTGGAAAATTTTCCTCGATTATTGGTTGTTGGTGAGGGGAGGATAAAGTGCTGCGGTTTTCACGGTGTTTAATTCTCATGTCGAGCATGCTTTCGCCCCTTGGGCATCATTGGTAGTAGAGATATTGTGGGTTTTCATTCCTACTGTGGCCCAAGCAGTTGAGGTACGGTGCTGAGTTAGGTAAGAGTGAATTTTACCCATTTAAGGTGGTGTCCAGGTAGTAGTTTGTGTGACAACTATTCTTGAGTGCTATTTTATACAAGTAAGTCCTTTCACCAGGTCGCATTCTTCGCATATACTTAGTATTATATTGATGGGATGCAGAGAGATATTGCAATGGTAGGTACTGAATCCAGATCCTGTGTCTTGGTTACATATTTTTGGTTTATTATTTTCAATAATGAACCTTTGGAATCGGCCAAGAAAAAAAAATTTTAACACCCCCTCAAAATTTGATGGTTTACGTTTCAAGGTAAGTAAAATCCAAAAATCGAATAAAAACGCTGCAAATTATTACACAATGGTTTATTATTTTTCTATAAATCACTCGTCTGCAAAGCTACCAATCCAAAAATCCAAAAATCGAATAAAAACGCTGCAAATTATTACACAATGGTTTATTATTTTTCTATAAATCACTCGTCTGCAAAGCTACCAATCCAAAAATCCAAAAATCGAATAAAAACGCTGCAAATTATTACACGATGGTTTATTATTTTTCTATAAATCACTCGTCTGCAAAGCTACCAACCATCCAACATAAAGAAAAACAACGATCGTATTTCGGTCAGCTTTAATTTGAACGGAGATTAGGCCTCTTTTGCGATTCACACTCGTGTTTCTGATTTCTCGTACGTCCAAACTTTAAATTCTCGTAGCGAGCGAACGGTTCGTCCTACAGAGCTCCGCGTGGTCTCAAAAAATTCTAAAAATTCTATAGAATTTTAAATTGAAGGAGAAACAATACCTTCATATCGAAATTTTTCGAGTTAGGGCGTTTTCAAAATTTAAAAATTCAAATTTGAACCCTTAGGAGTGACCTACATCAACCAAAATCTTCGGGGCACAACTAGACCCCAAATGGAGCCTACATACCAAATTTCATCAAAATCGGTCAATGCTAAGTGGCAAAAGTGCCGCGTACGGCGGACGGCGTACGGCGGACGGACGGCCAAATTTTTATTCGATTTTTGGATTCTACGTACCTTGAAACGTAAACCATCAAATTTTGAGGGGGTGTTAAAAAAAATTTTTTTTGGTCGATTCCAAAGGTTCATTATTGAAAATAATAAACCAAAATTTGGCCGTCCGTCCACCGTACGCCGTCCGCCGTACGCGGCACTTTTGCCACTTAGCATTGACTGATTTTGGTGAAATTTGGTATGTAGGCTCCATTTGGGGTCTAGTTGTGCCCCGAAGCTTTTGGTTGATGTAGGTCACTTCTAAGGGTTCCAAAATCAATTTTGAAATTTTGAAAACGCCCTAACTCAAAAAATTTTGATATAAAGGTATTGTTTTTCCTTCAATTTAAGATTCCATAGAATTTTTAGAATTTTTTGAGACCACACGGAGCTCTGTAGGACTAACCGTTCGCTCCCTACGAAAATTTAAGGGTTTATCTAATCTCCGTTAGATAGGCCTAATCTCCGTTCAAATTAGAGCTGACCGAAATGCGATCGATGGTTGGTGATTTTGATTATTATTATTTTTTTTTTTTGATTTTTTCTTGGTTTTTTTTTTCTTCTTTTCATATTGGATGGTTGGTGATTTTGTAGACGAGTGATCCATATAGAAAAATAATAAACCATTGTGTAATAATTTGCAGCGTTTTTAAATTATGGTCCAGAGCTTGAAAGTTTTAATATGTACCCCGTTAGTGCAATGGGCTTATAGGTTTGTATTGTTCAGTTTGCAGCTATTTCTTGTTGAGTTTTATAATCAATTTTGGAGGGTATCCAACTGTTCTTGATGAAATGATGTTGCAAAATAATGAAATGATCAACGATAGCAGCATGTTCTGATAGCCTGGGAAATAAATTACTGGGTTAGGTGAGCTGGGAGTATCAACTTGAAGTTGATTACTACTACCGGTACACCACCTAGCTTAACTTAAATGGGTAAAATTCACTCTTACTTAACTCAGCACCGTACCGCAACTGCTAGGGCCAATAGATGTAGCCACAATGGGAATTAAAACGTAGCATATCTCTTCTACCAATGTGATTAGAAATTATAACAAAAGTGTCCTTATGATGCCCAAGGGGCGAAAGCGGGCTCGACATGAGAATAAAACACCATGAAAACTGAGGATCCGCAGCACTTCATCCTCCCCTCACCAACAACCTTGTCAAATAAGAAAGACAACAAACTATGAACAGCAAATTAAGAGAGTTGGCAGTTTGGTAGACCTATCTGACGCAAAAATATAAATAACCGTGCACTAAATTATTGCGCGAATACACTAAAGATCAAACTTGACTATTTCACTGATAGATCTGATCTAAAATGTCGCGCACTTATTTTCGTTTTCACAAAGCAGTTTCTTCTACTGAACGGATTGTGATGGCATCATTAAAAAATAGTCTAAGTTGGCATCAACGTCTTTCTACTCAGATCTCATATAGCGAAATATATACTGCCGTCCAAAGCTAAAACGTCCAAAGTCAATTTTTCCACTTTTGGTTTATTATTTTCAATAATGAACCTTTGGAATCGGCCAAAAAAAAAAATTTTAACACCCCCTCAAAATTTGATGGTTTACGTTTCAAGGTACGTAGAATCCAAAAATCGAATAAAAATTTGGCCGGCCGTCCGCCGTACGCGGCACTTTTGCCACTTAGCATTGACCGATTTTGATGAAATTTGGTATGTAGGCTCCATTTGGGGTCTAGTTGTGCCCCGAAGCTTTTGGTTCATGTAGGTCACTTCTAAGGGTTCCAAAATCAATTTTGAAATTTTGAAAACGCCCTAACTCAAAAAATTTCGATATAAAGGTATGGGTTTTCCTTCAATTTAGGATTCTATAGAATTTTTAGAATTTTTGAGACCACGCGGATCTCTGTAGAACAAACCGTTCGCTCCCTACGAAAACTTAAGGGTTTAAATTGAAATATATATTTATATATAAATCAAAACACGAGTGTGAATTGCAAAAGAGGCCTAATCTCCGTTCAAATTAGAGCTGACCGAAATGCGATCGATGGTTGGTGATTTAGATTTTTTAAAATTTTTTTTTGAGTTTTTTGATTTTTTTTTTTTTTTTTTGATTTTTTTTTTCATATTGGATGGTTGGTGATTTTGTAGACGAGTGATCTATTTAGAAAAATAATAAACCATTGTGTAATAATTTGCAGCGTTTTGAGATAGGGACATGATCTTGTAGAGCTCGATCAGCCGAACCTTTTTAGCTAGCCTAGAACGTCCTTATTCGATGGGAAAGTAGAGAAAAATCACTTTGTCCTAAGTCCATTTCGCGAGTTTTGCTAGTCATCCTAGGCTAAAATGACCAAAGTAAGGCCGACTAAGCTAAAATGTCCTTCGAGAAAAAAATCCATGCGGACATAGGACAGCCTAGTTTAGTAGCAGTGGATCATGAGACGCTGAAGCTTTGTACGAATCATTTAGTTCTGTGACCTGAAGTTTCGTAAACAGTCCTAGTTTTGAAGAATTCACACTCGATTCGAAAGCAGTCTTTTGAAGAAACTCAATTTTAAATGCTTGCATACGAGTCTGCAACACATTGGGACATTTTCATGTCAACCACTACACAACAAGGTAGTGAATTAAGGTTGTTAGTTCATGTACCCAAGCATCAAAATAAGAAAACAGTTGATTGTTCTCTACGCAACACAGTTAGTCTATTTTATTTATTTATTGGTCGCGTGAGCGAGACTTGCTTAGTTTTCGTGACGATTCTTCAGTTTATGTGCCAAAGCAAAGACATGAAAATGTCAATAAATGGAGAGAAACTTGTCTTATGCGGTACGATCGAGAGTAGGAAGTACATTAACGTCAATCTCTCTTGTCTATAATCACAGCTCATTATTTCTTATGATTGAATGTAAGTGTCAGGCATTTAACCGATAGAAAATGTATAGCTCTTTTCAACGGTATACACAAATTTGAATTTACACAGCAAATTAAGAGAGTTGCGTAACGTAAGGTCAAAATTACGAAAAAATATTAAAATTGAAAAAAAGAAAACTGGAAAAACAAGGGGTTACAAAAAAGTTGTTAAAACACATTTTTGGTTGCAAATTAATTGTAGAATCGAATCTTCCAGTTTGGTAGACCTGTTTGGCTTGCACACAATACGAGCAGTTTTTCATTCAAAATCACATCAGCTCGGCATCAGTAAAACTCTTATTTAAATATCATTTGAGCCGTTTAGGCTTAATTAATATCCTCAATAAAGTTGCAGTTACTTGGATGTAAAATGGGAGATGTGTGCCTTTGATGAGTCCATCAAGTAGGAGGTAGTTCTGTGATGGGCGCTATCTTCGCGATCGATCTGAGAGGTCAGCTTGCGCTATCAATTCACCCTATTAGTGTCGAGTACAGGATCGCCATAAACTTGTTTATTGGATCATCCAAGCTGTCGTAATGTCCAACATTGGTGGTACTTGTGTCGTCCTGGGTTGTATCCAAAGCCGTTATTGTACAATATCACCGTGACAGAAGACTCGTTGTTAAGTCGATAGGTACTTAGGTAATATACATAGGTAATCTACCGATTGTTTTGCCGAAGACAGCTGATGACGTCCGCAACGCTATGAATGGCAGCCAGACGAAAATCCAACCTGAAATGGTTGTTTACTTTACTTCTACTTTTTAATTTCTATCAATAAATTGCTGCCATCTTTAAGCAGCTGCAATCTGATTGAAAGTTTTCGTAAGATCGATGCGCCTGACAGCAATCTAGCCTCGTAGAAAACAATTTACAGCTTCGAAGGAGAAAACACTTCTCATTATCATTCCATACTAATTACTTTCCATCAGTTTCGTGTAACAAACACCATGATTGATGCTGTGGAATGCTCGGTGATTTATCGCAAGTTTCCAAAGCCGAATAAGACCGAAGGGGAGCTCGCACCGGAAACTTTCGAGAACTTACGTTGAGCGTGGTGGGTTTGAAATTCGGCGGTTTCAGAGGTGGGAGACGAGAAAAGCTGATAATTACGAACTGAGAACTTCTCAGTGTTGCTACACCAACGTTGTAGAGAAGCTATCGATACATTTAAAAACGAATCTGCATATTTTTGGTTTGACGAGAGATTTTGGTCAAGTTATGAAAGTTTTCACGATGAGGAACTCAACAGGATGTTTTCTATGATAGGCTATTCTGAACTACGGAAACAATATTGCTTCCGAGTCTACCAAGGTAGCGGAAGCTTTGTTTTCACTTTTCAAGGACGAAAAAAAAGTTCTCCAAAATCAAAATTTTCACTCGAGTTTTGCTTTTTAGACCTTTCTGAACAATTTTGGTTCCGTGTCTGTGTGTCTGTCTGTCTGTCTGTCATGAATTCCTTGTAACGCGCATAACTATACGAAGTTATTGTCCGATTTCTATGAAATTTTCAGGGATTGTGCTGGTTGGTGTGTAGACGGTCCCCTATGAAATTATCATCCCCGTACTGATGGAAGCGACTGCGCATGCGCAAACGTGAATTCCTTGTAACGGCCATAACTTCTACATTTTCCATCCGATTTCAATGAAATTTTCAGGGATGTTACACATTAGTATTTAGATGGTCCCCTATGAAAAGCATCACCTACGGATTGATAGTAGCCGCTGCGCATGCGCAATCGTGAATTACTTGTAACAGCCATAACTTCCACATTTTCTACCCGATTTCGATGAAATCTTTAGGGATTACGCGGATTAGGTTCTAGATGGTCCCCAATGAAAATCAAGGCCTTAACATTTACAGAAGCTTCTGCGCATTCGCATACGTAAAATCCTTATAACAGCCGTAACACTTACATTTTTCATCCGAATTTGATGAAATTTTCTAGGATTGTCCAGATTAGCGTGTAGATGGTACCATATGAGGGTAGTGAAAGGTACTTAGAGATTGGTGTTTTGAGAATAACTGCTATGCATCGGATCCATTACACAATCGGGTTACGGTTACGAGGAATTTTTCTTCTCATGATATTTCTCGACTTTTTCAAACAATCGAAGGTGACAACAAGCGTTTGAAGTGGTCGTTTCTCTCGAGCAAACCAACAAGATTCGATGATTTTAACGTTTATTCTCGACTTTTTAGAACAATCGAAGGTGTAAACAAGCCTTTGGAGTGGTCGTTTCTGTCGAGTAAACCAGCAAGTTTCGATGATTCCTACGTTCATTTTCGACTTTCTTGAACAACAGGGTGTGCGCCTGGGTAGAAAAAACTGTTTATTGTTATTTTTAATCTAAGGTAGACCTCATTCTGAGTATTTTGGTTCCAACCGCGACCTTCTAGCGTGTGTAAATCTTTTCCTATGAATTTTTAAAGTTTCGACCGTTTATGACGTCACAGTTGGCTGGGGGGAGCCCAGGCGGGAGGGGATCTTGACGTCATGAACGGTCGAAACTTTGAAAAATCATAGAAACAGATCAACTCAAGCAAGAAGGTCGCGGTTGGTGCCAAAATTCTCAGGATGTGGTCTACTTTCGATTAAAAATCAAAAAAAAAAAAAAAAATCAAGGCGCACCCCCTATTAAAGGTGAATAGAAGCCTTTGAAGTGGTCGTTTCTCTCAAGTAATCCAACAAGTTTCGATGATTTCTACGCTCAATATCGACTTTTTCGAACAATCGAATATGAAAATAAGTCTTTGAAGTGGTCGTTTCTCTCGAGTAATCCAACAAGTTTCGATGATTTCTACGTTCATTATCGACTTTTTCGAACAATCGAATATGAAAACAAGCCTTTGAAGTGGTCGTTTCTCTCGTGTAATCCAACAAGTTTCGATGATTTTACCGTTCATAGGTTCTGGATTCTGACGTTCTGGATTGATAGAAGTCACATGCGAGAACGTGAAATCTAACACTCTCAAAATCGATAGTATCTATTCGTTATTTTTTGTTAAATAATCGTCAACATTTATTGAAAAGTTTGATGCCAAATAATTTTTCTCAACTGAACTCCAACGATGAATGAGATGAAAATCTGATTTGGTTGAATTCACATTGCTCAGGTTAGATGTTGAATTTCCTCTCAATCAGAATTGTTTTTGTTTTCCCTCTCCCTTCCCAGTTTTGAATTCGATTCTGAACGGATACTTTCTTCCCAACTTTGAAAACTGGTTTTATCGATATAAATGTCAATCCATCTCGCTCCTCGTTTTTGGTATTTCTTCTATGATAAAGTTAAAGGCAGAGAGAATTAACGTGGTCATGGAATACACTATTTGCATCAAGTTTCAACTCTTTACTTGGTCTCGTAGTCTGTTGATGTGTCTCCAAATCCATTAATCATAACTTTGAGCTGAAAAGATAACCTGATGTTTGGTAAACCTGATGTCTGGTCCGTATCCGTATTCTAGACCTATGAGTTTGTATTCATTCCATTTCAACGAACTGATTCTAATTCAAACAGAGCTGGTGAGTAAACCGGCAAGAAAGCGTATTTTATTGAATGGTTTCAACCAAGTCAGCAAATAATGAGAGAACTGCCCAGGTGTTAGTTCGGAGGTGAAATTGATGAAGTCATAAATATGTATATCTCCCTCCTCTTTTTCCCCCTCTATATTCTCTTGAATTGCCTCGAATATTCATCAATTCCCGAGGAAAGACAGCTCCCACTTTAGGAATGATAAAAGTTTCACCAAATGACTACATTTTCATTTGAACCTTTGGCCAGCCTGGTAGTTGACTGACAGAATTTGTGTAGCATTTTTGCGTCAGATTCAATTCAATCGATTTTTTTCTGTTGTAACATCGATTTTTGAGGTGCAACAACTTGGAAATTCCTCATAATCATGTAGAATCTCATATTGAGCAAGGTGTAATGGTGATTCGATTTGGGTATACTGCGGCAATTTGGCCGTGACAATTTTTTTCACATTTTTTATTTTAGAAGCTGAACAAAAGTAAGAATGAAAGCATAAAAACTCCTTTCTGCTCATCAAAAAAACCCTACATTGAAGGTATAGTTTACAATCCCGTGGGAGAAGGTAAGCAGAGGATGCTAACAACATGCTAATTCTTCTTCCATTTCGTAAAGGGCTCACTCCCTTTCAAGTTAGGGACCGCGGCAAAGGCGAAAAGTTGATGATGGAAATCTGAAAGGTTGGCTCTTTTTGTCATGGTAAAATTGCGAGGCCTGATTTGCAAATCGTGAGGAAAGTCTTTCCACTCTGTTGTCACAAAATGAAAGGCAATCCGACCAACCTCCAATCACTTCTGCATTATGGAAGTTTCCGATAAATTTTTGATGCCTCCGACTGCTTTATTCAGAGAATCGTTTGGCAATTCTTCGCTTATGACTCACATCGAGAAAGAAGAAATAGGAACTTTATTTTGGATGAAATCAACTCTCGTTCTGGCCAATGTTTTCTTCATACTTGGGATCTGGAAAGTTGACTAGAGGGCCTCTTGAGAAAATCCACAATTCCTCTTTAAAATTTTGAATACCTACTGATTTTTTTTAATATAGGAGATTTTGTTGTTCTCAGAGTTAGACATTGGTGTAGCATAAAATCTCCTTACACTATTTTAATCAAACAATTTCTCAAATCCTCAGCAAAAAGAAAAAAAAAGATTTTGTAAAAATTTATTAACAAAGATAGAAGTCTCGGTACTAATCCTAATTAGACCATGGTGTCACTAGTGTCACCGAAAACATCTTTGGAATTCCAAAGATGTCCCAAGATGTCACTCGATTAACTACATTTAAATTGGAATTGGAAAGTCAATTGACTGAGCAAGTGTTTGAAACCATTTTTTGTAAGTTAATAGAAATAAAAAAATTTTGAAAATTTTTCTCCGATTTTTTGGAAAATTTAGTCATAACTTCATTTTGAGACTTTCAACAGCCCAAAAAAAAACTTGCTCTCCATTAAATTTAAAATTACAATTCAATTTTCGTTACTCAAGTGACATTTTGAGACATCTGTGGAGTTCCCGATATGTTTTTGGTGATACTAGTGATACCATGGTCCTATTGGGGTTAACAGTCTATTTGAAATTTTTTTTTTGTAGCTTCGAAAACATTAAATACATTTTCAACTTCATGTTTTAATGGAGTAGGTATTGAATTTCTGTCAACTTGGGTGAGCAGAGTAGATTTCTCAGGAAAGGTTGCAGGTAAATTGCCTTTGTTGTGGTAGCAAGTGTGGGGTTAATAGACTTTAAAATATTAAGGTTGGTAGAGGCGTGTGTTCAAGTTATTAAAAGAACTAATCTGAAACCTAATCCCATCTATGAGTTTAATCCTAAATGTGCGTATCAGCATGTGTCCTATCAGGACAGTTTGAGTGTCCTAGTACAAGATTGAGTGATTACAGGTGTTGAAATAGAAAATGTAGAAAGTTTGAGGGCTTGTGTTTGTATAAAAAATGCGACATGACATGAACAAGTACTTTCCAAAATATGAAATAAAACGTTCAACTGAAAAAGCAATTCGTGCCGAAAAAATGGCAGGAAACGATCAACTATGTACAAGATTTAAAATGGAACAATAGAACGTGGCAACAACTTAGCTTTACAAATGAAGCAACTCATAACAAGGCAATGACGTGACTGATTACTGAAGACCATAAAGGGTTATACTTCCAACGTGTCACCTTCAAATGAATTGTGGCAATGACTTGACTGACTTAGTCTGACTTCAACAAACCTCACTATCTCAAACGTGGCTCCTTCGAACAATTCGTAACAATCACTTACAACATTCATCCTATTTATTGGAAAATGAATCAATAGGCGAATTACTCACGTTAAGAGGCCTGAAGGAAATTTGTGATGTGGATCGTGTTAGAGTTTAGGTGGTTGGAGATTGCTCAGCACAGGACACTTGTCTTTTCTCCTTGACTCCTAGACACAGGAGTCTTTTTTCCTCGGAGAAGGTTTTTATGAAAGTCTTTTTTCCTATCTGGGCGAAAGTAGTCATTGTTTGGCTGGAGACTGGAACAACGCACCATGGAACTCGTGGTTCCACAGTTGGGGGATGGCGTCTACTCACTGGCTCATATATTGCCAGATCCTAGGTGCAGCAGTGCATGCTCTCAGTTGGTTAAGGGAATCCTGTCTGGGTGGAGGGAACTTCCCACACCAGGCGGCCTCTGACATGGAAGAGTGGACTATTTCCACCCCGTTATGAAAAGGCTCTGGAGTAACATCTTACCACCCAGCTGCTTCAATGAAGCTCTTGATGCGTGGAGGATGCTGCCGACAGGCCGCACCACTGAAACTTGCTTCCGATGGTGATCAGCAGCCCCTCATGACAGAGAATAGTGGAATAACAGAACAAAGAATTTTTTTGTGAAAATTTGAATTTTTAGCAACGATCTGGATATTTTAATTTGATCATAAATACACCCTTATATTGAAGTTTTTCGAGAATTTTACCAAAGTTAATTTTTGTCAAACGAATTTCATCATTTCATAAAAACTTACTCTGGTGGACGCTCTAAATTTTTTAATTCTATTTTCGGAATCCACTTAGGAACCAATAAACCAAAAGCAACCAATTCTGTGTGGGGTGGGGAGTAAAAAAATTATTTGTGCTCAAAATATTCACTATTGAAAATCATTAACCAAAAAGTCTGAATCTATTCGGAAATGGTCTGAACTAACAGGAATAATATAAAAAAAGACGAGACGAAACGATCACTTTGATTACTTGAACAGAACTGTTTGTAAAGAGAGGTGGTAGCGCCTACCTACCTGACCGGAGAGCTCCCTAAAAGACTCCCAGTCAGAGTTTAATCTTAAAACTCAAAATGAACCTAGGAATGTTGAAACATCAATACTTATAAAGGATTTATCTCAAGCAATTCATAAATTATTCACAATCGTTCATGTACCACGCTTTCATCTTCCGGGCTGTGGTTATGCTTTGACATATATTTCTGTAGTGTTCCTTCTTGAGTTTCTTTGTTCTTCTACTTCGTCTTCACATGTACAACCACTATTTTTACACCAACTGAAAGTATTCAACTAGTAAATACTATCAATATTGTCTTTTAGTGTTTCTCGTTCTTCTAAAATATCCTGCTCGTACGTTATGGATCGATTTTTCGAAGTAATTATGGTAGTATTTTAAACAAAACAAAATTTTGTCTTTCCCTCCAATTTTAGGCTTTTAAGTAACACTATTTTTCAAGTTGATTCACGTCATTCTGTGACCGGTTGTTTGATAAAAATCAAAACCCACAAATTTCTTATACTTTTCAATAAAACTGCTTTGAAAAATCTGTTCTTCAATATCGAGCATTATGTTTCGGACGCCCTGTGTAGTTTTCACTTCTTTCAAATCGCACCGAATTGAATGATTGTTGTTGAATACTTTTCGTCGGTTCTAATTCCAAGTGGTATGTATTTGCGCAGGTGATGGCGAATTGTTCTGAAGATTGCGCCCAGCCAAACTCTCCGGCAATGGTCGAGTTTTACCATAGCAAACTCAAGGACATGAAACACAAGTATAGCATTTTGGAGAGAGTTGTCGAAGAATGTCGACAACTGGTGGTTCGAAATGCCGACAAAGAAGACGAATTCCTCAGACACGTCCGAGACATAGCGAAACTCCGTCAAGCGATGAGCGATCTGGAACAGTACTTGTACAAAGAACGTGAGTACGTTTTGAAATTGACTGCAGATAACGATAAGCTCAGAATAGAAGCCGGCGACAACAGGAGGAAAATCCAATTTCTCCTTGACCACAGCGGTCTCAAAGAGAGCCAATTGGAGTTTCACAAAGAGCGCAAAGATGGGGAAAAGAGCCCGCTAGGCAAACCCAAAGGGAGACCTCGCTTTTACGAAGTCAAGGATTTCAATCAGAAACTCAAAGAACTGTGGGAATCGGAAAATGACATTCTGAATCTTCGGATTAAAGCTTTGGAAGCGGAACTAAGGGAACAAACGATCCTTCTTCGGGATGAAGTTTCGTCGTTAGAGAAGGATCTGGATTTGAAGAAGAGGGAGTGGGAATCTGAGAAAATGCAATTGGAGCAGAGGATATCTTGTCTGAATTGTCGTCTGCAGAATACGCTTCTGAAAAATTTCGACGACGTGCTCAAAACGATGTACGATTTTGAGAAAGCTCGGACGAGAGAAGTAGAGTTGGTAGAAGAGAACGAGTGTCTAAAACGGTACATAAATACTTGTAAAGGTATTTTGGGGGAAGATTTTCCTACAGGGCACGTCATTCGGACGGAAAGGGTTAAAAGCGAAGCGAGAAGCCTCAAAGAACAGTTGCATCAAAAGGATCAAATAATTAAGGGGTATCAGACTCAAGCTGACGAGTTCGAAGCTCATATCCAAGACCTCAAGGCAGAACTGTTGGCGGAAAGAACGCAGAGTCAAAAATTGAAAGAGAGATTCCTCGCGAAAGAGGAATATTTCAGCAGGAAATTGGAAGAGGAAAAGAAACGTCGACTTTTGGAAACTGAAGGTTTTCAAAATGACGTCAAAATTTTGAGGTCGAAGCTCCACGCTATCGAACGGCAAATCAAAATGGATCGTCTGAAGAAGAGAATTGAACTTAAGGAGAAACGAGAGTCGTGAAGGGTTAAACTCGGTTAATCCACACTTTATTGGTGTATTTATGTAAAAATCGGTATTTTATTCAATTGTACGATAAGATAGTGTCTTTGAAACTGTAATTATTTAGGCATAATAATTATTTGTTTATTGGAATATTGGATACATTTTACGGACTTCTAACGATTTAGTTGCTTCATGTTTTGCACAAACCTTTCAGAAATTTATATAAAATGTATATATTATATTATCATAATTGTATGAGCTGAAGGTTTTTAGATAGTCGATTACCGATACAAAAAGTTGCCTCACAGAAAACAAAATTTCTTTTTGGTATTCCTAAGTATGTTATTCGTCAGAGGAGACTTCCGTACAACCGATAGGAAATATTTGAATATTATGTAACAATTTAGTAAGCAATGGAATGGAAAGAACTGCGAAATTTGAAGGATCGACTACGTACGTTTACCTTAGCAATAATACCTATGATTCGTTTAATAATATAAAAGTTCAGTTGGTTTATTAGTAAATATCACCTCATAGTCCTGAAGAATTTTAGTCAAAGATTTGTTATCATTTAATAAACAATTGGAACAATGAAATTTATTTTTTAAACTTCCTCCTCACTATTTTTTTGTAATTATTACCATCTTTATTTCATAATTAGAAGGAAATTAGTCGTTCATCGATATTATCATTGCACGGAGAAGAAGAATCAAGTTAGGTTTCGGAGATGTTATTTCAATTATTATCATATTTATTTTATTGAATTTTTTTTAATTAAAAGTCTCCAACCTCCTCCAACTCAAACCTCCAGGAATGAAAGTTGGACGACATTAGGGTTAGGAAAACATTGAACGTAATTATCACAGTTCACGCGGTGGTTTTGATGAAGTTATATCTGACTGTATAACGAAAAAAGCTCATTTCAATTAGAAGCAGTAGTTCAGGTTCAGAGAGACTGGACTGAAATTTGGAAGAAATGGTTGACTCTATGTCCTTTTGACCAAACTATTACATACAACTCAGAACTATCGTATTTGTTGCAATATTACAGCATGAAAAGAGGATGTTTTTGCAACGTTTCTGAAGAGTGAAAAACGTTTTCATTCCTTGCATTTATTCTGTAGAACACCTCAATATGTGGAAGTTCAAATTGACTTTGAGTTAGTTTGAACTCTTCAATAGGAAGATGTAAATGAACGGAAAGAGAGGATCTAGAGTTTTTAAATTGAAGACCTCGGAGAATTAAATAGGTTTAAAATTCACAAATGTCCAGAATATACAAACAATGTATGTTCACACAATTTACAATGTGGTACCAGAATATTCCGTGACTAGGTTCCTCCACGTTCACGAGAAGACACTGATTCCAGATCCAAGAATGCGATGTAGCATATAAATATCATGGAATCGCAATTTTTGTATGAGTGAACTTAGTTCAATCATCGTTAATCATCGTTACAGAAACCAGAAGAAACTTTGAAGAAATGTAAAGCCGATAATGTGCTTTCAAAAAAGCCTAACAGAAGCAAAGCATTTCTACTTCATTTTTTGTGGAAATTGGACATAGGCTGCCCGAGAAGTGGTCCGGACCCACAGAGTACGGGAGACAAGTTAAGATACTGTCCAGACCTCTCCACACATCTATAATCAACCAAACATACCCAATAGCCACAAATACCCTGCAGGAGACTGGAATGAGAAAAGTGTTTCCACTGAAGGGGAGTAAGTTTGGCCTGAATAGTGAATACCTGCATTATTATTCACTCAAATTGTATAGTTTTTCGACAGAGTTTTTCTAAAATATGTAGGTACCACTTTGGAAATACGGTTCTTTAAAAAGTTTGGGAAATAACAAACCATACCTACTGCTTCTTGATTTTTGAGTTGAATTAGCTCTATGAGATTCTAAGTCGATGAATTTGGTCAAAAACGTCATTTACATTTAGATAGTCATTTAGTCAAGTAGGTCACAAACAGTTCTAACTACTCGTATTTGCACAAAATAATGATTGATAATATAAAAGTTTGCGAGAAGTTCTCATCACTTTCGCTCTATGGTTTTCAAGTTTGTTCAAATTCCAATTGAAGGGTCACGGGGAAAAAGGACCAAATTCCATTTTTTTGCCGAATTGAGGTAAGCAAGCCATCGTGTAGCTTGGGAGGAGTAGAACCGGAGGGTTGTTTCACTTTGGGGAAGAGAGATAGCAATTCATTCGTGGGAAGACGGATCAGATTCCGTGCACTCGCAGGGAAAAAAGATCAGTGTCCGATTTAAAGACCCCTTACCTCCTTCACATGAATTCCACGTCATCACACCAAAGAGTCATTGAGCGCAAAAGCTCCTACATCGGAGAATGTCAGACAGCTTTATTAACCCCATCCACCTAGAAGAAGAATACTTCAGTAACAACAGCAGGTGTAACATTTGGGAACCTTTACAACGGCCAGCCAACCAGCAAAATCAAAGTATTCAAAACACCTGTGTCAGTTTATCGTCAACCCTGATGCTAAACGTTTCTGATTCACTGTCCGGCGGGTTGGGGTATGAAGGAGATGACACCATTTCATATTGCGACAACCCTTTAGACGAATGATTTTTTTTTTTTTTTTTTTTTTTTTTTTTATTAAGTATGTTTCTTGTTCGCGCTGTTCCAACAATGTTTTGTACAAAACTATACCTATTTGGAAAATAAAGCCATTTTTCGCTGATCAATTTTCTGGAGGTAACAGTACGGTACCTACAAACCCTAATAAATTTACTCAATTGAATTGAGAGATTTGATTAAAACAATAGGTAACTCGGTGTCATAATATTAGGTATATGGTGACCGAGAAAGCGAATAAAAAGTGGGGAAAAAGGTCAAAGTCCATACCTTGTTTGAAATTTTTAATTATTTCTGGAAATTATCTTCAATCTACCTAATTTTCTTTCTTTTCACTTAAACATAATTAAGTTCCCAGTCAGTTAGCCCATACAGTTCTTTTTTTTATGCATAGCGTCTGCCTGGGACGACTTCAAACTTTGTTTTCCGATTTTCTCAGAATTAGGAAAAGAAGAGTTTGATCCTTTTTCCCCGTGACCCTTCAATTCACATTCACTTTCGTGCTAAATAGGACTTTGTTGGTGGTCATACGTCACCTCTTGTTTCAGCTCTCTCAACGCTCAAGGAGTTGAGAACGCACATCTCTGAAGCCACAGAAAATGGGCTGCAAAATGAGGGCGTCAACACCTCCGTGGCTCTGATGAAACGCCTCCTGGTTGATGCACAAGTAAGTAATCATGACTATGGAAAATAATATCGTTATTGATTACCTCCTGCATAGAAAGCAAATTCCGAAAAATTGCATTGTGTATGTGTTATCGGCAAAGTTTAAAATCAGGCATTGTGTGTGGCATTGCGTGCGTTCCTAGGTAATGAATAGCATTCCCAAACGGCAATGTGTAAAAGAAATCTCATTTTATACTTTACCTAGGCATTGTATAGAATTCCTAATCGTGCACTCGGCAAAGTGTGATTTGAAAGGGTTTGTTGTAATCGATTTATACTTGGCCTAAATCAATGGTAGTTATTGTAAGCTGGGAGTGGTGTTTGTGTAACAAGTTCTTCCTAAATATGGGGTTAAATGGGTAACAAGCGATACTGAAAGACAACAAATAATATCGGAATCTTAGAACTACGTTAGACAAGTGGTACTTAACTGTTGGCTGGTAGGTAGCAGACTCCCGAGCGGTTTGGAGACGAGGCGTAGCGTTCCAGTTAAGATTTGTTGAACTGCAATATATGTTTGAACCTGAAGGGTGTTACTGTATCGATATATGATGAAACAAATGACTCTACTTTACTGATGGTTTTCTTTCAAAGCACGTTCCTAGATCGATACTGTGAATGTTTGAATACTCAGAACCTGGGGTGCGGGTAGTCTTTAAAGTATAACTACAATTACCAAAATGCGTATGTTTAATAACCAGAATAGATATGGCGATACAAGTACGAGACTCGATGTTACTGGTATGTGAAAATAAAGCCTGAAGGGCGTTACGCTGAATGACAAGAAAGGTAAGGGTAAAAAGGGGTATCGATATGTTTAAACTTCAAAATGATCTAAGGCAGTATGCTTAGACTAGGTTCGATACAGGGTAGTCTTTTAGATATACTAGGTTCGATACGCTTTAGTTCACAGAGTTCACTTTACCTTCTACCTATGATTGGCCAATATAGAGTAGATATTTTAGTTAACACACTCACGGTTCTGGGTTACCGTAGCGAGTCCAGAGGTGGTGGGGCATACGAGGTGGTGCGGCATACTCGTAGTTTGATGGGGAGAGCCGGGACAGGACTGGCTCTGACGAGGTCCTCAATACTTTGGATCCGGGTGACGACGTAGAGATCCAGGGGGTGGGACAGTTCAACAACACTGGTTTACTCACTCTGTACAACCTAGTGACTTGGGGGAGGCAGGAGGAAATAGCTGGGGGTGTATCGATACAGTGCGATACGGGCAAAAGTGTCATAGACTGGGGGGAGAGCTTCGAGACTTGCTGGCAAGGCAACAGTGACGGGACTGAAGGCTTTCCTTCATTACATTAGATTATGAGGGGTTTCTGTGATCAGTGTTGCCATCTTCTTTCATAGTTGGCCAAACTGGAAAGGATGGTTGGTTGAGCTCTTCTATTTGTATGATTTTCCTCCCTCAAGTTGACAGTTGTCTGTTGGCTGGTTTTGGCTCCCCCGTTTGATGGATATTCTTCCCTTCTGTGGACAGTTGATTATTGTTGTGTTCTGGGGTAGTGGTCGAACACGGTAGAAGGGAGGCCACGCCCGGTTATAGTGGTCTCTTATGGGCTCTTGCCTGGTCCCGAAGGGGTATCAGGACTTGAGGGTGTAAGGTGCCTGTCAGGGGAAACAGTGAGCAACTTGGCTGTGGCTCACATTATACGCTGTCTAAAGAGAATTAAAAATGAAGAAATTTCATACATTGTCTAAAAAGAAAACAAAAAAAAACCCCCGTTCCACCTCTTTTAAACAAAAATTTCGACACATCCGTGAGGTAATGAGCAACTAAATAGATGAAACAAAAAATTTCTTCTGAGTATTGTTCTTGTTCACCTCAGATAAATCGCATAAGGACAACCAAGTGGGACTTCTTTAAAACTTTTAATGTGGTTTCGAATATTGATCGCCATTTTTAAGAATTTCGACTAAATCTGTGCTCGCTCATTATAAGCTAGCTATACTACTACTATAATAGTAGGTACCTACTTATCTGTGTGAGAAAGCTACACAGCTCACCCAACTTGGCAGGTTTCTTTGGATACTGTTTCGCCCTAACTGCAGAAATCAAGTGATAATTTTGAAGGGAACAGAAAGAAAATGGATCAGAAAAATGGAGTGCTTGGTGCTCTCTAAGGCAATTTTATCTCTTAAATAGTCCATTGTTGAACAAGCGGCTCTTTTTCTTTGGTATTTTCCGAGTACATAACCTTAAATCAACGGAATTTCTCCTCATCTTTACTTAGATACCGCTTAGCTCCTCTGCATAAAATATCGATGGGAGCGTCCTCTACAAATATGTACAGTGGCTCGCCCATTAACGTCGAAAATCGGTATTTTGAGCTGTACATTTTGTTGAACTAAGGAGGCAACTGAATCTTAGGTAATCTTATCGAAATGGATATTGTGGTGGTGGGGAGGGGGAGAGGAATGATCGAGTTAATGAGGTGAATTATTCATTGGTGAGGTAACTGATACCTCTAACTGCCTCATTCATATTGAAATTTTCATTGGTGCCCGGTGAGTGGGGTATTTAATATGCATGCTACCAGCTCAATATCATTCAATATGGTGAACTGTTTATTGAAATCAATATCAAAAAACTATTACGTGAAATATCCAAGTATTTCATACTTTTCTTGAAAATGTAAAAAATTGGCATTATTTCACGATATGATTGTTATTTAGTGTTCCTAGTAATTAGTTATTCAACCCTTCAATTGAATTCCACACTTCAACGGTAGTACGATGTAAAACAAAAGACACGATATTGATCGGTTCTCGAGGAAGCCAACCCTCATTCATAGATTCATACCTCTCGCTCCAACTACTTGTCTTAGCAACTACTATCACATCAACTAGTTCAGTCTCTACCCACTATGCTGGTATTATCATCTCACGGATTACACGTAAAATTCAAATTTGAGGAAACCAATGAAAAGGGCATTAATTTTTCTTTTCTCAACATTGGAATGCCGTTCAGCCCTACGCTAGAGATGGGTATCGTTATAAAAGTATCGATATTTTGTATCGATACTGTATCGTACCTGTGTATCGATATCCCAAGTATCGTTGGGCATGAGTATCGATATTTTAAAATATCGAGTATCGATACTTTAGTGTCACAAACTATCAATATTATATAATTTTCTCAAGAAAAATAATTTTTTCAACAACTTTTATTAATTTTTCACTATTAAGTGACCAAGCAGAGAGATTTTTTTCCATGATATAAACGTTATTTGTGCAACCAAAGAGTAATGACCCAAAAGCCTCTCTATCTTCTTCATTTTTTAGTCATTATGTTGAATTTTCCACGAGAACAGTATCGATATTCGATATTTAGAAATATCGGATCCAAAGTATCGATATCCAAAAATATCAGATAGTGAAGTATCGATACTAAAATATCGAGTATCGGTACAAAAGTATCGATATTTTGAAATATCGAGTATCGATACCCATCCCTACCCTACGCCTCTTAATGTTGTAAAATTATCTTTCGAGCCCAGCCCTCTCGATTTCACGCAGCAACATCACGTTTTTCGCGTTTAAACCGCGTTTTCGCAAAGACACGGAGAAGATTAATTTGAACTTACCGTTGGAAAGTTGCAGACTAGCTGATGTTTTTTTTTTCTTTTTTTTTTCGAAGAGACAGAATGAAAATATAGTGAAATTCAACAAAAAGTTGAACTTGCATAATTTTCACTTTGGCGTAATTCTTAGGTACTCAGCTCGTGTGAAAAATTCTGATTGGGTAATGAGCAGAAAGGAAATTTCAAGATCCTCTCATTGATATCCTATACAGGGTGTCCCATATGTTATCCACCAAACTTTGGGAGTCAATTCTACAACTAATTTTCAACAAAAGATGTCTCCTAGAAATTTTTTAAACCCCCTTAACCCTTAATATCCTGAGGTATCTTTTAGGAAGTCCGATTTTTACCTGCAACAGAAACAAGCCATTATTTATTGATACTCCAACTATGGAGAAAGAAATTGTGTAAAAAAAACTAATGATAACATAATAATTCAAAGACTCTAACAGGGCCTTTGAGGTACTTCCTGCCCTCATTTTTCACTTTTTAGGCTATCAGTTGGGTTTCCTCAGAGAAGGCAGCACAGATTCCTCTATGAAGTGAACCTTCTCCACCTTATTCCTTGGTTCTGCACGTTGTGAGAAATAACTGACCCAACATCCCACCAAGGAAGTTTCCCTTTTCTACTCCAAGGAAATTGGATTTATAGACGGATTTTGCTGAATCAGATAGCGCTAGTGTGGCCCTTGGAATGATCATCTCTTGAGGTGTCAGACTGAATAGGGCCTTTGAGGTACCTTCTGCTCAAGAATGTTCAATAAACTTGTTAAAATACATCTAAATTTGAATTAAAAATCTGAGAAAACAATTATTTTGAACAAATGGGAAATTAAGGGTTAAAATCCGACTTTGTTGACTTTTAAGATTTTTTTCGTGTTTTCGACTTACACCTTTAAAAAGGTCATAACTCCCTTAAATTGCACTCAGAAATTAAAAATAAAGTACCGTTGAAAAGAGCGTGAAATTTCTCAATAGATGAGCCGTTGAGAAATTGAGAAAAACTGAACGCCAGAGTAGTTTTCTTACTTACCTCAAACTTTGGAATTTATCAAATTCTGTTTTTTTTTTCAAAAAATTTTGATGGTTTGTCCCCATGGAAACAAGGTATTTGCCAGAGAGGCTCAAAAGCTTAAAAACTTCTCCATTTCATCAGATTTTCAACGGTCACCCAATTTCTAGTTTCACTGTGGAATTAGAGTGGAGCAAATGGTGTTTCAATGCTAAAAAAGGTGCATTTTTTTTAACGAAATTGACGGTTGGACGGGAGGAATCCGGGGTCTGCTCCGCCGCTCCTCCTCCCATGCACCACTTTGAAAAAAATATACGTTTTTTCGCATTGAAACACCATATTCTCCCTAAAATTCCACAGTAAAACTAAAAATTGGGTGACCGTTGAAAAGCTGATGAAATGGAGCAGTTTTTAAGCTTTTGAGCCCCTTTGGCAAATACGTTGTTTCAATGAGGAAAAATCATCAACATTTTCACCAAAAACAGAAATTGACTATTTTTCAAGTTTGAGGTAAAAATACTACTCTAGCGTTTTGTTTTTCTCGACTGGTCAACGGCTCATGTATTGAGAAATTTTAAGCTCTTTAATTTTTGAGTCTAATATAAGGGAGTTACGACCGTTTGAATGGTGTAAGGTCGAAAACTCGAAAAAATCTTAGAAGTCAAAAAACTCGGATTTTAAGGGGGTTAAAAGAAAATTGCTACGAGACACTTTTTGTTGCAAATTAGTTGTAGAAACTACTCCCGAAGTTTGGTGGATAACACATGGGACACCCTGTATAAGGGAGCTCAACTTCGGCTATTTAATCACTGTTAATTAGGTACTACTGTCATCATTACTTTGCAGGACAAACTGAGGGGTATGGCGGAAGACACCGCGCGCACAGAAGAAGTTACCGTCAGCCATTTCGCATCTCAACGACCGTTACCTGAAGTTCCAGCCAGAAATAAAATGCAACTAACCGTCGCTCAAACGGACAGTAAGTTGGAAAATACAATTACTAGGTCATTTTATGCCGTAGAAAGTAGGTTGTTCTTTTTAAACTTATTTCCACCGCAATTTATCGAATTTGCAATATTAGTGCAGGAGCATAGCTGCATCTCAACACAGCATGTCTTGCACACTACATTTTCTATCGGTTAAATGCCTAAGCTTTTCTTTGAGGCAAAGTTTAAGCCATCAGGCTTCATCGCTTTGGGCTCCCTTCACCCTGATCGCGGATTCAGCTAAAATCTACAATCTTGAGGCAGGGTTTCAGACATAAAAAAAGCCCTCTGAAAAGGAAATTTTGCCTGATTTAGGAAACCTTGAGGGTTTCTCTCCCCTGTGGGTAAAAGGTCCCTTATTTCCCCTACTCTCGAAGACTATTGCTAATCTATTAAAATATAATGAAATATAAAACCTATTTTGAAAACCAGCTTTTATTTCTTGTAAATGAAATGAAGTAAAAAGTTAAAAATAAATTACCTACCTCTAATAGGAAATATAAAACTTTATAAAGATAATACTTCATCACAGTCCCAATTTTATGAATAAAAGAGTGTTACATTCAGCATTAAATTGTATTTTTCCTCTTCCTATCACAATGTAACACGCGTTTATTTTAAAATAGTTTTAAGCAGTATTAATTGTAAAGTGTTTTATTTCCTATTTAAAGGTTATTATTAACTTTTTAGTTCATTTTATTCACAAAGAAATAAAAGCTTGTTTTTAAAAAAGGTTGTATTCTTTAATTTTTAATCTACCACTAAAAAATCCATCATACATTGGAGGATGGCCCCCTATGAATTGAAAGATAGTCTCAGAAAGTGAATAATATTGCATTGTCATACAATTAACCCATTTCCGCCGAGAATTAAAAAAAAATTGAAAATTCAAAATTTTCTTACCTAGTTTTGTTTAACTAGGCCATCTTGAGTTGAGAAAAATATCAAACAAATTATATGGGTCCTAGGAGTGGGAGAATCTACTGTGACATATATGTCACAGTCGTCACCAGACATACATTTCAGTGAACTTTTTCACAAGCAGTGAGAATCTTGGTAGATAAATTATTGATGTTTTACGGAACAAAATATGACTTTACTATTCAAACACAATCGAACAACAAATTAGAGATCAATCAATTACAAATCTCAGATCAATAAAGTACAAATCAGAGATCAATCAGATACAGTCATTCAATTATTCAGCTAAATCAAGTAATGTTATGGAATCAGAATTTTCTAAATCAAATAAATTTTGAAATTTTTCCTGAAAATTAGAATCAATGAAGGCAATTGAAAGGAACATAATAAGTCAATAAAACAATTTTTCAAATAAATGCCGAAAAAAAATCATATTAGAAGTTCGTAATTCAATTTTCATATAAATTCAATTAAAATATAAGGAACATGATAAGTATTACATTATTTCAGTATCACTCAGAATAATCGTAGGTAACAGAAAGGCTCCTCTAGTTATAGATCACTGCATGCATTTGCCCACTAAGTATGGTACGATAAAAAACATTTCGCATCTGATTTCGATGAAATTTTCAGGGATTGTGTGAAATGGGGTGTTGATGGTCCCCTATGAAATTCATCGCCCCAGAACTGATAGTCAGTGCTCATGACATGCATTTAAAATTACAGCTCAATCGGAAACCTGGAAGTGGATCAAATTTAACTTGCAAGATTTGATTAAGACAGACAGACAGACTAAATAAAAGCTCGTAAAATTATTACACGTGTTTTTTTGCGCAGAACTGAGCACGTCGTCGACGCCAGACGGCGAAGCCAAAGACGACGGCAAAGGCGATAGAAACGACTCGTCGAAGGATGACGCTGAGCCGCCTCCGGTCACTCACGTGCCGCCTCCGAGTAAACGGCCGACGTCGCTGGCTAAGCGGAGAGAGCCGTCCGAGCCGCCTCCACCGCCACCGGATGAGATCCGCATCAAGAGGCCACCGTCCCCCACTGCCGGTCCTAGTCACAAATCCGATTTCGGTAAGAGGATTTCAAAATCCCTGCTGGAGCAATCACGAGGCAATTTTTGATCGATAACGTGCTTCTGAAGCTTGAACTGCACCAGTAGTGGGCACGGATATCGCTCGCTGATTAACAAAAGAAAGAGACAAAAGAAGAACTGAGTTTTATTTGCTTCCTCTTCCACATTGAACTTCTTTAGTTTTGTACATGGTTTCCAAAATGCAAGCACTCATTGTAGTATAAAATCAAGAAAATTTGGAAAAATAAAGTTTTTCCAAAAGGAGTTGAGATAATTTAACGTTTATTAGAGAGATAATTCAAAGATTGATATGAATTTAATGTTTTAATTTAACGTTAAGTCGGTGGATAATTTGATGTTTTAATTAAATTATTTTCCACACCATAGAATATTTATTAAATTGATTTGAAGTCGAGCAATTATAGGGCTTCAGGTAGATCCTTCATCGATCGCAAATCTCCCTCAATCCATCTTCCACGTCTCCCTCAGACTTCTGATGGCTGTTGGGCCCGTTAGACGCAGCAAAACATCCCGAATGATGGAAAAATTGGTCCTCACCCACCCAAATGTTTTAATTTAAAATTTTAATTCAATACATAATTTGACGTTCAATCAGAAGGATGGGAGATATTTTCCTCAGTTATTCAAGTAAAATGAGGAATTTGCCTAACATTAATTTTTTTTTAGAAAGTGGGTTAACCAATATGGAAGAAAAAAGTATGCTGATCCGCATCCAAAAAATTTGGAGTATTGAAGGATGATGCAAATTTTAAATTTAGTGGCAATCTGAATATGGGGGTAGCCAAGTTGCGATGTATCCTGCCTAACCAATCTGATTCCATTCCATATCTGTGCCGCTTACTATAGTAGTGCTACCTCTGGAAGCGTAAATGAAACTGTAGCTTACACAGTTGAACACAGGAGTGCGTGAACTCGGGGATGGAAAAACACAGACTCGAAAGTGACCAAAATAAGCAATTATACTCACTCTTTTTTACAATATGATCCTACATATTACTTTATCAAGCATTATTACTCTTCATCTTGTTTAGTTTTGTATTAGTTAGCTAGTTTTGTTAGTTGAATCACATTATTTGAGTGGATCGTTTCGTGTGGTCACAAGGGCGCCTACAACTCTACCAGTTGACGTTCTTTGATACTATTTGCTGAAATGCTTCTTTTACGCTTCACCAGAGCACAGCATTGTGAATATTGTCAGTTTTGCAGGAGGAAACCCCGAGGTGGTGACATCCTCAACCCCCCTCAATTTTCGCGGGTGTTTTTCTGGCAAAGGCTTCACTAGTTTAGGCATTTTCTTTTATAGTAATTTTTTTAGGGGCGTCAGGTTAGAATATTCGTGAGGCAAACAGCTTGGCCAGAGGAATAAACAATAATGAAAACTGCAGTAAATTATCATACAAAGGTTTATTAGTTTTTGGTATAGATCAAGCGCCAACAAAGAACGCAGTTTGGCCATTGTCACCACCTGCCAACCATGTTTTCGCTTCATAATCAAGCTTATCTAGATGGAATAAACGCTTCACACTCCATTCAAAGAAATAAAGAATTCCTTCACAATCAAATAAATAAATTTGATTTAATGGTTGCTAGGGAATTTCTGAATGGTGGTGGGATAATCTGGGTGGATGGATATTTCATGTCCTGCCATGAATAGTAAATTAGTATCCATGGCTCATCTTCCATGTTTCTCTGCTTTCAAGGTCACGAAAAAGCTCCTCGATTTTGTGCCTTGGCTGATGCTGTTGTAGTGGGGGAATAGAAATACTAGACCTTGCACTGACCCCTGTTCATTGCCTATCATCTAAAACAGTCCTTGAAAAATAATTTTTAGGACTGTTCACCTTGCATCAGGCTAGTTCGCGTATCGTCCACAATCCATCGTAGTTATCAACCTCTACATCTCTGGTGTGTTGTATGCTAGTATCCAAGGCAAAATACGTACATATTCCACTCTCCTATTTCATCCAACTTCTTTGGTAATCATAAAATAGTCCCTAAATGTTATAATAATTTTCAAAAATCGGCTAAATATTACTTGCGAAAAAAAAATTTATTCATTTTGCATATTTTTGGTAAAGCAAACAGTGTTTGCTATGTTTGCCTGGAGGAGACGCCACTGTAATTTTCCCCCTTGGGTATTATTGGTGCTAAACGTTATTCTAGGGTCATATTATAGGATTTGACTTGAAATTCCAGAATCTTAAATTGAGGTGAATTCCACATTTATATAACATTTAAATGTGATTCTAGAATTGTATGACTTAAGAGTAAGTGCATTTTTGTACTTTAAGTCCGGATTGTACGAGTAGGTACATAATAATGTTTTGTTTAAAAAGTAATGATTGTTTACTATATATTTTTTTGTATACAAAATAATAATTTTTCTGTTACACGCTGAAAGCGAGGCTTTGAAATTCCTTAGAGAGGTTTCAGGGTATCTGACAGGGTGTTTCCCTTATCTGAGACGTTTATTTCCCAGTTGCAGAGTTGGAAGGGATCTCAGGTAACGCTGGAACTCGACTGAGGCTCGAGAACGACAAGTTGAAGCGGGAAGTCTCAGAACTCCGGAAGTTGGTGTCCGCTTCCGGGGTCGTCAACTCCAACTCGGACGTCGAGAGCACGTCTTCCAGAGTCTCTCAGCTGGAGGAGGAGCTGGCTCAGGCTAAGGAAACTATTTCAAGTGAGCAACAACTGTTTAGTAACTTGTGGAGAGAATGTAGCTGCATAATTAGAGAATCATTAGAAACAGGCTCAAGATGGGAAAATAAATAGGTTAACACAACTCTAATGGTTACATTGATTGTTTCAAACGTACTGTTATGATGTTTAATTCATCGATTAACCTATAATTATTCATTAAATCTAAAATTGATTGTAACTACCCACAACATTGGCAATTAAATTACATTTTCATGCTGCTAATTTCAAGAACTATAGTATACATGGTAAAGTAACCACTGATTGACTCTTCAACTCTTTTTGGGGTCTCAGTCGGTCACCGTTCGTCCCTCATTCGTATTGTGATGTCAAGTGAATACTCCAATGAGTTCATTGTTATTAGTTTCATGTGGCCAACTTGATAACCACATGTTGATGTTTTAATAAAAGTCATTCTAATTTGTGATACTCAGAGAGGTGTACTTAATATAATTTACGCTCGTTATTTCAAAATGTTATGGGCCCTAAAATAATCCGATAATCGCGAATCGTTAATAGAGTTGATAATCAGAAAGTGAGATGAGTTTCGGGAAGTTCAATAAATTGGGCAGGCACAACTACGACACATGGCGACTTCAAATGGAAGCACTTCTGATCAAAAATGAAGGCTAGAAGTACGTCAGTGGTCAGAAAGTACAACCTACAACAGAACCTGCGGCCAGTGAATGGATTGATGCAGATTTTAAAGCTCGATCTGATTTAATCCTGGCAATAAATCCATCCGAACTCAAGCTAGTGAAGAACTGCAAAACTTCAAAGGAAATATGGATAAAACTAAAGGAGATCTATGATTCGAAAAGTCCTGCTCGGAAGGCAACAGTTTTGAAAAGGCTAATTTTGCGAAGGATGAAATCGGGTGAAGATATTCGAGATCACGTCTCAAATTTCTTCGAAATTGTTGATAAACTGGCAGACATGGATATTTCTATTAACGACGATCTGTTGTCAATAATGCCACTTTATTGCTTGCCGGAAGAATTTGAAAATTTTCGTTGTGCGATTGAATCTAGGGATGATTTGCCGAAACCTGAAGCCCTACGTACAAAGATTTTGGAAGAATTCGATGCAAGAAAAAGTACATTGAAAAACGAAGACTCGGATGCGTTACTGGCCAGAAACTTGAAGAAATTCAACAAAAAGGTGTACATAATATAATTTACGCTCGTTATTTCAAAAATTAGTACTTCTCCAAACTACCGACGCTCAAACTTTCAAATTTGTACTTAAATTTGACATTCTCTAGGATTTTCCGAATTATTCAGTGCATCCACCTGGGAAATTGAAGGAAAAACTATAATATTGCCGCTGGGTCCCAGCGGCTGGGATCATCAGAATCGAACAATAATTGCAAAATGTTGGGAAACCCGTTTAATCAGTTAAGTTTCTTCCACATTTCGACCGCGAATGATTGTGAGATTTTAATGATTCCAGGGGCAATATTTTCTTTTCATTCCCTAGGCAAATGCACTAATGGATTTCAAAAGTCCTTGAATATTTATTTCAAATTAACGTTACAACTTTTTAAGTTTGAGCGGAGGTAATTGAGAGAAACACTAACACTGAACGAGGAACAAACGGTCGCCATTCGTACCTCAGTCCGGTTTTATATTTCCCTAAATTGAAGGGGCGGAAACTTTTGGAAATGTAGCTTAACTTTCAAGAATTTTAGAGATATATTAGTGCATGGGCCTAGAGAATTGAAAAAACTGAAAGATTGCCGCTGGAATCAACAAAATCGAACAATAATTGCCAGAGAAAAATGGGAAAAACATAACTGAACAAACGGTTTTCAATTTTCAGTTTTTCAATTCCCTAGGCCCATGCACTTATGAATTACTAAAATCTTTGAAAATTTATTATTTAGCAACAGTTTTAAAAGTTTTTTTTCTCCTTCAATTCAGGGGAATACTAAGCCGGAATGAGGAATGAACGGCGTCCGACTGAGACCCCCTTGAGACCCCATATCGTTTCCCATCTGAGAACCTGAGTTGGGAATGAATGCATAACATTTTAGTGGCGTTATGACGAACGAGGAGCGTGCTGAGCGCTTTCTGGGATTCACAGGGTACATTTCTTTAGGTACCATGTAACCGTCAGTCAGACGGGTGACGAGGTTAAAGTTGGCGCTAAGGATGTTAGTCACAAAACCAACACTAACAACAACTAACAAATGAAACTGCCAATAACTAACTGTTTGAAATTGACGGCTTGAAATTAGAGCACCACCTTCCATTCCTTTGTTTGTCCCTTTCCTTCTTCCCTTATAAAGATCTTATCCTGGACTGGCCACCAAGGAGCCCAGACATGAATCCGACAGAGCATATTTGGGACATGCTAAAAAGAAGAATTTGAGCCAGGGATCAGCCACCAGACAATGGCAGCTGGAAACAGCAGCGGAAGATTTTTTTTTTTTTTTTTTTTTTTTTTTTCAACGTGATTTATTATTGCAACTGAATATTAAGTACAATCCATCTAGCAATATTTCATATCATTATTACACTCCTTGAGAGCCCGTTTACAGTAAAACGCAGTCCCTTCTCATAACAGAATCTTCAACACTGAGCTATAACTGCACTTTAACAGCACTAACTAAGTCCAGTGGTTTTTTTCGCTTGAGTCGCCGGAGTTCATCTTCGTTGTCCAAAACGTAGAGCATTTCCAGGTTCTCATGATTGTGGAGGCGTTGTTCGTGCCTCCTTGAGTACCTTGCGATAATTTCGTGGACTGTTTCCATCCTCAAGTCTCGATGAATATCATCGTTCCTCATGTACCAAGGTGCACGCACTATACTTCTCAGTATTTTATTTTGGGATGTTTGAATTTTGTTAATGTTTGATTTTTTGGCACAGCCCCATAACTGAATTCCATAGGTCCAGATAGGGCGAAGGATCTGCTTATAAATAAGCAGTTTATTGTGGAGAGAGAGACGAGAATTCCTTCCCATCAACCAATACATCTTTCTGAATTTGATTTTAATTTCCTCTTTTTTCTTTTCTATATGTTTTTTCCAGTTTAATTTGGAGTCGAGGGTCATACCCAAATATTTAACTGCATCCGTATGGGGTATTTTATTTGAATTGATCTCAACATCCATGGCAGGAATTTTTCGGTTAGTAAAGTTGATGTGAACTGATTTTGATCCGACAGAGCATATTTGGGACATGCTAAAAAGAAGAATTTGAGCCAGGGATCAGCCACCAGACAATGGCAGCTGGAAACAGCAGCGGAAGATGAGTGAGACAATATCCCCCGGAGGATATCCAAAACTTGATTAGAGATTTGGGTCCAAGCCCTCAGCCGAGCTAGAGGAGGTAATGCCAAGTACTGGAAAGCAAAAATGGCATAATTCCAAACCTTTTTTTCACATTTACATTTTTTATAATTTTATCTCAAGAAGTATATTTTTCTTCAATTTTATTTAAAACACCTTTTCTTCAAGAATTCGTGCCTTTTTTGGTTACCTTCTTCTTTTATGTTTGCAAACATTGTGTTTAAATGGATAAAAACTGGATAAGGCAAAAAAGAAGGGGACAAACGAAGAAATAGATGCTGGTGCTCTAATTTTGAGCGGGAGTGTATTTCACTGTACACTCACCTGAAGTCACAATTCTCTGTCCTCAAAGCATGTTTTAGCATAAGTTTTTCTCGTAGATTTCAGGTCTGCTATCAGTTTTCCATAAACTTAACAAATTAATTCAGAAACGAGCGTGGTAAATTACTCATCTTCGATGTTGAGGGTTTGCCAGTAGTTGTCATTATGTTCAATAGGTATCGTTCAAGAGTGAATCAGATAACCATTATTTACAGTACTGAGCTCCATGACAGCTCCAGAGATCTTACCTAAATCTCACCTGTGGATTTTCAAAACTATGTGATACTCGTACATTTGGATCCATCCAGATCACATGATATCGTGATATATCTCCCAGAATATCCAGGATATCAGACATCTCTCTATTCTAAAGCCGTCAACTCCATCACACGCCGTCACACAGTATCTGACATCTGAGACCGGACGATTCCTAATTTAATAGATTTTCAGAACTCCATGGTGAACTCCAGGTCTATCCAAATGACCGAAACGCTCCAAGACGGAGTTCCTGACAAAGGTCTCCGTGTCAATCCAGGTGATCAGGCATCTCCATTCCAGACCTGTCAGCTTCATTATCAGACAAATTAGACAGAGCAGGCTATACATTAATGGAACAGACTTTGAGAACTATATGATGACCTCCAGGTCTACCCTGATGACTGGACATCTCCAAAACAGAGTTCCATATATCGATCTCGTTGTATAACCAGAATATCAGACATCTCCAAACCAAACCCGTCAATCCATGACCAGACAACGTAGACAGAACCTGACATCTGAGACCACACTATAATATCTTAATGGAGTAAATTTCACAACTTTATTTAACTACAGTCTAGCCAGATGAGTGAACTTCTTCAAGTCAGTTCCAGACTATGATCTCCAGATGATCACCTTACATCTCCAAGTCAGAGGTGTGATGTCTCTCATTGTTACACACTGAAATATGACAAGAATTTCGGTAGGTTCATGTCTAAATCTAGCCTCAACTCAATTAAAATTAGTCCATCCAACCATTCTCCACACCTGCTGTACCTCAAAATATACTGATTGGATATCTGTTTGTTGTTGGTAGTGTAATTTTCGCTCGTAGAATTACACCTCTCTTTTCGACCAGAGTTGGATGAAAGAGAGTCAGATGTTCACTGAGAAAGGCCGGTTCGTGTTTCGGGGCGGCCGGTAATTCTCTTGGCCTCAAGTTCCCTATTGCGAGCGTGGGAGATTTATTTCACCTCAACCGATCCGGGATATTGAAAGCCATTCATAACCTGGAACTTTCTTCCTAATAGCATCAGCAACTTGGCCTTTCTCTCGTCATGAGTTTTTAGTGCTATGTAGCAACTTCTTCGATTATACCCTCGTTATTGTTAGAATATGAGCGTCTAGTTATCTCAGGGGATGGAATTCGATTCAACATCTTGTCACATATATGTTAAAGAATAGGCAAAAAGTTTGATAAAATCTTACCTATGATGCTGAACTTAACTTTTGATCGAGATTGAAAATCTTAAAGCTGAAATTTGGGATAGAATCTCAATTGTACTAAGGACACAAGGGATTCAATCAGTAAAGACAATGAGGTCTCCTATCAGCAAGAAAAGAGCTGAAATTGAATATGGATTGGAATTGTAGCTCCGACCAATAATTTCTATCAATTGGGACCTTGCTATTAGAACCTTTTCAGCAGCCCTTCTCAGAAACAAGGCCCTTAGTCAGATCTTGACAAATAAAGGTGAATTATGTATTCACAGATATTGGCTGGGTAATTGTTTATATATTTTGGTTTATTATTTCGAATAATAAGCCTATGTGATCGTATCGCAAAAAATTTTTATAACCCCCCCTCAAACTTTGTCACTTTACGTTTCAAGGTGCGTAGAATCCAAATTTGCAATGTCCGTCCGCCGTCCCCCGTCCGCCGTCCGCCGTCCGCCGTCCGTGGCACTTTTCTTAGCAACACTGGACCGATTTGGTTCAAATTTGGTATATGGGCTCCATTTGGGGTCTAGTTGTGCCGCGAAACTTTTGGTTGATGTAGGTCACTTCCAAGGGGTGAAAATTAAGGGTTGAAATTTTCAAGAGTGCCCTAGCTCGAAAACTCTCGAAATAAAGGTATCGTTTTTTCACCAATTTTAAATAGTATTGAATTTTTAAAAATTTTTGAGACCACCCGGAGCTCTGTAGGACAAACCGTTCGGTCCCTACGAGTACTTGAAGGTTTTTCTTCGATAAAACAGAATCATGAGTGTGAATCGCAAAAGAGGTCTAATCTCCATTCAAATTTTATCGGACTAAAATGCGATCGCTGTTCATTTCTTCGATTTGTATACAGTTTTGCCTTCTGCGTAACCAGTAATCAAATTTCAATATGAAGCTTTCTATTTTTCCAATCGAGTGTGAAGCGTTTAGTTCTTTCTAATAAACTTGATTGTGAAGGTGTGAAGCCAGTATGGTGTGGTAGGTAGAACCTAGCTGGTAGGTAAAAAAAAGTTGGTAGGTAAAAAAAATGTTGGTGGGTAAAAAACGCTGCAAATTATTGCTCAAAGGCTTCTTCACTCTTCAGATCACTGATCAGCTGAGTGAGCTCCGAAGCCATTTTCAATCCTATTGAATGAAAGTGCTCTTCCAGGCGTCTCCAGCATTCGAGGAGATCTTCTTCACTCCTCAGATCACTGATCAGCTGAGTGAGCTCCAAAGCCATTTTCAATCATATTGAATGGAAGTGCTCTTCCAGGCGTCTCCAGCATTCGAGGAGATCTTCTTTACTCTTCAGATCACTGATCAGCTGAGTGATCTGAATGAATACAGATGGTGGTAGGTGCTATTGATGGAGAACCAGTGATCTATACAGAAGGGTGATCTATACAGAAAATAATAAACCTTTGAGCAATGATTTGCAGCGTTTTTAATTGACATTTTCAGTCCGTCTGACGTCTAAAGAGAGTAATTTAAAGTTCTTGAGGTTCAGCAAAACCCTGCTTTTTAGTGGAGAACTTGGATAACAGGTGGGACCATGATAATTTGTGCTACTTTAGGTTAGAGTCATCCTGAGATCAAAATGTAGGGGTCGTAATTAGATCAAAAATGCATTGACGCATGGCGCCAACGTGTTAAGGTGCTGTTTGACTACATGCCAGTACAAGGTCTCCATTTTTGACTAGACCTTGATAACCCACGGTCGGGCCAGTAAGTTGGTTCCAAGGTGTTTTAGAGGTCTAGCATGGGGTTGAAATTTTTCAAAACATGCTAGAGTTAAGTACAAAACCCTAAGAGGACCTAACAGTAAACGATAATGTAATTCGTAGTGGGGAAGCATAAACCATAACTCCAGCTGCGTCCAGTCTTTCCTCCATCATTCGTCGATTCGCCAAGGATCTATTATGTGGAAGTTCCACAAATCCTTTCATAGATCTTCTCCGTGTGGACAAATTGTCACAAAGTATTGAACACTGTGGTCCTGATATCATAATATAATAATATTATACATTATATTATGACATAATATAGGTAATTTTACTACCTACATCAATTTTGCGCTTCTTCCTCTCAATTTTTTTGGAAGATTCCATCTGAAGTTTAGCGTTTTTGACGAGGGTCGAACTCCACACTCGTCCTTTTACGTACTAATCTACAAGCTTGATTCTGCTCAAGAACCTTGGTTGACCACATTTTTTTGTGGACAGATGTACCCACCCAACACTAACCACTCCATATTTCGATTGATTAATTCAATTGCTTGTTGTCGTGTCTATTAATTTACTCAAAACAAATTTTCGAGCTTTGTATAAGACGGGAAATTCTGACCTGTTCATCAAGCGATCAGAACTTGAAACAAACGGTCTTGGGTCTAGGAGGAGGTCCGCGAAATCTTTTAGTGACTTCGACTATCTTCTCGGCTTCCCTTATACCCGAAAGACGTGCTCCGTGTGCAGTTCCGTTCATTCCTGGCATCGTTGCCTCACCTGCGAACAGCAGGCTTGGAGCAGGCTGAGAGCAGAAGTGAGGTAGAGGCTCAGCCAAGGTGGTCAAGTGCGTTCTGTAGGTATCATGATTGTAGTAACTAACTGCTCCGTAGAAAAATCTGTCTGATCTCCACCTGAAAATCCATAAATCGGGGCTTATAATTCAAGGTATAATATCCAAGATTCGCTTTTAAGAAGAGGTCTTTCTAGCATAATAAAATTGCTAACCTTCCCTTGAATAATCATGCTTTCTACTGGCAACTTCCAGTCATCATCAGGTTTTGGAGCGTGGGAGGACAGACACCTCTCAACAATTCCAAAATAATCTGGGCTATAGAAAGTACGTGCTGTCTATCTTCGATTACTTTGAGCATTTTTCAAGACCAGGCCTTCCCTTTTGAAAAGTCATCCTTCCTCTCCGTACAATCACTGACCCCCCGGACCCTACTCTCGCCTGATAAATTCTACGATCAGTTCTACCGCTCACTTTCAAGTTTTGTGTGCAAATCTTCCGCAGTATTGCAAATTTGTGAGCTACATGTTATGTCTACAACAAGACGCAGGCGATGAATAATATACAATTATTCCATCTCACATCCTAGCTATTGTCTAAATTTAATCAATCATTATTCATTAACTTCTTTTAGGATGACCTACGAAGCAACTGCATTCATTGCAAAATTCTTCAAATAAATTTTTACATAAAAAAATAACGAATTGCAGTTTTTCCAAAAAACTTGAATGGTTCATTTTTCCTACGAGACAATCACCAATGATTATTTGAAGAATCAAATAAAAAAAACAAATTCTGGTGGAAAATCGAATTCTGGGGAGCAGAAATTCTTTGCGAGGCATTTGTTCAGCTGAGCCGCTTGTCTCAAGCAATGTTTTTGCTTAAGCTGATGGTATGGTGCGGACATGCTTCTCCCTGAAGAAATACGCCTAGTAATCAAAGCTGGACTGTATAACTTCAGGCTGCCCGAATCTCCCTGGTATTTTTACTTTCTGTAATTGATTACAACTGGGAATGGAACCTATACTGTGATGATTATCAATAAATTGGAATCTCTCCTCATAGCTGTTTCGGTGGTTCCACCAGTACCAACCAATAAGCGCAAAGTCAATTTGTATCAGAAGTGGCCACAGAAAGAAAATCTAATTAGTTACAAGTATACATTAGTCTCAGGGACTTCACCACTGTTGGAAAAGTACCGTGTCTGGATAAAATAGAATGTGTATCTCCTGAGCGAGACATGCAAGTCAGTATTTGGCAAAGATTACATGTTTATTGACTTTGGACAATTCGGTTCACCCTATTAGTGCTCCAATATGCACAAGTTCAGAATTTATCAGGGTCCTACTTCTGTGTTGAATCCTGCATAATAAAAACTCTATAGAAGTACGTATTGCTAAATTCTTCATGAGTCGTATGTACCTACCTGGATCTCATGATTTTCTTGGGTGCGGGTAGAGCATGGTTGTTAAGAACCCAGTGGATCAGTCTTGTCACATCTTCTACCAGACACCTTTCAGTTAGTTCTTCTACGCACCGGGCTGCGGGCCCACCGATTGTGAACATCAGCTCCTTGGGGCTTTCTGGGACTTCTTCTATCATTCCGATCGATCTTATCCACTTGCAAGGACCCTCGAGCTCCTCCATAGACCAGCAGATTCTCAACGTACCTTCTCCTTGGACCCAAAACGGCTTTTCATAACTGAAAAATACCTTATTGATATCACCAAATCCTATTCGTTTTATAGCTTCCACTTTCTCTGGGGGTAGATCTGGGCAGAATAACTGTTTATGGCGTACTTTCAGGACACCCAGAGACACTGTCACAATAACGTAATCTCCATCGTAATTACATCCATCGCACGTCTTTACCCTCACTCTTCCTTCTTCGGGATCGGTATTGGCCCACTTGATGGAGCACACTTCTTTATCCAATTTGATGTTCTCTTTAGCAACACAACTTGTCATGGGCTCAAGAACTGTCTTGAAACCTCCTTTCAAATAAGTATCGCCACCCAAACAAGCTTTGTTGCACGCGAAACGCTCTACAGGTATTTGACAAAGATCGGCACCTAGTTCTCCTTTGAGGCTATTCATAACTGCCAGAAGTACACTCCTTATTGCGTTAGATTCTCCTTTAGTCCGGGCAGCAGTTTCTAGTTCCATATGATTCAACAAGTAGTCCCAAGTTGAGTCCTTGATGTGAAACTGCAATTGCTGAGGGTCGTTCAAAAGTTCTTTTACGCTGCACATCAGCGTTTGCAGAACTTGTATGCCTTTCTGCCGCATCTCACTGCAAACTGGAGTTCCATCGCTATGAACGAATATTCCTCTGAATGGGTCCACAATATCTACTGGACTCGTGAGCAGCCTCCCTTGCATCGCCATGTTGAAAATAGCGTTGGTTATCGACGCACCGTGTATCCATTGTGCTCCTAGATCCACAGTATGTCCGTCGAAGTTACAGGTGTATACTCTACCTCCGATCCTGTAAGAAATTAAACAGTTTTTTAAAAGAAATTAGTTATTTACAATGATGAGGATTGAGCCTTTGGCAGCTGACGCTTTTTGAATTGATCTAAAGAGATTGGTGAGGTCTTCAGAACCAAGGATAATTCTGGATCCCCGCGTACCAACGGGTACAGTAACATTGGTTTAACACTTTTGCTAGACCCACTTACTTATGTAATCTTTCTTGAAAGTGATTTGTGACATTCAACACAAACGCACGTTCAACGTTCTGTACGTTTCTGACCCAAACTTTCTTTCCAAATTAAGACTTCAGCTGAACCTTAGTTCAAAGATACTTTGGCGTGAGGAGTTGTGAGGAATCTGTTTTAATCCCGTGGAAAATCTCTGGTGATAATGTGGTTTCCCAATTACCAACCAATTGATGGAGATTCCGAATGCTCGAGAATCGCCACAATAGGAACAAAATTACCTGTTTGACGCTTCAAGAACAACGACGTCGTGGATCCCATATTCTCCCAACCTCTGAGCCGCAGACAGTCCAGCTAATCCTGCTCCTACGATGATAACTCTTGGGGACTTGATGCTCTTGTCCAGACACTCCCTGATGCATGTGGTCTTGATAGTATCTTCACAGGGTGGAACTGTCATCACAGAATCATTTTCATCTCCTTTTTTGTAGGCGACGCTCAAACAAAGGCTTCTGCTTAAGCTGTAGATAAAAATTCTCAAATAAACGTTTGTGTTATATATCTGTGATGCATCACTAATCTTAAACATGATTTGTAGGATCTTGGATAGAATGGGCATGGGTACTCCTCAGTTAACCTACATTGTTGAGCTTATATTTTGAAAAATACTCTTGGGTACTTGAGTAGGCCACTCTTGAGTACTCAAGTAGGCTACTCTTGAATACTTGAGTAGGCAATCATTATTCAGTATTTGAGTGCACTGTTTGTTGCACTCTGATGTGCAACTTCAGTTCTTTTTTTTTTTTTTAAGTAAACAGCAATTGTTGTCAATCTTACCTGAATGCATGTCCAGTCCATCTCAACGCTGACGAGACGCGCACATGAAAAACCATTTCACGTAACTGTTTTTCTACATCACGTTAGCGAAAAATTTTGTTCACATAGTAGAGCAAGTTGGTTTAGTTTTGCAACTAAGGGAACTGTAATGATACATCCATGGATCTCTGAGATGACACTGTCGAAAACGGAACTTGGAGTTTTCTTGGTTTGTCAATCGATTTGAAATCCTGAAGAATTGTAACTGCATTTACCTACCTTCGTCTGAATTGGTCGTACACAGCAGCAACTACCTACTCACCAGAGTCAGCTCACTAATAATACAACCTGCTTCATGTTTCAGCTCTCAAAGCAGACCGCAAGAAGTTGAAATCCGAAAAGTATGATCTCCTAAACCAAATGAAACAGTTGTACGCAACGTTGGACGACAAGGAAAAGGAACTCAGAGACTTCATCCGGACGTTTGAACAGGTATTCAAACAGGTATTTCGACTGCTGATCAAATTCTGACCTTCTCCGCACTAACCATCCACAAGTGCACTTACTGTTTAAATGTACCCTTTATTTAGTGTACCTACCTGTTTTTGATGGTGTGGACATCCTTTTCGTATCATGACATTAAAATAACACTCGATGAAGTATAGGTAAGCTCACTATGCTTATCTACCGATAAAATCCATCTGTTCGTTTCATGTACGATGTTGAAAACAAATGGTATAAAAGGGATTTTTTTATATAATATTAGAGTTCATTATATAATATTGTAGATCTTTAACGGTATAGAACTATTTTTATGGTGCTAATAAAGATACTGCCGATCACTCATAAAGATCACGACAAAGATAGGCAATTAAATTTAATATTGATACATTCATTTAAACAGTTGACAAATCAATTAAAACTATTGACGAATTAAATTCATCTGTTGTATTTGACAAATGTTTGAATTATTGAATTATATTGTCAAGAGTTTAAGTAAGTTAGTCAACAGTTTTAACATGGATTTGCTCAAAGTTCAAATTGATCTGCCAAAATTCTAAATTATTGCGTCCATTCTATACGTAACCAAACAGTTAAATTACAACTCATGATATTTTCAATATAAATTATTATTATTCATAAATTGCCAATTTTAGTGATATATCAGTAGGTTAGTACGCATTTCAATTTTGGGTCGGTATATCTCAAATTTATATTTGAACATTCAACATCTTTGCACTTCAACGTGTTTATCCTTGTTGGATCCCAGTTCGCTCAATCATTCCATAGTTAGTCCTCAAATGAGGCTAAAAAAAGGCTTTTCTTGACGAAAATTCTTTTTCTGGCGTTGTTGGTGATGTCTAAAAGGTAACAACAAAAGTCCTGATGATTAGAAGGCATGCAAACATGAAGACTCATAAAATCTGGAATTTAAACATGGAACATGCTTTAGCCATCACCTAACTGGGCAAAAACGTGACGAAACCGTGGAACAATAATAGCGCGGGATTTTGTAATGATTTTCACTTACAACAGACTGCTTCTAGGGAAATGTATCGCCGATAGTTTTCGTCCCAAGAAAACCGTTCGCCACTCGTTGAAAAGCCCTGTTTATGCGTAAATTATATACTGCCAAAACAGCTGTAAATATGGACGAAGCTGAGATATACCTACCTCTGATTTAAAAGATCTAGTGGATTATAGTGATGTTGTTGGTTGGCTTGGTTTTTACGAATGTAATCAAAGGATCTAATGGAAATCGAAGGATCTAATGGAAAGGATGTAATGAAATGACGAGCAATTTGAAAAGCAGGTCCATAAAGAGCTAAATTAAAACGACAGACAACAAATTCCTTGTGGAAGAAAACAACAAACAAACGAAACACGGCTAAAGCATGTTCCATGTTTCTTGATTTGTAGCCGATGGCCCTAAGCAGTAACCATCCGGGGTCCAGGGGGCTTATTTTTCACTTTAATTGTTTATGTGACAATATCTCAAAACAATCATCACAAATCAGAAAAATGTTGATATAAGAAGTTTTCAAGTTAAATTTTTTTTAAATACGTTTTAGAGTTAAATTCTGCGTCGATTGAGTATCAATTTTTTATATTTTAGGGGTTTATATTCTGGGTAATTCCAAAGATATTATTGAAAACTCAACGCAAAATCCAAGTTTTTCGGTAATGTCGAAAAAATTGTGTAACTTTGACGTGTGTTTGTACGGTGAAGGCTCGGTCCAAATATAAAATATTAGTTTCCCTCTACAACTTCCTATATTGATGATTTTTTCGATTGCTGATAATTTTTTTTAAAAATATTGTCCTAAAATAAATTTAAAAGTTGAAAAATCTAGTTTGTCGGTCTTTTTGATGCTTGCTCGCCTTCTAATTATGAAGACAGTTTTATTTCCAACCATTGATACCCTCCGAAATAGGCTGAAAAATAATATATCCTAAGGAATTATTAAGGTCACAATCCCTCATTTGATCAGATTAAATCACTAATCACATATTTCAATATTCATTTAGTTTAGATGTTATTAAATTTGGTTCATCAAGGGTATTTGTTCAAGTCCAACTGGTGATTCCCGATCAAAACAGATTCACACGTTGTAGAAATACATTGAAAGAAATATAACATTCAAGTACCAACTCCAACCTATACAGGGTGTCCAAGTAACTACGCTCCCCCCACTTATTTTCTCTAATAGTGTAAGAAAAAAAATCGGATTAACGCTTTTCTTCATAATTTTTTTGCGTAGAATTCAAAAATGACCAAATTGTGCAGTGCGCAATCGCGCAACCATGCGCAATCATGATCAACTTTGTTTTTTTTTTTAAATAAGAAGCCCCATTTTTATTGCAGATTTGGATTCTACGTCAAATTTTATGAACATTTTACTTCAACAACTTTTTTTTTTGGACGCGCGCATCCCGCTTAGCGAGCGCTCAAAGATGCGCAACCCAGAGATTGCGCCAAAGTTGAGATGAAGGTAAACCTCAAGGGCGGCACAATACTTAGCACTGTTTTTCTACGCTGAATCGCGTGGTGATATCCCTTTCTTGATTTGATTTCATTTTACCGTATCTACAGCCGAAAACTTCTCTCACTTTGAGGAGGAAAAGGTCACTTTTTGAGGAGGAAATCATCGATTTTCTTACGAAGGGTAGTCAATTCATCCTAATAAAATGTAAAAAAATTAAATTTTTAAAATTGTAAAATAAAGGGAAACTTCTACATAATTATCACAAAATTTCACAAAATAATTTTCAGTCTTCTAAAAACGTGATTGGATGAACAATGATTGGAACAAAAAACTGTTCAAAAGTTGTTCGAACTAGGCTCCTCCTTCAGAAATGCACGCCCCTGCTCTGAGCAAAAATTTTTCATCGATGGCGTTTGCGATAATTTTCCTGTTATTTTAAAATTTTAAAAATTTAATTTTTTTACATTTTATTAGGATGATTTATTACTCTTCGTAAGAAAATCGATGATTTCCTCCTCAAAGTGAGAGAAGTTTTCAGCTGTAGATACGGTAAAATGAAATCAAATCAAGAAAGGGATATCACCACGCGATTCAGCGTAGAAAAACACTGCTAAGTATTGTGCCGCCCTTGAGGTTTACCTTCATCTCAACTTAGGCGCAATCTCTGGGTTGCGCATCTTTGAGCGCTCGCTAAGCGGGATGCGCGCGTCCAAAAACAAAAGTTGTCGAAGTAAAATGTTCATAAAATTTGACGTAGAACCCGAATCTGCAATAAAAAATGGGTGTTCTCATTTGAAAAACAAAGTTGATCATGAATGCGCATGGTTGCGCGATTGCGCACCGCGCAATTTGGTCATTTTTGAATTCTTCGCAAAAAATTATGAAGAATAGCCTTAATCCGATTTTTTTTTACACTATTAGAGAAAATAAATGGGTGGGGGGAGCGTAGTTACTTGGACACCCTGTATAACTATCACTTTTTGATTTAAAATTTAACACATTTCAGTGTTACGTAACTTTATTATTATACAAATTATCGTACCAACAATTAAAGACTCTGCAGCTACGAGCCAATTTCAATATAATTGTCGTTCGTGTTAACACTCGTTTTGAACTCGCATGTACTCGCCCGATCTAGTGGCGATGCAATGAACTTCCAGAACTACCTACGTCCACGCAAATTAGACTGACGGTTCTTAACCCTGGGATGGCACAAATATTTTTCGCATACATAAACGGCACACTGGGGTCAATTCTGACCCCAAAATTATAAGGCAAAAGAATGAATAGAATTACTTACTTGGGAAGAAATTGCAGAAAGTCACACTGGGGTCAAATAGTCCCGCACACAAAAAAAGTCAACCGTTTATAGCACACTGGGGTCAGATGTGGCCCATAGCACGTTTGCTGTACGAACTCTAGAGATTGACTGACCTTAACCACTGAAAAAGGGGCTCAGAAGGGGTTCCAACTTCATTTACAAAATATCCCTGTTCGAAGAAATTTTTTTTATAGATACACTGTTAAATGTAAATCGTGGGGTCACGAATGATCCCGGTGTGTCATCCTAGGGTTAAGGGGGTCTCAGTCGGTCGCGTCGTGTCAAAATCCAGGTACTCCTTCGTTGAGATGAAAAAAGTAACTCAACAATAATCGTATGGAATTCTTGCTAATTTTTAGCATGAAAAATGCTTTAGCCGTGAGCTAACTGGCAATAAAAGTCTCGTTTTTGGGAGACGGCGATGTGTCACGAAATTTTGCAAAGATTTTCTCTTATAACCAAGTCGTTGCTACGGTACTTTATTTTCGCCATTCGTGTTCTTAGAAAAATCATTCACCGTTCTTTGGAAAGCCCTACATTTATGCATAAATTATATGCTGCCAAAACCACTGTAATTATGGAAAAAAAACGTAGATATATCCCTGAGTTGAAAGAATAGTAAACAACTTTGCGGTAAGAGCCATCATAGATTTAGCGGGGTTTTATTTCGAAGGAAGGTGTTATTTATGTAGTAGGTAGGTTGGCAACGTATTTACGAAATGGAATCTAAGGAACCTGAATATAAGATAATGCGTATTCCATGTTTCTTGTTTTCTCGTGATTCTTATTAACCCTTAATATCCTGAAGTATCTTTTAGGAAGTCCGATTTTTAACTAGAACAATTTATCCACTTTTAAACCAAAACTGATTGCGACTGTATAAGAAAACGAAATAAACAAAATAATTCTCGAGTTTACAAATTATGTTAGGGCCTTCGAGGTACCTTCTGCCCTCATTTCTTATCTTGTAGGCTAATAGTTGGGTTTCTTCGTCAGAGATGGAACCTGCAAAGGCAACACATAAGAAGAAGCCCCAGAAGCCCTCTATGAAGTGAACTTTTCCACCTTATTCTTTGAACGTATTACTTTATGAGAAATAATAGACACCAACATCCCACAAGGATATTTCCAAGTCTCTTCTACTCCAACAAATTAGGGTTTAAAGACAGATTCTGCTGACTCAGGTAACGCTTGTGTGGCCCTTGGAGAGATCATCCTTGAGCTGACAGACTGTAGTAGGGCCTTTTAGGAACCTTCTGCTCAAATATTCTACAGATTTGTCAAAATACATCTAACTTGTATGAGAAAACAAATTTTTTGAACAAGCGGGAAATTAAGGGTTAACCCTAAATTATTCACCTCGCACATTTATTCGAATAAGGCCCAACGTACCTACGTAATTGGGTTGGCAAGTATTTTTGGAAGTTTCCGGCGCCACCACTGGACCTGGCGAGTACGCACGAGTTTGAAACGAGTGTTGGCTAATTGTTACTGCTGGGTCTTTAATATTGGTTTTCTCATATTAACATATTGGAACCAACTGGGACTCCTCGTTTAAGATATACCTTAAAGTTGTTTTGGATACTAAAATAGGTACCTGTACTGACCAGTTAGGTAGGTAGACTAGTAACATTATACCGATTTATGACATATTTTGAGGCATGTTAATGTATTAGTTTTGCTTTGCTTATCTCTTTCTGTGGGTCTTGTTTTTTTCTGCACAGAGCCAAGCAACCGCGGTGCGTTGTTATTATTTTTGCATCTCCGTTCCCCGTCTCCGTATATTATGTACCTAATTTTTCGTTCCACACTCTCTCTACAATTTTTGGGTTTGTCCTAGACTCGCAAACGTGAAGACAGTCGATCCAAGTTCGTTGTTCTTGAAGCCTGAAGTGGGTTGAAAAATATACCTGCAGATGTGATACTTGAATATCAATGTTAGACATTCAAAGGGGTGCTCTAGAAGTACTTCAACGAGCTCTTTTATTTTTCCATGATCTTCAAAATCACTCTTTGTACGTATTATAATTGACAATAATTAATAAGCAGGTAAACACAATGTTTTAGGATCACCGGGTGACCAGACAGAACAACTCTAGTTCCCGGACAATTTTTAGAATTTTTCAACATTGTTTTTTCCTTAAAATCCAATTTCAGTTCATTAGCTCCTATCAAAAAAACGGAAACAACAACAAAATTTCAGGTACTTTTTCTTTTTTTATTTTTCTTTCTTAGCAGCCGATTTTCATAAAGGTAAAGGACTAGAAGCTCATCTCATATGGAAGAATTTGGAACACATCAATTCAAAATCCGCCGAGTCATAATGCTTACAGCTTTGATTTTTCCTCTTAAAATTCAAAATTGGTCCATTTATTGATGAATTATAGTTAGGTTAACTAATAGGTAACAACATGACATGAATTCTGAATTGATTGATCCTGGTTAAATATGCGTCTTATTAAGAAATTCTTCAACTTCAAAAGCACTGGAATCTATCGTATTCTCTAATTTATTGTCCAGCTCAGGGTACGTTTTGGTTAAGGTGGATAGGAGAAAACCTTTTTTAGAGACATTGATTTAAAAAGTCTCTGTCAAAAAATCATCTTCCAGGGAGCAATCAGCATTTTTTTGAATCAATCATTCTGCTAATGAGAAATCTTTATTAGTCGGAGAAATTTTGAGCAACATCGTATTTCAAGTCAGTTAAAGAGTCACGTAAGGGTGCTTCTCTTCCAATTTAGTCACTTGCTTTTGAATATTTCTTCGCGATTATCATATTTTAGATAGAACAGTTCATTACAGTTTTATTAATAGCGGACTCTGAAATGACAAGCTGATCATAAGAAGTGCTGTAAATGAAGACGGCTTTGGAATGTATCTTGTGAGCTAGACAAACTTAGCTGGTTTGCGATAGAAAAGTTCCATGTTGGTAAGTAAATCAGGAAGAAATATATTTCGGGAAAGAGGACTTACTAAGTTCTGACTGTATCCAGAAACTATCCTCATTGTACAATTTGACTAGGGAAAGAACAATCGATGAAAATATCGTCCAAAAAAATATGATTCGCAATGGACAAGTACCAGGCATTTACTTAGGTCTGAAAGTGCCTACCTGTAAGTGTCAACTATCTCTTGCTAACATTAAACTGAAAGAAACAAATTTTTTATGAGGAATTAGTCGCTTTTCAGCTTGATTGCTTCAATTGCTTTGGACTCGCAGTGTTTACCTTATTCCTTAGCAATTAAAGAGATTATTTATTGTACTCAAAGTGCGGTTAATTCGTTCTTCTGAAGTAAGATCAATGAGATTCCAAATTCCTTCTGGAGCCAAAAACAAACATCTCATCGCCTTCATTACAGATTCCAGCTCTTATTTGAAATATAATACCTTCATAATCGTATCACGACTAATAAGTATAATGAAACGATTAAATTTTTTTTTCTTTTTGCTGAGGTGGGTAGACAGACACGGAGAGCTACGGCCAAAAAAAATTTCTGTATGTCTACATGCTACATGCAACGCAAAGTTATTGGAGGTATTTGAAGAAAAATAGGAAGGTACTACCCAGAACAGATCAGTATCACCTTTCCTGAGATACGGTTTTTAAAACTGCATATCTGTAATTTTTATACTTGGTGGAAAATACAATACTGCCGTCCAAAGTCTAAAAGCCATAGACCTGCATCCTTCGAAAAATTCATTTCTCGAGAAAAACGCAGGCAAAGTTTCTCAGTTCCAGCATTGTCATTTTTCAACATTTCCTACTGATTCTTCCACGAGATGATTCAAAATACATTTCTACGTCTGTAATGATCCATTAACTTCCACTTTTAGTTCTCCAATAAAGAGACATAAAGGGGAAGCCCTGAGTGACTCATCTGCAGGTAGGTAGAGTGAGGTACGGGGGTAGAACACGTCATCTAACGTCACCATCCTCCACTCTCCCTTTACCATGTTACAGGTAGTATAAAAGAACGACTTACCCTTCATGCGTTCTACTACAACAAATCGACTTGATTATTTCTCGCTCTCCTTCGTCACATCTTGGAAGCCCAAGTTCCTCGGGGGTATCGGTAGGCTCATTGTGCCGGCCTCTACTCCCATCTTACCTAGGAGTTGTCTTCCCTAACTAGCCACTAGGAAATGTACCGCCTCCCTCCAGTCTGCGTCTATCGCGCCGAGGAACGCGGCTGAGCTGAATTCTCATGCACTTCTGCAAACGGTAGGCGAAAACGCGCGGGGCAGAAAGTCCATCTCCCTCCTGCATCCTTGTTGAGTAGGGACCAATAGAAACCATCAAACCATCGAGAAGGCTATCGCCTTCACTCGACAACATGCTGACTTAACAACGTCTTTTCTCACAAAAAGCACGAATTTTGGAATTGGAACACACGATTTTATGTAAGCAACTGTTTTTTTTTCCCCGTTGTACTGGCATTGATAAAATATCATAGTTTTGATCTTGCTACGGCTTTGCACGCAAGATAAGAAATGAACGCGCCGTACTAAGGAAAAAAATGCATACTGTCCATTGATGTACTGCTATAATAACATTGTTGTAACAAATAAACACCGTAGAACAAGGATATAAGGTAATTTTTCGATGGAAGAATCTCCACTTTTTTTATCGTTGTAAAATCTTGCAAAACACCTAAGTATTTTTAGAAAATAACTTTTCCAATAAATTTTCCCAAATTTTTCTTTCTGAATGGCCCAAAACCTAAAAATCAACAAAAATGGACCCTACGGCTTTTTTTTACTTTGGACGGCAGAATAACCGAGGGGTTCCCCATAGGGCACATTAGTGTTAGAAAGAGAGGCTACAAAGTGCTTGCTCTTCTCAACACGATCACTCACCGACCAACTGGCTCTGCCATTCACTGTTGTGGTGCTACATGGGAAGGGGTGGATAGGAGAGCGAGCTGAGGAAGGTGTTGTTAGTACAGCATGGCTCTTCCTTTCGCAAGAACTCTTGGACGAGAGGCTACCTCGTGGGCTAGCACTGTGGGGTAAAAGGATTCTTTCTCCTTCTAACAGTTCTTACACACCCTTCTTCAACCAGCTCCAATTCTCATGACATCGTCACCACTAATTTAAACTTCCATAACGATCTCATTTACTTACTCTTGGGAGCCTTAGCAATCCGAACGTGACTCTCCACGGGGTGGTCTTCTGGTATGTACTCTAGTTGTCGATTCAAGAAATAAAAGACCAATTTTTAAAACCACAGAAAGGGATCAGCTGTTGATTATTAAGTCTTGGGTTGGTGTCTCATTGATCGGTAATAAGACAACCAAATTTAAGTATCTTCGTAGGCACTACAGAACAATCTTAAAATAGGGTCAACAAAATTTGAACGTATTTCAACAGCGGATGCGGGAAAGTGAGGATAGCCTATCGCAAGAGCGAGCAGAACGGGAACGGGAAAGGTGGAGCCTGCTCAGACATGCACGGGACGAAGCTGAAAGAAGTTTGAGCTTGGCTGCCCAGCTAGACCAAAAGCAACGGGAACTTTTGGATGTGAGTGAACCTTATTATGGACATTTTTCAAAATAACGAGCTCTCTTTATTTGCAACCAACGTAGATGATAACATTCCAGATAGGATGTTACATGATTCACCCTTAATGATAAATTTCTTAGTACATAGGGGTAGTCTAAAACTTTAATTGTTATACGTCTAGGACCTAGACTCTAGGTATATAAATGAATGTAAGTTTCCTTGGTTTTCGCTGTATGCATCATAATTCACTGATTAGAATCGAAAACTAAAGTCGAGTGGGTATTTTTGAACTTCGCGTTTTCTTAATATACACCGTCTCATCATAATTATATCCAAATATTTAAATATACGGATATAGTTACCACAATGTTGGTTTCTTATCCATCAATATGAGGGTTAGTAAGGAGTTTCAACATTGATTTTTCCTAATAAGTCCCTGTAAACTTAGGCGCACAGAGCACAGTCAGCTGCGCGGGGCAGCACAGAGCAGCACAGTGTTCAGCGCACATTGAATAGCAGTTGAGTGAGCAAAGTTACGAAGTGAGGTCCTGTGAGTCTGGCGATAAAATCTTTTGAAAATGTCTGATTGAGCTCTGATTCCAATTCAGAGAACGAGTTTTAGCCATTATGTTTAGTATACCTAGATGCGACAAAACAACTTTAAAAAATTGGGAAAGCGAATACTTGAAATTCCCATGAAGCATTTTAGTTAACAAATGATTTGTCTAATGATTGCTTCTCTTATTTAAATTTTGCTTTCAAGTATTGATAATGACTGGTTTCGTAGTTTCTCACGTTTCTCACGCATTTCAAATCAATTTCTCTTCAACGCACTCTATAATACAACAAAACAGTCCATTCATGCAGCATGAGTTAATGAGCGAATTTTCATGGAAATCTGATAGAGATGAATGGTGCTTGTATATATTTTAAAGATTTTTTTTTTTTTTTTACAGTTTTCAGGAATCTTTTAGAATGTTACAAAACGAATTTTAGTCAACATTTTTCTCAAAAAAGTGCATTCCAAGAAATTTTGAGGTCATTCCGATTGCTTCATTTTCCTTGAAAATTCGCTAATAAGGCTGTATTATAACATACTGTTTGCACAGGGAATAGAGTACCCACACGGCTATTGCATTTTTGGGTTACAGCTATACGCAGGTTTTCATTATACTGGGTGGCTCACGAGTTCCCCCCCCCCCCTACTAAAATCGTCCAGATAGGGATGCATTTTTTTCTTTTTCTTTAAATCTTAGAATATTGTTTTTCCCTCCTCCCAAATTTAGGGATAGAGTTAGCCACCCGAACTAATCAAAATTGCGTTGTAACTCATAAGGATGGAAGAAGAGCGATTTTCTACTTAAAACCACCTAATTTTTGGCCGCCGTTTCGAAAAATTCTAGTTAAATCCAAAAATGGATACCGCCACGTGATTCAGCGTCGGAAACTAATGAAAAAACATGTTTCACACTTGGGGTCTACCTTCATCTCAATTTTGGCTCAATCCAGGGGTTGCGCATGTTTGACGGGTTGTGTGCAATAAAAAAAATCGGTTGAGAGGTCTAAAATTCATGAAATTTCACGTAGAATCCAAATCTGCAATAAAAAAGGGGGTTCCCATTTGAGATAACAAAGTTGGTGTGCATTGCGCACGATTGCGCACGTGCGCAATGCGTACCGTGGTTATATTTGAGATCCTTAGGAATAATCATGAAGATTAAAATAAAAAATTACCACTATCTGTACGATTTTAGCAGGGGAGGGAAAACAACTCGCGAGCCACCCTGTAAATTAATTTTTTTTAAATCAAATTTGTGGAAAATTTTCATTTTTTGAAAGTGCATCGGTATCAGAAATGTTGTGCTGAATCCAAATACCTATACGTTAGAATATTACTATGATTGTGAAGGCAACAACCACAAAAAAACGAGAAAAACCCCGTTTTTTGGACTATTTTTGAAATTTGGAGCTCTTAGGTTTGCCCAACATTTTTGGCTAACGAGCTCATCTTTTTGTTTGTTATATGAACATTTTGGCCAAAAATTGAAAAATGTTGCTCTACCTCGAAACTTGATAGTACTCGGTTTCATTCAATCCCGTGATTCACCAAAAACTGCCCTGCTCTGTGCTGTGAACTGCGCTTCAATATGCGCTCGGCCGAAGTGGGGTACGTAATAGTAGCAGCCCTTTACCTAAGTTAATCGATTAAATTTGATCACGAAGGTAAATTTTCAATAAGTAATCAGTACCAATCAGCCTTGAGTTAAATTATTCACCGTTTCACCTACCATATTGTAATAGTTTCAATCATTTTTCACATTTCATTCTGAACGCGTGGTGACTGAGTGGTGGTATGATTGGAATCTTATTGGGTGCTCGATAACTCGGTGGTTCTGTTTCGAGAGAGGTTGGTAGCAAAAACTTCTCATTTATCCTAGTAATATGAAAAACATGATGTCCTACAGCCCTATTCCTATTGTTCCTAAAACAGAAATTGAATTTTTTCAGTTTAACGCGATAAATATAATAAAATTTCTCAAAACCGAATTTTTGAAAAATTTTCTGGAATTTCAAAATGATAAGCAGAAAAAAACCATTTCAAAATTTCCACTTGAGATTGAAGGTTGTGTGATACAAAATGTCAGGTTTCCTCGTAAAATTTGGTGGTATTTAATGAAAGAAGTTGTGATTTCATCAACCGTTCAAAACTCCTGAAGTTGGTAACTCTTACAATTCATGCAAAATGTGCAACAAGTGCCCCATCTGCGAACCTCCCTGAGCCGATAGGTCTGTTCAAATCACGCAACATGCGCAATTATATTTGTCAAATGAGTTGGGGTATTTTGGAAATAAAAGTATTTTGTCGGGTCCAATCATTCAAATTCGAGGGGAGCTTCAAAGTGATTGGAAACGACAAGAGAATTTTATTACCCACAAACCCCCACTTATTTGGAAAAAAAGGAGAAGTCCACAACCAAAACATATTATTTTGATAGATATTTAGGTATGTCATCTTGTTATTCTTCCTCTTTCAAGAAAATGATCCGTCAAAAAGCTGTTTTGGGTGGGGATTGGAAAAGAGGTAAAACAGCACCTATGAGGAATCAGCTTCACAAACCTCGTATTATCTAAGAAACTGGTCCTCGACTGTCTTCACTTGCAACATATTGTTTTATATGTGTATATTATACCGTATGAAACTCTTATACACCAGGAAGCAATATATTCTGATACGTCTTTCCGATGGCTCAACTAAGAATACAATTTTAGGGAACAAATTACACCACTTGATGTTCTTATGATTTTGCATGAAACGGGCTTCCTATTACGAGTATAAAAAAATACTTCTTCAACCCTCCTACTTCATTGACCAAAAAATGCAATAAAATTTGGTATCTTTGTACTCTATATTGTTTTATATAACTCCAAATTCAGTTGCTTTGGAAGAACCCTTTTTAATTTCAATTTTTTGAGCATCGTTTTGCCTTCAGTGCTCGCAGTCATCATCTTCAAAACAAAAACCAATGGTTTCTGGAAAACCAAATGTTTACTACGGATGTCTCGAAACCAATCAAACAATACTACAGAATCGCTTCTACAACTAATTTGCAACAACTTTTCCTTCGTAGCACTTTTTAATTACCTCGCTGAAAATGCAGAAATCGCTTTGTAATGGCGACAAATACACGTTAATACAAATACACAAATACACGTAACAACACGTTTTTTTGCATTCCAATACCATTAACCCCTTCAAATTTCTAAGTAAAATTGAAAAATGGGTTACCTTTGGAAAGCTGATAAAATGGAACGTCTTTCAATGATTTGAGGACCTCAAAAAATGTCTGTGTTTCACAGAAACAAAATCACCAAAATGTTCGAAAGAACATGAATTGATAAATGTTTAGGTTTGATTTAGAAATACTATCCTGGTTTACTGTTTTTCTGAACTGGCCAAGTTCTAATTATAAGAGAAATTTGACGCTCTTTCTAACGATGTGGTCAGATTTGAATTTGCATGCAAATGACGAAGCTATGACAATTTCATTGCCGCAAGGTCGGAAACACGAGAAAAAAAAAGTCTGCCAACTGGGTGTGGCACATAGCTTCCTCGTATCCATAAACGATTGTATAGATGAATTATGAGAAATTTCGTCGAAATCGGATGGAAAATGTAGAAGTTATGGCTGTTACAAGGAATTCACGTTTGCACATGCGCAGCAACTACTGGGGGAAATGATTTTTAAAGAAAACCATCTACGCGCCAATCTGAACAATCCTGGAAAATTTCATCAAATTCGGATGAAAAATGTAAGTATAGCTGTTACAAAGATTTTACGTTTGCGCAGAGTCAACAGTCCATTTTAGGGCCTTGATTTTCATTTGGGACCATCTAAAACGTAATCCGCACAATCCCTGAAAATTTCATCGAAATCAGACATTAACTTCGTATTGTTATGCCGGTCACAAGGATTTCATGACAGACACACAGACAGACAGACACGGAACCAAAATTGTTCAAGAAGGTCTGAAACGTAAAACGCGAGTGGAAATGTTGATTTCGGAGTACTTTTTTTTAACCTTGAAAAGTGAAAACAAAGCTTTCGCTACCTTGGTAGACTCGGAAGCTACAAGTGAAAAAAGTGACTTTTTTGAGCGGGGTAAAAAAACGAGCAGAGAGGGAAAATTTGTTGCAAATTAGTTGTGAAATCGATTCCTGAACTATTGTTGGTTGCTTTCGAGACATCCTGTAGGGTGCAGATTAATATTATGAGGAAAATTTCTCTAAAAACGGTCGAGAATGAGATAGATTTCACGTTTTCTCACGATAATAAATACACACATCAAAAAAGGTTTTGCATCACCCTGATTCATTTAGAAATATGCACAGGAAAAATTTGGGGTTTGGATTTTTGAAAAGTGTATCTAATTACCAAATAGAAACAACTGATAAAACTTTATGTGAATAATGTTCTTTATTTAAACAAATTTTTTCTTAGAAAAAAGCACAAATTTGATTAACTTACTGTTCTAAAAATTGTAAAAAAAAACACTCGGATTATCGTCCAATAGGTTCGTTATTGCTGAGAGAGCCTTTCGACCTTTGTAATGAGTGTTACGCCATAAGGGAAAAGTTGGAGAAATTCAGATTGATTCACCGGAACATGATCAATCGTGAATCCTGAAAAACCAGAGCTGTTCACTTGGGCTCATCATCGTTAGTTTGTACAAAGAGTTTAATTTTTTTAATGAAGGAAATTATCAAAAAAGTTTTTTCTGTTTTTCTATTTGGTGATTAAGTAGATAGGTACACTTTTCAAAAATCCAAACCCCAAATTTTTCCTGTGCATATTTCTGAATGAATCAGGGTGATGCAAAAATTTTCTTGATGTTTTTGATTATGATCTAGCCCCACAATAATATTGTTAGATGTTGAGTAGAAAAAATTAAGGCTTTACGAAAAAAATCAAAATAAGTTCTTATTTTATAATTTAATATTGTAAAATAATAATAGAATAAATAATATTTTCCTACACCTAAAAGTTTTTATTTTTATTTTTTTGTATTTTGATTTTTTTTTTTTTTTTGTAAAGCCTAAATTTTCTCCACTCAACTTCTAACTTAACAAAAAAAAAAAAAAAAAAATACAATTTTTATTTTTTGTGTGATTTTGTGAGTTTTTATTGAGATCTTTAATAGGTACCTATCATTCGTTACAAAATGGTCTCATTTCTGCTTCGTTTAAAAGGGTTTTATTTTCTTGGGGACGTAACTACGTCATTTGCCATAATGATTTCAAAAAGTGAAGAAAATATGGGGTGAAACTAATAAATTTTATCAATATCTTTGCCGTTTTGTTAATATGTTCAGTATTTTATCAATGTAGAGCTCCTTAGAAATACCTATAGTATGTTTGGACTACACAATACATAGAAGTAACTACCCTAGCAAGCCAACTTGAGGGGTTATGAGTTGAAATAAGTAGTCTTTGATGGACAGTAATTTTTGAACGATGCCCAAAAAATTGAATAATGATGAAAAAGACCTCATACGAACCAACCGGAAACAACGGATAGGGTATTTGGATTTAGCTTTGTAGACAATTCCTATTTCGCCATATTCAAGCCTGAAACTCGAGATGTTCTTGATAGTTCAGTGTCGTAGAAAAACTATCCTCGATTGGCCACAATGCAGACAATGTTACCATTTTGCCCGAAACTAGTCAGGATGTTGCTCGTTCACGATTCTCAGGTAGACGTACTCGCACTTCATTAGTCGGTTCTTTAGTACCTCCTCGATATTTTGCATGTCATTAAATGTTTCATGTTGATTTGTACATGTTCTCTTCCATTTTGAATTGTATCGCGAAAACGTATCAAATTCTCGAACTCTCGACTCATGTCGATTAGGGGTCTTCCCGTTGATAAATGCGCACAGTGGTATGCATGTTGATACGAAGGTTCTGGCACAAAATACCAAAACACACAGAATGATTTTGAACAAAAAAAAAAAAGGAGAAAAAGTGTTTGGAACGAGCGGTTGTTTTGTGTTGTGTGCGCAGTGTGCGAGTACGCATATACCTGGGAGCGCTGATGATGGGCGGTCACCAGAAAATGGTTTGCCCAGGCGGGAGCTACCGACAAGAGATCACTACAATGTGAGTAATTTTGCACACGTATTCGATGTCGTATGCTGTTGTTGCTCATGCTGGTTTTTCTTTCAAAAGAAACTATTATTGAACAGGGTGGTCCAACATCGCCTCTCTACGAAACCCGACCCCCTTAGTATGCGTTCTCGAAAAACTCATATCATTTGCGTAGGATCCAATTAACTTTTTCATTCCGGTTTTTTATTCCCCATTATTATCGTTTCAGATGACGACCCCCCTTTCAGAGCGTACGCATATTTACAGTATGCATATTTACCTACCTAATCACAAATTGCAATAATGGAATTTCTAATGTGTAATAAACAAATGAGTTTAATACTGCTTTTAACCCTAATTGGGCCATAGTGTCACTAGTGTCACCGAAACCATCTTAGGAATTCCACAGCTGTCCCGAGGTGTCACCAGATTAACTAGATTTGAATTGCAATTTAAAAACTAATAAACAGAGCTGAATTTTCGAACCATTTTTTTTAATTATGAAAAATCAAAAACGCTGCAAATTATTACACTAAGGTTTACTATTTTTCTAAATGGATCACTCGTCTACCACCAACCAACATGAAGAAAAACATTGATCGCATTTCGGTCAGCTATAATTTGAACGGAGATTAGGCCTCTTTTGCGATTCACACTCGTGTTTCTGATTAATCGTAAGTCCAACCCTTGAATTCTCGTAGGGAGCGAACGGTTTGTCCTACAGGGCTCCGCGTGGTCTCTAAAAATTTTAAAAATTCAATACTATCTTAAATTGATAAACAACAAACAAAAACAATACCAATTTCAATTCAACAATCCTTAAACAATACCTTTATATCAAATTTTTCGAGTTAGGGCGTTTTCAAAATGTCAACCCTTTTATTCAACCCTTGGAAGTGGCCTACATCAACCAAAAGCTTCGGGACACAACTGGAACCCGAATGGAGCCCATATACCAAATTTCATCAAAATTGGTCAACGCTAGTGCCGCGGACGGCCAAATTTTTATTCGATTTTTGGATTCTACGTACCTTGAAACGTAAACCAACAAATTTTGAGGGAGGTTAACAATTTTTTTCTTAGTCGAATCCAAAGGGTCATTATTAAAAATAATAAACCAAAATAATGTTATGATAAAAGATTTAAATTTAAATTTAAAATAAAATAATTTAAATTTAAAAATAATGCAGATTAAAATAATTTAAATTTAAAATTTAAATTTAAATAAAAAATTTCTTTGGACATTTTTGTCATTTAGTAACCCACAAAAAATTCATCTGTCCGTTAAATTTAATTGCAATTTAATTTGGTTACTCCGGTGACACCTTGGGACAGTCGTGGAGTTCCTGAGGTTTTTTCGGTGACACTGGTGATACCATAGTCCAATTAGGGTTACTACGTTTTTCAGTGTTTAACATAGTGATGTTTTTTCCATGTCCAATCATCTTCCATAAAAACATTGAACGATCATACATTTTGTTCGTATTAAAGTTTGTTTTATGTAATATGAAGTGAAGCAAGTGTTGAGAATGATTTGCAAAGTTCAACTTCAACAGGATATCAAAAATTTGCTTCAACGCTAGGGTGAGGTACTTCTTTTTTCCCTGGAAACCTCTGACTCTCTCCTCACGAACTTTTTTCTTCCATAACTCTGTCAATTCAACTCTCCCTTGATCCTCGAAAAATGCTGCTGGTACAAAAATACAAAAAAAAAAATCGCCCTCCCATGACTCACCAAACTGTATACCTCCTTCCATGAAGTCTGTCAAAAAGAAGTGAGGCAACTTTGTAGAAAACATTGATTTAATAACTCATTTAAACTTTTAATCCTAAAAACAACAATTAACTCAATTAAACTTTTAATCCTAAAAACAACAATTTTTTCGCAATTTGGTCACAGGTATGAAAATTTGTTGAAATTATTTTTTGTTAGTCCTTTATGAAAAAAAAGTATTTCCATGAAGACAATTTGAACAAATCTTCATTCATATCACCGAAAATGCGTTTATTTTGTATTTGAGTAGAAAAAATATTGGTCTTGGGTGATAGTTATCCTTCTTGACTTGAAAAATAGCAATGATTTTCAAGCTCTGTTGAAAAAGCAAATCCTCATAATAAATTCATCTTCATGTAGGAACGTATAATTGAACAAATTTTCATTCCTGAGACCAAGTACAAAAAAAAAAAAAAAAAAAAATTGTGTGACATCCTGACATCAGAACGGATCTTTGGATTCAAGTTGACTTGAAAAATAGCAGTTACTTTCATGCTCTGTTTCCTAATATATGATGTGACTTCAATCGAATAATTTGAAACTGGCAATGTACCAATTCACAAAGATATTAGGTAGCTTTCTCTTGAAAATTTTGGGTGGAAACCACTGGAGATGATGTTCATACTGGCATGATGCTCTTCATCAACCAGGGGATAAGGAGAAGCCTATCATTCCCTACAAAGCACTCAACTTGTCTCCAGTATTCTCAAAGCCACTGAATGGCATCGAAAACCATTCTTTTGAGTTGACAGCATCAGATATGACCCGTTTTCATCCCTTTCACACACTTGCTCACTCATTTGTAAAAACTTAAAATTAGTTTTTTTTTAATTCTTAAAATTCTTCTGAGAACCTCAATTTGCAACACACAATTATAACGAGCAAAAATAACTAATGAAAGTAACGATTCGAAGTTTTTTGTTTTTTGAAAACGCATACAGAGGGATAAGGCAAGGAGGGCGTGGTAACTAAGACTCCCTGCTTAGCGGAATTTTTGAGTTTTCATTGTGTGGTTTTTTCCTCAAGTTTTGGTTACGTTATCTTTTGTTTTTGTGCACTTTTTATTTTGTATTTTGATGATGATCGGAACTCATTCGATGGTAAAGATAAAGTTTAAGACATTGCAATATTTGCAGCAGTAAAGCTAGTGTGAATTTTGATTTTGTGAGTATTTTCGCTGAGTTCATAATTGAAGACAAATTTTAACATCACAAGGTGAAAAATTATCGCAATATCTCGCAATACTGAGTTATAACCTAATTCGAACGATATCAAGATATTTATGCACCAATTTAACCCGTATGAGGTACCTAATACATGAAAACTGTCAATACTTCGAAGGTACGAGTACTTGTCAAACTTGAAAACCGAGGTGCCTAACAATAGTCGGTAATTTATTACGGTGTTGCAACTGATGATTACGAGTACTCTCCGAAAACGATTCATCCTAGGACGGATGTAAGCTGGGCGAAAGTATTGACTCCCTGCTTTGAGAGTATCAGTGGTACATGTAAACTTAGCGAATAACTGTCAAGAAGTGAACAAACATGTAAAGCAGCGGGGTGCAATTTTAATAAAAATTAACAACTTTAAATTCAACAAGGAGCGAGATGTGGCGTTTGGTGACAATTGAAAAATTGTTTCATACGTTTAGATAGTTATGTAGTAACCTGTAATTTAACCGTGCTTTCCTAGGTGTTACAAAAAGTCCAACAAAATTGAGGACTATCATGCTGTCTTCTATCGTCTGAAGAAGGTTGAAAGGAGTCCTGAGGTAGAGCTCTATGGTCTCCTTCCTAGATTGCAAGTAACCAGAGAGAATACACTCCCGAGAGTCGATTGTTCTCACAAACATCGACCATCGCAAGTAGAAGTCTGTTGTAACCTACAGGTTGAGACGGACTCTCTTGTTGGCACTTCCGACCACAGAGTACTGAAAACAAGTTCCGACCACTAGAAAGGATTTGGAAAGAGAGTGTGGCCTCCCCCCACCACTTCAGTTTCCGTAGTAGTTCTTTAGCTGAAAGTAGATGGCGCAACTGAGGCAGCCTCAAAAATGCTTGTACGCCATTTTAACATTAGCTTTAAATTGTCTCTAGTACTCTGTGCTTCTAAGCAGGCCAGCTCCCGAGTTTTTGACAATCCACAAAACTCCGATGTCGGGAAGTTCAATACTCTTCTTCTCACATCCCTCCCCGCATAATATGCAGAACATAACTGCATCCAAGACTTTAAACCACGATTCCTATCTCAATTAGAGGGCAAGCAGGAGACACTTTGGCGTAGCCGGTGCTGGTTGCATCCCGGGATAACAGAGACCTGGCTCAATCAATTCACCAGATGCACAGAGTACTGGAGACACGTTGACTAGATGCACAGAGTACTGGAGACAAGTTAACAGAGGAGAAAGCTAATGTTAAAATGGCGTGCAAGCATTTTTGAGGCTGTCTCAGTTGGGCCATCTACTTTCAGCTGAAGAACTACTACGGAAACTGAAGTGGTAGGGGGAGAGGCCACACTCTCTTCATGCCGCTTCTTTTCAAATCGTTTCGAATGACCAGAAACTGATAAATTTTTATTTCACCATCATTTTGATTTGCAAGAATTATGTAGAAAAACCAATCGAGTCGAAAGATATTTTCCAAGTTGCCCTTACAATTGTTGTTGTCTCTATTGCCAGTAATTCATATGTTCAATCGACAATTGAATACAACTAAATGTTATCAAATTAATTACTTACCTACTTGAATGCGGCCGGTAATGCCCCAAGGAGAAAAATATGTGTTAAACAAGGTGACTTGTTGGGATGAGGTTGGGAACAAACGATCATGAACGCGATCTGTTGCACTCATCTAGAACTACGTCCTGGAGCTCCACCAATCAGAACGCTTCTAGGGCTCCCAGCTTCAGCTTTCAGCCCAGTGACCAGATGCCATGGGTACTTTACTGTTGAGTCTCAAGGCTAATTTGGAGTGCTACGTTGGGTCCCACTTTTTCCCCGGACACAACAGTTGACCGACGAGGGTTACTGTCGGGTTCGATGATAAAACGAGAGCTTACTGTTGGGTTCGCATAGATAACCACCAATTTTCCTTTTTCCCAAGTTCGTTCGTGATGTATTATAAATATACATTGTCGAGCAGCGAACAAGAGTTTCAATGTTTGATAAGCAATAAAAAAAAAAACCACAAGAAACGTTAAAGCTTAAATTCTTCTCCCCGACTTGTCGCAGTATCGAAATCTCTCAATTTTCGGAAAACACATTTTTTAACATAGGGGGCCTATTCGTTTCCTCCTCACCTACACTACTTACCTATCCACCATTAATTGTTTACTCACACACAAATGTGAATCAGTCGAAACCCTTCGCAGTGCACAAGAAATGTCTTCATGCATTATCAACTGCTGCACGAATCTCAGCTTTGGAAAAATCATTGTCACAGAAAGTGGGGTTAAAAATTACAACACCGTCCTCTGTAAGTACGCCTAACATGTATGAGTCCTTTTGAACGCGCACCCCCACCTGTTTATTTATATTTGTTGTGGAAAATCACGTTCCCACCTCAATTTGACCCACCAGCAACTGCGCCCGACGCCATGGCTTTTGAAATACCGACCTTGAAAATGAAAGTGTTGAAAGTGATGTGCTGAAAACATGAGTATTTTTATGATATTTTATTACCAAGGCGGACCCAACGGTACAACCCCCTTTTTCTCGAGACTCAAAACAGAGGTCCCACACTTTCTGGAAGACGGGACCCACGATGATGAGCCCTCAAAGATTCTATTAGATTATAGTAGCATCCGACAAGGGCAGGCTCCAAAAACATTAGCCCGTAAAAAATTTTCAGCCACTTCCCTACGTCAGTGTTCTATAAATATCATTGGCCAAACCTAGTGGATTTTCCTCAGAAAGGTTCGCAGTTGTAGTTTGGACGACAGCAACTGCACCCGATGCCATGGCTTTTGCAATATGACCTTAAAAATTGATAATGTTCAAAGTGTGATGAAAACATGAGTATTTTTATGATTTGTGATTATCAAGCCGGATCCAACAGTACATCTCCAAAATTTAGGACGGGTGCCAACGAGTTCAATTTCCTTTTTCTCGGGACTCGAAACAGGCGCTACCATTAGGTCCCACACTTTCTGGAAGACGGGACCCAACGATAATTCGCCCGTTGCCGTGACTGGTTACACGCCACCTACTGAGAATTTGTGCTTACCCCTACCGTTTTACCAACACCTGTGATATGTTTACAGCATTACGAAAGCGTGATGGAGAGATACTTTCCCCTGTTTGTATACAAGTGTGGACACAAAGGGCCTTGGCTCCATCTGCTAAAGTCAGAGAACTGTGGGAGCCCACTAAAATATTACGGAGTCCAAACCACAACCGCAAACCTTTCTGAGGAAAATCCAAGCTCTAGGTTTAGCCAACGTGGGAAAGTGGGTGAAAAAAAAAATGTACGGGCTTAAGTATGTTTCTGGAGCCTGCTCTTGTCGGATGCTACTATAATCTAATAAAATCTTTGAATCCGCATAGAGAGGATGAAGAAGAAATTCATATTTCCTCCACACAATGGCCTAAGGCTTACGAATAAAATTACTCGCGATGAGATTGTGGAAAACCATTTTAATAAAAACGGAGTTGAGTAGAATGTTGTCTATTTCCACGAAAATAATGAGTTACAAGTTAAATCGATTTCGACGGTTAGGTCATCATCAGTAACAAACAATAACTGAAGGTACATCACAAAGAGCATAGCTTATATAGTCACAAGTGAAAGGGAGCTTGAATCCCATTGGTCGATAAAGTGAAAGTCATACCCAATCAGATAAGTGAAAGGAGAATCCTATTGGCTCAGAGAAGTGAAGGGACCTGGGAGGATCATCAAATGCCAATCAAGGCAGACAAAGTGAAAGGGAGCTCAAACATTGGTGAGGGTCACATTGTGAAGGAGAGACCAAGCTATTGTAGGAAGGAACCTATCAATGGTGAAACAATGGTCTCTCCTTCACAATGTGACCCTCACCAATGTTTGAGCTCCCTTTCACTTTGTCTGCCTTGATTGGCATTTGATGATCCTCCCAGGTCCCTTCACCTCTCTGAGCCAATAGGATTCTCCTTTCACTTATCTGATTGGGTATGACTTCCACTTTCTCGACCAATGGGATTCAAGCTCCCTTTCACTTGTGACTATATGGCCTAAGGCTTCTTCCACTCCACTCCACTGAGGCTTCACCCAGTTCCACGACTTTCACAACCAACGCCTGTCTCTTCAATTTCGCAATTTGACAAGTTGCTGACGTACCAAAAATAGGTTCAGATGGAAATCAACAGCATCGGTACAGTCAGCGTATAACCTTCGCCCAGTTTACTATCTAGAAGTTGGGGTGAGAATGTACTTCGCTAAGTTTACATGATCTAGTTGTAAACTTGAAAACTGTTGAAGTTTACATGTCTAGTTGAAGTTGTAAAATCTATAGGTACTACAATTTCTAAATTTTAATTTGCTGCAATATTTTCTGCACTCGTTCTTTTTTGCACTCGAATTTGAAATACATTTAATTGGTATGATCTTTTACCCTCCATTATTTTATCCAATAACGGTATTAAAAAAATGTTGAAACAAAGTATTTTCATACTAATTTGAAACATTCATCCCGCATTACAAAACAATCATTTGAAAGTAGGTTATTGATTACAAAATAGTCCAATGAATGTTTCGATTGATTTCTACTATCCATCATTAAATAGTTTTTCAAAAATGTTCTCTTAATTGATTCCCACGTAGATATTTGACATAATTAGAGATAAACATCGAAACAAACCTTTTTTGGTAAAAGCGTCATCATCAGTGTAACCGTAAAGAATGAATGTGTGCGTTTTTTTGGTGTGGTCTTCTTCATTTCCATCGAGTTTTGTGTTGGTGTGAGGTACCTGCATTTCTTGTGGTTTTTCGAAATAAAGAAAAATTGGATACTGTTTTTTGTAGATACGATCTATGGAACCTTCGTACGTGTATTACGTGAGTGTGGATTAATAGAAGTTTTTCGTGAAATTAATTTCATACGCTCATTCTGGCTGAATCAATCTTGTGCCTCGAGCTACATCTAACCTTCGCTTGATCTGTCGAGACTTGCTTCCTTTCATAACGCTTCGAAATGCATTTTCTTATGTGTGCGAGAGTAATATTTTCGTATCCTTATTTCCGCAGCCTCCATCGTTGTCCTTTTTATGTGGAAATTCGTATACAGGGTCCCCCCTCCCCCCCACAAATGCAAAAATCCCTTCTTCCAAGAAAACTTCCAATCCCAAACTACCTAAATCTTTGCCGTGGAATTCGAAAATGTTGTTCACTCTCCCGTGTACCTGTGAATTTTTGTACTGAATCCGAATATACTATACAGGGTGTTTCACGAAAAGGTTGCACCCCCCTTCATTTTCACAAAATACAGCGTAAAAAATTCCGACCAACGCAATTCTTCATGATTTTTTGTGAGAATATCGGGAAAATAAATTTGCGCACAAAAGTTGCGCGCAATCGTGCGCAATTGACACTAACTTCATTTTTTCAAAATTTCATACCCGAACCGATTTTTTTTATTGCGCGCAACCTGGCTTTTTGAACGCTCTAAATTGCGCAACTCCACAATAGCACAAATATTAGGTTTTGGAGAACCCTAAGTGTGGCACATGTTTTTTCGTCATTTTTTTACGCTAAATCACATGGTCTCATCCGTTTTTTAATTTGACTGGAATTTTTCTAAATGGCGGCCAAAAATTCGGTTGTTATTAGTGAAAAAATCGCTCTTTTTTAATTTTTACGAGTTTTTAGGCAATTTTATTCAGTTTAAGCATATCGTGCTGCAAGTTTTTATTTTCAACTCCACCGTAGACGTCCCCAAGCCCGTGGTTTAAAAGGAGGTGAGAAAATAAAAAATAAACACGATTTCGACCACAAAACTGATGTTTTCGTGAAAGAAATGTTAATTTTTCCTCTTCAAATCTTGGTCTTCCTCAAAACGGATGGTACCCTGTGATTCAGCGTCAAAAAATGATGAAAAAACATGTGCCACACATAGGGTTTTTCGAAACCTAATTTTTGCGCAATGTGGAGTTGCGCAACTTAGAGCGTTCAGAAATCCAGGTTGTGTACAATAAAACAAATCGATTCGGGTATGAATTTTTCATGAAATTTGACGTAGAATCCGAATCTGTGATAAAAAAGGGGGGTTCTATTTGAAAAAATCAAGTTAGTGTCAATTGCGCACGATTGCGCGCAACTTTTTTGCACAAAAGTACTTCACAAAAAAAAATCATCAAAAATTGCGTTGATCGGAATTTTTACGCTGTATTTTGCGGAAATGAAGGGGGGTGTAACCTATTCGTGAAACACCCTGTATATTAGGTACTTTGATTATGATAGTAATAACTACAAAATATTCCGTATAATATGGGTACGTTAAAATGTATAAAAATAATGTTCAAAAATGTATAAAATGTGAAATACGCTAATTTTGAATGCCCATACCACATTTTAACATGTTTTGAACAGTAATTTCCACAAAAAATACAAACAACTCTATTTTGGACCAACGAACACTTTCTCTCTTTTGTTACGAACATTCGTTCGTATTAGGAACATTCTGGCACCAATTTCGATTTTTTAAAAAGATACCTACTACCTTGTTCAAGTTATCGCCTGGAATTACATCCTAAAAATGTTGAGGTAATCGCTGAAAATCTTTTTTTTTCTTTGAAAATTCACTGAAATAAAATATATAGATATGCTATCATTTTTTCAAATATTGAAGATATCATTCTAAGAATGACGCCGAAATAATTGAATAATTAAAACGTAAATAAATTCTTACGTGGAATGATATTCTGCAACAAAGATGCTCATTGTGCACAGTTCGCGCACGCGCACCTACATAAACCTGTAATATTCGGATTCTACGCAAAAATTTACGGGAGTTACGCTTGAAGTTTATTTAGCGTATAAATATCGAGGATGTCGTAGTTAGCGGGTCACCCTGTATACTTGCTAATTAATGCGTTATGAATGTCTGTATTGTTCAAAAGTTTATGGTCGTTATTTTGGTTTTGGGGAAATACCATAAATACGACTCCCCCCAGGAACGATCTATTATGTGCTAACTACTTAAACTATGCATTTTCAAACCAGTAAGTACCATAAACCATCGATATATTTCCGTTGGTTACCTATCTGCTATCATTTCATACATTTTTTTCTGAATTAGGCTATTTTGAATTAACGGCATGCAGATATTAACCCGAAATTCAGTAACATTCGTTATTTGTGTGGTAAGTAAAGCAAGAGGTCTTGTAACGTTTTCCTACCGCAGTTGATTATTGCAAATCGGCCGAGTAAACTATGAAGATTGCAATATAATGTGAGGGTGGTTCCAAAAAATTCTACCAGACCGATTTGAGTACTCAGAACGGAGATGTCTAAAGAAAAACAAACCTGGTTTTAAGAACTATTTTGAATTTATTTTACAAAAACTTTAAAAACTACAGCTTCTACACTTAGTTCTCCCCTCAAATTTTTTCCAATTTCTTAAATCGCCATCTTGTGATTAAAAGTATTTGAAATTCTTGAACAATACTTTTCCATTAAGTTGCAATAATTAATTTCGCCTCAATTCGACTCCAATCTCATGTTCAAGCAGTTTAGTTCTCGATTTTACCACTCATGATATCGAACGAGGGTTTTTTTTGTGTAGTTTTCAGTGCATTTTTTGTAGAGAAAAGAGAGTAGTGGGATAATTCCGTCAAAATTAAGCCCCAATAATATCAGTGTGGTTTAAAATCAATATCCATTATTCACTGTCTATCAGCAACATGATCATTAGTTATAAATACTTAGTTGAAAAAATTATTTTGGCTATTTTATAGATGATAAGTAGCTGTTGAAAACCTGGTAATTCAGTCTGAATTGAAAGTGGAGAATTGAAAAACATGAAAAGAACACATTCGGATAGTCTCATTCGACTTAGACCGTAATTTCCTGCAATGTCAAGTCTAGATTGGTAGATTCATCTTGTTTTATTCTAGGAAGGTGTATACTGCCGTCCAAAGGAAGAACGTCCTAAGTCCATTTTTTGCATTTCGAGAAAAACGAGGTTTTGTGAAGTTGCCTGCGCCATTGGTCTCGTTGCAGATAAAAAATTGTTTTTTTCACGAAGCACTCATAAATTTGTTCCTTTATTTTGTACTCCATTGACAAGCACAGAAATAATATGATTAGGGTAATTATTGGTTCATTTATGCCCAATGGAAGGACATAGGACTCTTTAGCCTAGCAACCTAGGACTTAGGACAGCTTGACTCTGCTTGATGCAAGGCTAAAATGTCCTAAGTCCGTGGTATTTTGAGTGATAATTTTTTTATAATGATAATGGGTTTCTGAAATAAACATTTTTGAGTTTTGGGTTTCTGAGATAAACATTTTGAGTGATAATTTTTAATATAATGATAATGGGTTATTGAAATAAACATAAAACAAGTGGGTGTGGCACATAGCTTCCTCGTATCCATAACCCGATTGTATAGATGATCCGATGCAAAGATAGTAGTTGATCTCAAAACACCAATCTCTAAGTACCTTCCACTACCCTCATAGGGGACCATCTACACGCTAATCTGGACAATCCTAGAGAATTTCATCAACTTCGGATGAAAAATTAAGTGAGTAGGTGTATGTGATTAGATAAAAAAAATGCGCAGTCTCTTTTATCAGTCCGGGGATGATGATTTTCATAGGGGACCATCTAAATACTAATCTATAACATCACTGAAAATTTCATTGAAATCGGATGGAAAATGTAGAAGTTATGGCCGCTACAAGGAATTCACGTTTGCGCATGCGCAATGGCTACTATCCGTCCGGAGGTGGTGATTTTCATAGGGGACCATCTAAATACTAATCTGTAACATCCCTGAAAATTTCATTGAAATCGGGTTGAAAATGTGGACGTTATGGCCGCTACAAGGAATTCACGTTTGCGCATGCGCAATGGCTACTATCAGTCCGGAGGTGGTGATTTTCATAGGGGGCCATTTAAATACTAATCTGTAACATCCCTGAAAATTTCATTGAAATCGGATGAAAAATGTAGAAGTTGTGGCCGCTACAAGGAATTCACGTTTGCGCATGCGCAGTCGCTTCTATCAGTCCGGGGATGATGATTTTCATAGGGGACCGTCTACACACCAACCCGCGCAATCCCTGAAAATTTCATCGAAATCGGACAATAACTTCGTATAGTTATGCGCGTTACAAGGAATTCATGACTGACAGACAGACTGACAGACACACAGACACGGAACCAAAATTGTTCAGAAAGTTCTAAAACGCAAAACGCGAGTGAAAATTTTGATTTTGGAGAACTTTTTTTTTCATCCTTGAAAAGTGAAAACAAAGCTTCCGCTACCTTGGTAGACTCGGAAGCAAAATCAGTATTAGCTCCAAAACCAAATTTTTATTTTCAAAAAGTTTCATTAATTACACAATTGAAATGCAGTATAATATATTCATTGGATATTAGGAATAAACTCTTGTTTTGACTGTAGACAACTAGAAAATCACAGTTCTTCGTTTTATTTAAAGTCTATCTGTTCAGTCTCAATCGAATGCTACACAGAGATCAGAAAACGTTGCTGTGTTGTTACCGCTGAGAGTGACTGAAGCAGTGCTACTAACTGTCGCTAAACTGACATCATCGAGTGAACAACGTAGGTAGGTACTGTTTTTCTTCTTCCTTAAACTTGTTTAAGCAAGTCCAGGTCACATAACTAAATGATTCGTACAAAGCTTTAGCGTCCTATGGTCTACTTCTACTAAACTAGACTGTCCTATGTCCATGAATTTTTTTCCTCTAAGGACATTTTAGCCTAGTACGCCTTACTTAGGACATTTTAGCCTGGGATGACTAGCAAAACTCGGGAAATGGACTTAGGACAAAGTGATTTTTCTCTACTTTCCCATCGACTTACGACGTTCTAACCTAGCTCAAAAGATGCGTCTGATCGAGCTCTACAAGATCATGTCCCTATCTCAAAAAGTGAAAAAATGGACTTAGGACGTTCTTCCTTTGGACGGCAGTATAGTGAACAATCGTTATCAACAGTTTTATGGCTCGAAAATTGATAGGTCCTACAATCGCTTGCTAAAAGTCCAAATTTTGGAATAAACCTTCCATCAACTCCAAACAATCGAAATATTAAAAAAAAAATCATTATACCGTATGATTGTATTTTGCCTCAACGGGGTCTCAGTAGGTCGCCGTTCCTCCCTCGCTCCGGGTTAGTCCCATCTCTTACGAGCCGGCGCTCGGTTGCCCCTTCCCATCTGAAGGAGCAATATTACCATCCTCAGCGCCTCCCGCATCACCCAGCCCTCTCATAGCTGGTCTGTTTTCATCAACAATTTTCGCCATTTTTCTCAGGAAATAATCAACCAATTTCAATGTTTCTTGTGGCATTCTTTATATTTTTGTATTTTCTGAACTCATGCACTTGTAAAAATTCCAAAAGTAAAATATATAAGTAAACTTTACAGATTGTTACACAGAGGTTTATTATTTTTCTATATAGATCACTCGTCAGCAAAGAACTCGGCTTTGCCAGTGTCACCACCTACCTACCACGTACCTTCAAAGATCGCATTCTGGACAGCTAAAATTTGAACTCACAATTGAATTTCGCACTCGTGTTTCTGATTCATATCAAGTCCAACCCTTAGGTTCTCGTAAGGAACGAACGGATTGTTCCACAGGCCTTCGCATGGTCTCTAAAAATTCAAAAATTCGAAACTATCCTAAATTAATCGAAAACAATACTTTTATATCAAAATTTTTTGAGCTAGGGCTTTTTCAGAATTTCAACCCTTAGAAGTGACCGACATCAACCAAAAGCTTCGGAGCACGACTAGACCCCAAATTGAGCCCATAAAATACAAATTTCATCAAAATCGGTCCATGGGAACTAAGGAAAATGCCGAAAAACTAAGAAAATTCGGACGGCCGGCAAAATTTTTATTCGATTTTCAGATTCTACGTACCTAGAAACGTGAACCAACAAATTTTGAGGGAGGGTTAATTTTTTCCAAGAATTACAAAGGTTCATTATCGATAATAATAAACCAGAAATTGTACTTAAATTTGGGATTTGCAAGGATTTTCGAAATTCATTAGCGCATCACTACTTAGGTAATTGGAAAACTACACGATTGCCGCCGGATCAAAATCGAACAATAAATGCCATAGAAAAAGGGGTAAACCTGTTTATTCACTGACTGAGACCCTCCTAATACGTTACATCGTTATAATCCACATGTAATGGCATCTCAATGCATTAACACAGGTAGACACAATAATCGGGGTCCTATTGAGTTCATAGATTGAGTAATCGAAAGTAATTCTGTAGTGTTGAATTTGTTAAATTTATCACCGGTCAAACCTTAGTGTTGTACGGTAGATACCGAGTGGTTGATCTTGGACTTTCATGTGAAGATCCCAATGCCTGAAGCAATGCTTTGGAATCACCCCGGAACAGATGAATTCAAATGAGAAAATTCTTGTCAAGGAGCCTGGAAAGAAGCCACTTTGCTTGACATTTATTTTTGAGTTTGGTTAACGATGTTGTATGACTCAGGCGAGAAGGCAGCTGAGCTCGGGAGGGTGTCTTTCGGACCAGGAGAGCATCGGCGCTGGCTGGCGAGGAGTCAACGGGGGCCCGGGAGACCGCACATCGGGCAGCGTCGACTCGGGTCTGAGAGGCTCGTCCGACCGCCAATCCACCACTAATCTCTCCGACTCCACGACTGACGGTAAAGTACCAGCCATTACCTAAATATCTGATTCGATATCTTGTAGTCTAATAATCTCTTATTGTTGTGTGCTATGAAAAGCTCTATATTGGATGAATCGAGCTAGAAGTTACAATTCACTTGAAGAGCCAACCATCGATAGTGACTGGAGTGATGTTGACAACGGAGGTTGTCAACACTACCTCTCTCTAAATTTGCAGACTCAACCTTGATTGTGGTGTAATTAGGGGAACCACTCAAGGGTCGGGAGCGCAATCCCAGTTGCCAATGCGATTTCAATGGGGGGCATACGACTGCGCCTGCAGGCTATGTCCTCAACTCAGTTGAATTTTTCAAATGTTTGTTGAAATAAGTTATCAAGCATCGCAAATTTTTCATTCTAGGAAGTGGATGAGGAGAAGTGCACCACGTTCTGTATTGGTGGCAAGCAACCAAGTATTCAGAATCGCTGGTACTAAAAATCTTGTTGAAAGTACAAAATCTAAAATCGAATTTGCATTCGAATGCCGTTGTCAACTGAAGTCGAGAATCAGTCGATCTCATATTCGGACTCACGTTGCAGATAGATTGCACCTTTTCTGGTTGCAGGTTTCCTGTGCAATCCATTGCATACTCGTTTCTAAAGAGTGTGGGAATAGCCTTTAGCAATATTGCAGCTTTTTACAGCTTCAGTAAAGGTATAGTCTCGAGTCAGAGCCCAATGTTTTAACCGCTGATGTTCACTACTTGGATGCTGATGTTGCACCCATTGCAACATTCTAGAGGACATGAAACATATTGTGGTTGATTTTGCTTTCTAGGAAGAGGAACGATGAACTTTGTTGGGAGACCACATAGAAGAATGATCTCTAACGTCCGTGCTAAGTGGTCTACGGATGAGTGACTATTTAAAAATAATCAACTTTCTTGAACAATTTAACATTGTTTTGTGAATTATAAAACCGCTCAGTTAAAAATATTCACTTGAATCCACTACCAACACACTATTACAATTGAAGGGTCGACTAATCAATGTCAATTTTTTGACAAAATGAGATATTCATGCCATCTAGTTACTTGTTCCAGTTCCAATCGTTGCGTCGATCGTAACTGGGAAAAAAGATCATGGCGAGGAAATTATGGAAGACAAATTCTGTAATTTTTTGGAGGTACAAAGCAAGTAATTACTTGCACTATTTCAATCATGGTAGGAATTTTGGGCTTCGGTAGAGGGCCTCGAAATACGAGTACAGATGGTGGGTCGACAGTTCTGAAAAATTCTACCCGAATGCATTTTTTAAAAAATGAAAACGCGAATGTGCTCAGAATTTATGAATGAACACAACTGCTACTGTAGTTTTTTCCCTCTTGAAGTTTGATATAACATTTTTATCTTTTTGTTAAAAACTATTCTCATCCTCCTTCTCTCTATCATACTCTTAGCCACATAATATTACCTTGACCTTGGATGGACGCAGGGTTTACCTCATCTGTGTAACTCATATAGAGGGTCATAACTAAATTTGGCTTCATTCGGCTGCTGTAACTTCAACCTCTGCATTAAAGAGAAAACTATCTTCTCTTACTTAGGAAACAAAAGAACGGGGGGCGAAAAAAATATTTACTAAAAATATTTACGTTAATGGGGGATCCCAGTTTCATGATCTCGCCATCAAGACCAATCATAGCTCTTTTTTTCTTTACGCCGAATGTGTTTATTAATTATCAATTAATAATATCTATTAATTATTAAACATCTAGCAGCCCATGCAATCCAGATCGTTTCGACCATTTGGTCTTGTTCGTTTCAAAGCCTAGCCTGATATCCCTGAGTCGATCGACACAGGGAAGATGACGGGTCATCCCTCACCCCAATGCGGTGGAGATGGGCGTTCAGGTAATTGTGGCCAGTTATCAATCTAAACGCCACGACTGGCTGATGACGGGGGAGGTCAGCAGCATCCAGTAGAGAGCGCTTGCCCTCGGCCCTCAGATCGTGGTCCTGGCGTTGCTTAACGTTCACGCAACAGAAAACTGATCGGTACGTCGGGCATTTGAGAGCCTCCTTTGCTAGAGTGTCAGCCATCTCATTTCCCCCAAAGCCCACATGATAGCTTAGATGATGGTAAAAGGTAAGCTGTTCGATTCCTACATGGCAACACCCTTCGATTCCGTACCGACTTGGCTCGTCTTATTGATGACAAGAGGCAGGATGAACTCCTACGATGAACCTATCGATGAAATTTATCATTTATAAAGTGTACATAAAAGACGTGCATGGTTTCTTTTATCAATTAAACAACATGTAAATTACATTATAAATAACTTTATCTGTAATAAAAGCAGAGTTTATGATTGCTATATATGAAAGGGCAACGACGTTATCTTGGAAGGTTCCAACTTGATTCTTCAATAAATTATTTAGGTACGACTAGTATAAACAATTCTTGATGTGGTAAATAGATGTATCATCATGTAGTATTCCTTCGATTTTAAATGTTACAATATTCGTATCTACGATTGGTAATCATTCTAAGTTCTATTATTATTGTAAATTTTTACGAGGTAGGCAATTCTATACAATGTTTACTTTTTTGTGGCAAAGTCAATAATTAATTGTCGGTTAGATTCAATCAGAAATCAATGAAGATAGAAAGTTATTATTAAATTGATTACCTGTACAGATAACAGTCAATATAAGGGCTGATTTAGTACGCGAGGAATGACTCAAGATACTTTCTTGGGACTAACGAAAACAATTTTCAGCAATGTTCTCTTGCTGATTAAGGGTTTTATTATTCAAATTGATAGTGGAGTTATATATCAATATGTTATTTAGACTTCACGGTTTTCACCATGCACATTTAATCACGTTATAACGCACTATTTTATACTATTTTTTCGAGCATGTGGATTTTGTAAATACGAGGTGAACCTTTATTTGTTCACAATTATAATTATATAATTCATTATAATATTGTCCTTATATTTATGATACCTTGGACTACAGGTCCAGACACAAAAACACTCGAGCCAGGTTAACGGCGTAAAAGCCCCCCACCCCCTCCCACCGTCACCACAAGTTTGCTTTGGATAAAACTAAACATTAAAAAAGTTATTAAATCATATTACTTTTAAATTTATATTTTTTACCTACTATCGGTAACGTGATCCTACCTGTTCGGCCAATATACCAATATTTATCAATATTATAGAATATTCCTTTGTAAAATATTTTTTTACTACCAATGACATAATTTTATTGAAAGAAAAGACGAGGACCCTATAAATCAGTTAATCTTGATTATTTTTCGTAAATTTTATTACTGTAATGAATAATATTAATGTTTATTGAAGAATAAGTCAATTAAAAAAGGAGACCATACAATCTCTTTTTTAAACATCTTGTTAGAAATGAAATTATGTTGTACTACACTCGAATAACATAAGGGAACCCAGCAGTGAAAAAATGAAAAAGTTTTCAATTTTTTGTTTTTGACATAAAAACATTCGTTATTGAAATACGCAGAAAACGGTGTATTATTTTTTTAATTTCGTTCAATTACGAGTAGAACAGGTAGAAAAATGCTCTGCGTTGGGTAAGGAACGAAACACGAGAGAAATAGACCGAGAGATAATAAACCTGATTGAAATTAACCTTCTTTCTTATTCTTCTTCACTTTCTATAATTTTTATAGCATATTTGGAGTCGTTGATGTCATTGAGAGTTACTTTTTACTTTGTTTGAGATGCGTTTTGTGAAGTGTTTTTCGTGTGAACTACTATAGTTGAACTCCACTTCAGTCGGATTGTTTTTCAAAATTTCAACTAAGAGGTTTAAAAATAATTTTTTAAAGTTGAAAAAATTCAGAAAAAATGGAATTTTGAAAAAATCAAGCTTAGGCTATAAATAGATATTTTCAAAATCAATCCGACTAAAGTGAAGGCGACTATAAGAACTAACTACTGGAAAAAAATTTCATGTCAATAGTCTGAACCGTGTCCTAGATCCACGGGCACAAAAATGGGTCCGCCGATCCACTTTAGTACTGACGGCTGGGTTCCCTTAATAGCAATTTCTATTTTTGTCGTATTCTTGATAAAAACGAGCTGAATAAACACGTTTTAAAATTTCCACGATAGTAATGGGAATGAGTGGATACCAAGTTTATTAAACTTCAACGGTTTGGTCGTCATGGGTAACAAACAAGAACTGAATGTAAGTCAGAGAGCGCACAGCTTTCTATGCCAGGTGAAAGGAAAAATCCCGTTGATCTAGAAAGTGAAGGGGATTGAGAGGAAGAACCAATCAAGGCCGACCAAAAACTAAGGAGTGGGGGGGGGGGGGCTCATACAGTTCCCTATCACTTGTTCACTAAATTGAACACTTATTTCTTACCTCACTGATTCATTCATTCAGATTTTGCTTGTTGTAATTATTAACAATTATTAACAACGAAAATTTATTTAACGTCGCAATTCATTATTTTGGTTGGGATAAATAACGTTTTTGATTACCTTCTCCGATCACTTCGTCGCGAAATATTTCGTATCGATGGGCACATCGGTGAACCGATGACGAGAATATCTCGTCTTCCCTTAACCACACTACCTAGGCTTAATTATTAGGGATCATAGCGTTTCTGAAACATTTGCGGGCTTAGAAACAATCAGACAGTAACCAGACAAAATTGTTTTAGGGCCTCCAACAATCACTATAGACGGTATTGAGATGGATTATGATACTATCTCTCTAGTCACTTCAATCACTACTCCGCACATGTACCAATGTGAGTCCGCTTGGGTTATCCCAATCTCTGATACCTAATAAATATGTGTAATTTTTGTTATATTTCTGATAAATGTACGTACTTCCACATACATTCGTCACACAAAAATACCAAAAGCGACACGACTAACCGCTGTTGAAATTTGAATATCATTAAGCAAAGTTTATGCATGAAATTCTTCGAAACTTGAGAAATACTATTTCACAATCTCTTACCACTAAGAACCCCTAAAGTCGGGACAACCCAATGCTCTCAAATTTGGTTACTTAGGCAAGTTGAAAAATTAATTTTTAGCGCCATTTCATACGTAATTGTCACAGTACCCACTTGTAATAGGTGTCATTTTACTGTGTTCCTTCCACGTGTATGCTGATGTCAAACTTCGTACCACTTTCTACTGGTAGCATGATTACATTGTTTGTCGTTTTGTACAAGATCTATCTTGATTCAGTAGCCCTTCATTTAATGCAGAAGTAGAAAGAATAACTAATGATTATTTCGCTGCGACAATGAACATAATTCTGCACATTAACAATGTTTTTTCGAATATTTTTTACAGTTTTGAAACTGACTGTAAACCATTTGACGAATGCATTTCTTCACCCTGGCACTCATGCACGCACATTTCTATTTGTTTGTCGTAATTATTGTATCACGTTCTTCGCTTCTGGCTAAAGAGCCTCCCAAACTGTCCTCGTGACAATAAATAATCGTACCTAGCTAATAAATAGAAACAATCATTGGCAGTGAGGATATTTAGATGTCAATGCTATTCATGGGAATCAAGTTCTCTTAAACATTTGTTCATAATTTACACGAGCTAAACTCCAGTTTGGAGATAGGGAGTTGAAATGCAGTAGTTCTTTCCTAAGGGCTACGCAAGAAGTTCACTCCAACTTCCAAGTCACTTGCAAAGAATCTGGACTTCAGCAACTGCCATTTCACGATGATTCAAAGGTACTAAATACAAGAAATAATCTGGGAAATCAATTCTAATCAAATTCAAGGAGCACAAATTCATAAAGTCAAGCAGGCCAGGACGTGAGTGAATCCTTCTAGCCAAGTTCTCTTTAGGAACAATTTCGGCCAAACGAACCTTCAGCAGCATCCAAAACTTGGAGCTGACAAAAGATGTGCAACAGTCCAGACTTAGCTTTTTTTGTTGATTTGTCACCAGTGAGGAGACCTGGAGAACAATAATGGCGTGGTAGAAGTCCTTTGATCTCAATTGTAGAAATCGGCTGCTTGACTCGTATCTGCTTTTTGAAGACATTCTTTGAGGTTCAGGGCAGAGTTTGGAAATACGCTCTGCCTCTTCATTGCTGAGATACTTGGAGCAAATTCAGTTAACCGCCATGAGAAAAACTCAGTAATTCAGTGAGGCAATCCCAGGTCGCCCCGGGGTTATTGAGTCGAATAGCCTTTGCTGTTTCCTTTGAAATAGCATCCAGTCTCTAGTTGTCTTTGCTCGAGCACTGGACTCATCTTCATAAATTATAGCTGTAGCACTGACTCGTGGGATCGTGTGAATGATGTTCGAGCCTGAGGAACCACTCCCAATCATTGTAGATCAAGTCCAAATTCATCTTTCGCAATACGGCGTTGAAAAATTGTTAGCGGATCGTTGCGGACTTGGTATTTATGCAACTTTAGCGCCCCTGTTGCAGCATTCTAGCAGCGGCAGGGTATATTCGGGCAATGTGCAGAATATTGAAGTAAAGAAAAACGTCTCGCTCTGATACCGGGCCGTAATGGTCATTGCTCCAGATACACCTACTAAAGCAGGCTTGACTCTCTTTTATTGTGTGGGTCGCTGGTATGGGCAACTATTTTGTAGCCCTCTTGGGTCAGAAGTTCGTAATAAATAACGTGATATCTCATAACGTAAATTAGTCCCACCCATAATTTATAATCCTTCACAAAACTTGTTAATTATGGCATCAATTGCTGAAAATTTTTGGTCACAAGACCATTCATTTCATCCATTCCTTGAGTTTAAAATCATATCCAAAACTCTTATAAAATATAGGCATACTTACTGCACGACAATACTTTTCTTTCGCATGAACACTGCACACCTCTTTCGTCGTGGTATTGATTGTAAAATTTTATGAATTTGCAGTTGATGATAACGACTGTTCTTCTATTTACTGTGCAGTGACAACGCCGAAGGAAAGCAGTAGCCCGTCATTATCTCCTCTGAACGCCCATTCATTTTCCAGATCGTTGGACAATTCCACTCTCTCAAGGTAAAAATACTTCTTGTTATTTACATTGAAAGCCATGTGCTGAGTAGGCTTGTTGCCACGTGGTCATAGCTTACCATAACTTAGCTTACCATATTTACATTCCATTTCTAACTTATTAATAATTTTAAGGTCCGTGGAGCAACTCAGTTCGCCACAGCTTGAAGTAGAGCCCTTGAGGAGAGGGAAGCTGCGAGGGAGTGGAGGAAGCGCACCTTCTAGCGCGACGACAGGCCGGTCGGGCGGCAGCACGTGGGGGAGCATCTCCAGGGTTTTTGCCAGAAGCAGGCATAAGAAGCACCCAAGTCAAAATAATCAAGAAGGTACCTGCAAACTCCACGATTATTCGATGTATAACCTATTACTTACTTCATTAGGCACTGAACGTTCCAATTGCTAATGCATCCTTCCTATAATGAATTTATAACATCCTTTTCAAGTCTCTCAATCCTCAATAATTGAACACTATTGCAGGACTGATACCGCTTCATGATCTCCTCATTTCTACTGAGTAGCTACCCTAGTTCAAGTGGAACAAAGATTGCTTCTATCTTTCGAATGATTTTCTTGAGTCCTGAAGCTATTTTGATCCATGAACCAGAACTGGCCTTATGAGCAGATCGTATACATGTACAGCTTTGTTCTACGATACTCCATGCTTATGAACTAAAATAAATATTTTTGCAGCTGTATTCTTCGTTTCGATTTCCTTCCCCACGTCATTGTTACTATTAGGAAGACCACGATGTACAAACTCTCTGACGACCACTGTCGTCTAGATCCACTGTTGTTTGGGAAGGAAGAAAGTACACTGTGGTTCCTCCCTTTAGCATCAATGTCGTCGACGTACCCCAGTATTTATGCAAAATCGCATTCCTGATTGCAGCCTCTTGTTCAACAGACTGTCCCATAGCTTAATGTGTAAGAAGCAAAGAACTGATCACATTGTCATCTGTATTTCCATGTTCTGTGGAGCTTCAACTTCTAGCATAACTGCTACAGTAGCAGTAACTGCAGTAACTGCACAGCCATTGAACCCTTTTGATGGAACTAATTTTGAGCAAAGCCACTTAATTTACATAACATAATTAGTAAGGTTATGTTCTATGTACTCGTAAAAGTGAGTTAGCACGTTCTTAGGCATCTGTTCAAAACTGCAGCTTCTTCTTGGTTGCTTGGTTTGCTCCTCTCCTCTGAGCTATTTTACCACGTATATAATGATGGCTCATTCGACTGTTCGAAAGTTTATTGTATACCGTATCTACTCTCATCTAACTCTTAATTTTCCTATGTGACAATGCTTGCAGCACCTCTGCCTGAAACGCCGAGTGAAACCTGCAACCGCAGTTGGTCCCCTCTGACTGAAGAAGGATACGCAGAGAAACTGCGGCTCTTGAGGGAAGCCAGTGCAATACCTATGGAGAGGTGGCGGGCCCCCACAGTCCTGGCATGGCTGGAAATCGCCTTAGGCATGCCTCAGTACGGACCGAAATGCGCTCAAAATATCAAATCTGGCAAAGTCAGTACATATTCACGACTACAAATAATTTTAAAGACAGTTCCTGCGAGAGTCATGGCGTCATCTGTAAGCTTATTTTATTTTTTTTATTCAGGTACTGCTGGAACTTAGTGACGTCGAATTAGAAGTCGGTCTAGGTGTTACCCATCCAATGCATAGGAAGAAATTACGGTTAGCGATAGAGGAGCACAGGAATCCAAGTTTGATGCGGTACCCATGCATAGGACAGCTGGGCCACACTTGGGTCGCCAGCGAGTGGCTCCCCGACTTAGGACTTCCTCAGGTATGTTACAGAAGAATGTATGTCGTGACATGTCAGTTTTTCATCTTGGTGAATTTCAGTCATGAATCATGTGTACCTAAGTATGATTTTTAGCCTTCTCTGATGCTGAGGTTAGACATAGAACGCTAACTGAATTGATTTGTTGGAACTAACTGAAACCAGAACTTCTTAGCCGTTTGACCAAAATTTATGGTGTTTTCAGTATTCCGAAAATTTCGCAACTAACCTCGTAGACGCTCGAATGCTGGATCATCTGAGCAAGAAAGAATTAGAGAAATATTTAGGCGTTACCCGTAAATTCCACCAAGCGTCCATCGTCCACGGAATCCATTTGTTACGTATGATGAAGTACGATCGTCAGGTGAGTTTTCAATTTCATTCTTAATTATTGCGTACTTGAGCATCCCTCGTAACTTATATTCGTAAATATATACCGCCCTAATATGTGGGGCATGCCTTATTATTATTATGTAAGGTGGCATGTAAACCCTCTTCCGATACCCTTCAGTTCTTGGCACATAAGACACCCCTGAGTCGGGTGCGACTCATGGTACTAAAAATGGCATTATCGTTTAACATCTGTTTATTTCGGGTTGAAATGAATATGAATGAGTCTTCAATGTATAAATATATATTTAAATAAGCTAAATCATTACATCATCAATAACAGTCTTCTCATTATGATAAACGTTGAATGAACAAACACCAATAAAAAGTCTGCCAACTGGGTGTGGCACATAGCTTCCTCGTATCCATTACCCGATTGTATAGATGATCCGACGCATAGTAGTTTATCTGAAAACATAGGGGACCATCTACACACCAATCTGAACAATTTTAGAAAATTTCATCAAATTCAGATAAAAAATGTGTTATGGCTGTTACAAGGATTTTTCTTTTGCACATGCGCAGAGGCTACTGTCAATTTTAAAGCTTTGATTTTCATTGGGGACCATCTACAACCTAATTCGCATAATTCCTGAAAATTTCATCGAAATCGGATAGAAAATGTGGAAGTTATAGCTGTTACAAGGAATTCACGTTCGCGCATGCGCAGCGGCTACTATTGTGATGATTTTCATAGGGGACCGTCTACACGCCAACCCGCACAATTCCTCAAAATTTCATCGAAATCGGACAATAACTTTGTATAGTTATGCCGGTTACAAGGATTTCATGACAGACATACATACAGACACGGAACCAAAATTGTTCAGAAAGGTCTGAAACGTGAAACGCGAGTGGAAATTTCGATTTTGGAGAACTTTTTTCTTCAACCTTGAAAAGTGAAGACAAAGCTTCTGCTACCTTGGTAGACTCGGAAGCAAAATGTACTTATGTAAGAATATTTAGTGACCAGAAAAAATAAATTCAATACTTACAGTATGAACAAACAACACCAGATTTATGAGCTACATAAATATTTCAACGAGAAGAACATAATATTGCCATGAAAATACGAACTATCCATTTTTGGTTTCCTGCCCAAGAAAAAAAAAAAAAGTTGTGCAAAAATTCCCATTAGTCTTCTGGTACAATAATGCCAATACAAATGTTCATCCATGTCACTTCAAAACAAAACACAAAAACGTAGAAAAATTGCCGACTAAACTCGAGAAAATGGTGAAAAATGTTGTAACGAATGAAACACTCCTGGGTCATGCATGACCCACTCTAAAACTTTGCTCAGAAAAACGTGCATGGAGGTTAGTATACGTGCTGGACGACTTACCTACTCTCCTTGTCAGCTGTAGGACAATTCACTGGTAGGGTAATTTGTCCCCTCCCAACGCTAGAGCCCGCAGGGGAGTGTCAGAGGAGGGTTAAGACTCCCATTTTGACTGAGTGTTCGAAAAGTGAATAATTCATTAATGAAGTGAATTAATTATTAATCAAATTGGCAAAATTGATACGGACTTTGAATTTGATCTAGAATTTATATATAAATGATAAATATTGATATAAATTGATGATATATCATCAAGAAAAGAAAGTAAATCAGTAAGGGAGATTGTCGACTGGCCCGAAACCGTTGAATGACTGAGGTAATGGTGATGGGGTAGATCAGTCTGTTCGGCAGATACACCCATTGCAAAGAATTTTCGTGATATTTCCATTCTGTAATTAGATTGGAATGATATCCGAGGGAAATAGGTTGAGCGAATGTCCAGTAGGACTCACTTCGTCCAATCCACTGTTTTAATTTCTCATTATGGCTTTTGGAAGTAATCTAGATAGCTTTTAGGAATTGACTGGCCATGTAAGTAGTCCAATACGTTGAAACATTCTTATTATTATTAACCGAATTCGTATCATTCCTTTGTACAGGCGTTGGCTGTTAGAAGACATCAGTGTGAAAACGTAGATGCAGATCCTCTGGTGTGGACCAATCAAAGGTTTATTCGTTGGGCTAGAAATATCGATCTAGGAGAGTACGCGGATAATTTAAAAGGTGAGAATAAATGGAATGTGTGGAATATTTAGTTTGGAGATAGCTCGGCTACTTTAAAAAGTTGAATTTTTCACTTCCTGATAGATAGAAGAATGCTAAATTTTGGTACCTCTAGTGATGGGGAAACATAGTTGGGAGATGGGACTTTGAGATGATTCCTGATAACTCACTGAACTAATCTGCTCTTATAATCAAATCGTCTTCCACTAGATCACCAGACGACTCCCCAACTCTTGAAGTTGTACTGAAATACTATGAGAAGCCATCTGAAACTTGAAAGCAGCTCCGCTATTTCTCTCACTAGAATTCCCATTAATTGGTTATTGGCTGCCATTCTTTTTTTGTTCGAATATTGCTTGCTTTTGATCTTGTTTGTCATATTTGCTCATCTTACGACCTGAACATCCAGATTATGGCAGACCTGTCGGGCTTCACGTCTAAGACATCTGTTGATATCTAAGATATCTACATCCCAGCCGCTGGGGGACAAAGTAACTGCTAGATGCTTGGCAACCGCTCATGTTGTAGGATGTGACTACCTGATGCGTTCGCAGACTCTGCTGCGTCACATGGTAGAGGTTTTTATTTCTACCTGGAAGCACGGCAAAGAGTATTTACTGTCCCGCGACTACCACTCGTACCCCTCACCAGAGTGGCTAGGAATACGGACACCAAAAAAAGAAAAGAAAAGCGTGAAAGTTTCAGTAGTCGCGACCCCGATGCCCATACACAATACGATTTGTCTGCAGGCCTTCGTGGGACCTCAACAGGCGAACGTCCGGCCAAAATCGGTGAACAATAGACGCTATCAGACAACTGCCTGCAGCCGGACGTACAGATAAAGGGCTCGCTTGCACACACACTATACGTCCAGTGCCTGCAGGCGGATTGCCAGCTGCAAATAGAGGACTGCAGGCGGCCGTACACTTAAGCTGCTAGCAGTTGGTCGGCCAGCTAACTGATAATGTGAGGCAGGGAGCCCCCTTGAGATCATGGACTGGCATTCCCATGCCTGTCGCCGAACTCCATTTCACGGTCTGCAGTCCATGGCCTTCAGATTTAACTGATATTGTGTGGGAGCCACGATAAACGGCCTCATAGCAGCCTGCAGGCAAATCTTATAGTGTATGGGTGCCTTGAGGCCCGCTCCATCCAATGGCAAATTCATCAACTGATTCACGTAGTGCAGCAACAATCTCATCAAACGAGCTGGGTTCTGAAGCAGTTAATGTTGCTCGGTCGCACCATGCTTAGTGCTGCCTGACAATGTCAAGATCAGCTGCAGCGCGGGCGACCTCCCAGTTCTGAAGACTAGTAAAGCCCCTACTCACTCTAAAGAAAAACCACTAATCCCAACTCCGTTGCTAATTTTTACCTGTTATTCATCGATTACCAAAACAATACGGCAGGTTTTCACGATCGTCTTTCAATAGATTCCGGTGTCCACGGAGCCCTGGTTGTCCTCGAGCCCTCTCTCAACGGCGACACGATGGCCACAGCCCTGGGGATCCCACCAGCCAGGAACATGATTCGCCGACACCTCGCTGCCGAACTAGAAGCACTCGTACTTCCTGCCAGGTAAGCCCCATTACACCTCATTTCTCATTTACTTGTCATGGTTTTCATTCAACATACTCCGTTGGATTTTGTTTTGATTTAACATTTTGAGAGTTGAGAGTAACTATTGATCCTTTGGTGGTGGTTTCTGATGATTTTGTTTTTGCTTCAGTATCGAAATTAACCCTTTTTTATTTTTTATTGCTAAACTCAATTTTTATTAACCCTGGTTTTTTTTTCCTTTTGGACGGCTTCGTACTTCATTCGACACTGATAATGGACTCAGGTTGAGGGGTGGGCATTATTGTGTTTGAGTCCTCGTGTGTACAGAATCTTTGCGAACCTCCGTAGCTTGCTTGTTTAATGATGTTGGGATAATTCTCAAATCCAATTGCGAATAACGCTTTCTCGACACATCTCGCACATGTTCATACTTACTACGTTTTCGAATTTCCCTTTTCGACTATGGAAATTGTGGCGTTTTAATTCAAACTAACTTGAAAACACGTGTTGTACTAACAAACATGCGAATAGTACACGATGTGCACAGCTAAGCGAATTTCTGGTGAGAGGGAGATTTTTGATGCTCTATAATCACAACAAAAAGCCCCTTTGAGTTTCGAGATTTCCAAATTTTGTTGTTGATTAGATACTTACTGAGAGTTTTTAATTCAATTAGTAACACTTGAACGGTTCCTATTATCGACTTTTTTGCACTTAAAAACCACTTTCACTGTGCTGTTGAGTGTGCAATCATTTCTAACGTCATAATTTCAACTGCACATGATCAACTTGAACGTCAGTAACATCATCAATCATCAACTTGTAATGCACAAACATGATTAACATATTGATTATCAATTGAACGGCTCAATATTTGTTATGTCGATACCATTTAGAACTTGGATATCGATGTAAGAGAACATTTTTCCTTCTAAATGTCTGATAATATCAACACATTATACAGGGTGTCTACACTTAAGATGGGCATAACTTCAGGGTTCGATTTTACAAGATATTTCCAGCAAAAAATGTCTCTTAGCAATTTTTTCTCAACCCAGTCAAAATGTTTTTTTTTTTTTTTTTTTTCACTTCAAAGTTTTTTTTCGCGTTTTCGACCTTACGTCATAAAAATTGTCATAACTCCTGTTATTTACCACGTAAATTCAAATGTAAGGATATCGTTGGAAAGAGCGTTAAATTTCCAAGCTACCTAGTGTAAAACCAAAATCTTTTAGCAATAAACCATTTCTGTAAAAACAACTCAAAAAGCAAATTATAAATTTTTTCCCGACATTTGATTTTTTCTTATCGAAGTTTTCACTTTGAACGCCTGTCCATTTCGATGAGCGCTCTCCGGAAAAAACATGCCCAAATTATCAGCTTTCTAACAGTCTATCAATTTTTCTTTTTAAAATTCAAATTGGAAGAGTAAATCATGTTTGAATGAAGAAAACATGTGTTTTACAAGAAAACCGAGTGTTTTACGCGGTGTATGTTCTCCTCAATCTTGACGAATTCGGTATCATTTCCTACGAATTTTTTACGCTAAATCCAACGGTGGCACTTCCAAATAATTCTGACTGCTAGAAAGTAGATTTTTCGAGGAAAACCGAGGTCAATTTTTCGAGGAAAAAATTGTTGAAACATCAAAACATCGATCAGCTAGAAATTTGATGCTTTTGTTGAGTAGAAAGGTGTTACTTCATGCTCACAATCATATCTACGAATAATGCGTATTTTATGTACGAAAACCAAAGTTTTCTTCGAAAAATCCACTTTCTAAAAGTCAGAATTATCTGGAAGTGCCATTGGATTCAGCGTATAAAATTACGTAGAAAATGATACCAAACTCGCCGTGTCATCTAAAGATCGAGGAAGACCATACACCGCGTAAAACACTCGAATTTCTTGTAAAACACACGTTTTCCTGCATTCAAACTTGATTTTTTCTTCCAATTTGAATTTTAAAAAGAAAAATTGATATACCGTTAGAAAGCTGACAATTTGGGCATGTTTTTTCCGAAGAGCGTCTATCGAAATGGGCAGGCTTCGATAAGAAAAATCAAATTTCGAAAAAAAATTTAAAGTTTGCTTTTTGACTTGATTTCACGGGAATGGTTTATCGCTGAAAGATTTTGGTTCTACACTAGGTAGCTTGGAAATGTAACGCTCTTTCCAACGATGTCCTTACATTTGAATTTACTTGGTAAATAATAGAAGTTATGACAATTTATAAGACGTAAAGTCGAAAACGCGAAAAAAAACTTTGAAGTGAAAAAAAGGCATTTTGAGTGGGTTAAGAAAAAATTGCTATGTGAAATTTTTTGTTGGAAATATTATGTAGAATTGAACCCCGAAGTTATGACCATCTTGAGTGTTGTTCTGTACTTCTGCTGTAGTCATTTTGTTGGTTGTTGTGGAGAGGGAAGCAGAGGACGTCAATATATTTATTCAAATTTATTCGGTAAACGCTTTCGAGGCAAAATATGGCCCCTTTCTCAAGCCTATGTTCACTCTGCAATTATTCTCCCACAATCTTCCATCCCTCCTCAATCACCAAAATCTCACCTCTGCCAATCTTGAAAACTATTTTCACTTCGTCCATTTCCATAACATTATTCTCTTCAATCACTGGCAGGATCTAAAAATCATTAAAATCTAATTAACAATAAAAAATAAAACAATGACTAGAGGGGATCACAGACAGGAGAACTTTTTCAATTTTAACAGGAACAACAATCTCAGGTTAAATCTCTTATCCAATGAGATATTATATATTATATTTAGATATTATATTCATTCAATGTGATTGAAGAGAATAATTTTTATGGAAATGGACTAAGTGAAAATAGTTTTCAAAATTGGCAGAGGTGAGATTTTGGTGATTGAGGAGGGATGGAAGATTGTGGGAGAATAATTGCAGAGTGAACATAGGCTTGAGAAAGGGGCCATAGTTTGCCCCGAAAGCGCTTGCCGAATAAATGTGAATAAATATATTGACGTCCTCTGCTTCCCTCTCCACAACAACCAACATCTTGAGTGTAGACACCCTGTATAGACGTTTAGGTGTTAAATTCTGTGTGACATCCCAAGAATCGATTGATCAACGGATTTTCAACAAAAATCTCTACTTTCGAGTGTTATCCGCCTTGACGGTTCAAACAGTGAAAATTAAAGTTTCTTCTCAATCAATCATCGGGAGAGCAAAAATGAATAAAATTAACACGTTCACTGCGTCTCGAAAAACCTTGCTTCGAACTTGGATTTTTTTTCGAGCTCAATACGCCTCTAAATGGGGGTTTCGCAGGTGTTTACAAATCAGTGTGACACTGCCATCTACTGGAGACCAGGGGTGACACCTGAGAGGTTTTTGAATGGTGTAATTGAAGGCGTCTATCAGTTTTTTCCGTCCAACAGGTTGAGTTACTCTGTTTTTCGATCACGGACATTGTTTTCTCAGCACTGTTAGATCAGTATTTCGTTAATTTATAACCTTTCGAAATTTACAACTATGGGACATTTTCAACATCTTATTTGCTACCACTGCCAAATTCATTAAGTAGTACCAGTATGAACAGTATTTACCATTTGTACGATCATTTAGGTCTGTTGTTAGTCCCCTTTTCATAAATATGGCTTAGTTACATACTTAGACTCTCAATTCCTTAGTACCTATACTTAAACTCTTACATCATGAATGTTTCATTTCATATCTACCAACTACCAAAAAAAGAAAAAAAAATGGATAACTTTCTATTATTCTATTTGTTCGCTGAAAGATGTAGTCGGGAAAGTCTTGACGTATCATTGGTTGAGGTTATTAATTCTTACTTTGTTTTTGTGGATTATTCCAGACACGAGCTACTTGCCAATCTTTGAGCTACCAAGGTAGATAGCAGAATAACCGATTTTGTATAGCTATCACCAACACACCAACACTGACCAACCATCAAAACCACAAAAAATATCCCAAAACGCTTTTGACTGCATAGAAGTTTTGCAGTTTCTTACTTATCTAGGCTAAAATTGGTGTTATTGTGCTACTGTAAACTAAAACCTGATACAAATTAAAGATAAAAAATCTAAAATAATGATTTTGACAGAACGGATTTTTTTAAATTAATGTTTTTTTTATCGAACTAAAATTAATGACGTTATTCTTGTTTACTGCTGTGGAAAGAAATGTCCGTTTCACAATAATATTTTCACAAAGTCATCCGCTACTTTAATACTCTACCTTGTAACAAATTGCCGGGAAATTTCATTGTTCGCTGTTCTCAATTCATTTTTACGTAAGATAGGGTATTTTTCTGAAAGACGGTTCCATCATAAACCCCCCATAAACAGCAGATTCATTGCGAAAAATTTCAAAATTTGAGTGAAATTCCAGGAGTTTTTTTCTGTAAAGAAATGAGTCACGAGGGGGAACTTTTTTTGGTATCCTAACTGTGCGATCAATTTGACAGTTGCTTACTGAATGCTTACGGCAGTAGTTTGATGATCTATAAATAATTCGAACAATTAATATAAATGTATAGAAAACCCCCTGAATTATAAATAATTGGTAGTCTCCGATAGTTAATAACTAACTCCGCTCCGTGTAACATCATCCATCGGTTCTTGCTTTTATTTTTCTTCAAAAAATATAGGAACGACTAAACTGAATTTTAAAAAATATATAAAAAAATTTGTAATTAAATGTGCATAAAATTATCACTGACTCTGCTCTGAAGATTAAATATAGCAACCAAATAATTTAAATGTAATTAGGATGCTGTATCGTCTTTCTCAAAAGTTAATAAATGTTCAGTAGAGTTAGAATTATCTGTATATATGTCGGTTATATTGTAAATAATAATCTATATGTGAAGGAAATAAGTAGATAGGTTGTGGAATAATTCATCTATATTTTTGTGTGTTTGAAACTACTGTCGATTAATCTTAACTGAGAGAAAATGGAACCTTCATCTTGTTGACAACAAAATACCGATCAAATCGAGTTCAGATAGGTAAATATGTTTATTGAACTGGATTTCTCAATTGAAAGCAACACAAGGTGACTCCAAAATTGTCGTTTATTGGTTGATTCTTTTTGAACTCGTCTGTACTCGTCCGATCTAGTGGTGAGGTGAGGGACTTCCAGAACTACAGGTGGACCTTGATAGATGGATTGCAAAATGGGAAAAAACACAAATTGAGTGATGTTGGTATTGGAAATCCTCACTCTGAATACGCTGAAGAAGCCGTTTTCTGAAGTACAGTAAAGTAAACAACCATTTCAGGTTGGATTTTCATCCGACTGTCATTCCGACTTGTCACGTGGACGTCATCAGCTGTCTTCCAAAGGGAGGATCAGAATTTGTTCTGATGATTCCGCTCGTGGCTTCCCATTGCCTCACCGCCCTGGTTGTGACGAGGGGGGCGATGAGCCCCGAACGCACGGACCCGGCGGCGAGACTCGAACCCACGACCCCCGCAGAAGCCGGTCCGAATCCCACCACCAGAGAACGAGCGCCCATGGCCACACCTGAAGGCCCCCATGTTTTCTAAAGTTTTCGTGAACTCTTCCGAACATTTCAACTGGAATTTCCGCGCTGACCAGTTCAAATCGCTTCTCAGAGAAATGAGGATTCTCTCCTTTCAAGAACTTCATCACTCTCCCTGCCGTTTCATTGCCCTCCTGCTGAAACCAAACTTCGTCCAGTTCCATTTCGTCCTGGAAAGGAAAACTCCTGATTCATGGTCAAATAACGCGGCAAGTTGACGGAAACGGCCCTGCCAGTTTCCTAAAAAGACCAATTATCCCATTTTTTTAAAGTTCCACATCATAATGTTACGCTACCAATTTCAATCAAGGGTTCAACTGTGGCCGAGCGAGCTACGGCATGTGTCTCTGGGGAAGACTCAGACGAAGTTGCACATCATGCTGTTACTCAACGAGAGTCTGTTTAGATGCCCTTCTGCTGAAACCAAACGTCGTCCAATTCCATTTCATCCTGGAAAGGAAAACTACTGATTCATGGTAAAATAACGCGGCAAGTTGATGGAAACGGCCCTGCCAGTTTCTTAAAAAGACCAATTATCCCATTTTTTTGAAGTTCCACATCATAATGTTACGCTACCAATTTCAATCAAGGGTTCAACTGTGGCCGAGTGAGCTGCGGCATGTATCTCTGGGGACGAGACTCAGACCGGTTGCAGGGGCCATGAGTTCGGGGCTCGCCTCGGGAACACATTTTCGGGTAAGTCGGTCGCAGTTCCCCCTCGTCCCAGCCCAGGGTGGTTAGGCAATGGGAAGCCATGAGCGAAGTAGGAATTGCAGTCAGACGAAAATCCAACCTGAAAAGGTTGTTTACTTACTAATACAATTACCCTACCAAAGTCTGTTTGGTTGCCCTCCTGCTGAAACCAAACGTCGTCCAGTTCCATTTCATCCTGGAAAGGAAAACTCCTGATTCATGGCCAAATAACCCGCCGAATTGGCGGAAACGGCCCTGTCAGTTTCTTAAATAGACCAGTTATCCCATTTTTTGAAGTTGCGCATCATACTGTTACTCAACGAGAGTCTGTTTAGTTGCCCTTCTGCTGAAACCAAACGTCGTCCAGTTCCATTTCATCCTGGAAAGGAAAACTCCTGATTCATGGTAAAATAACCCGCCGAGTTGACGAAAACGGCCCTGCCAGAAGTTCCACATCATACTGTTACCCTACCAATTTCAATCAAGAGATCAACTGTGGCCGAGCGAGCTACGGCATGTGTCTCTGGGGACGAGACTCGGACCGGTTGCAGAGGCCGTGAGTTCGGGGCTCTCCTAGGGAACATATTTTCGGGTAAATCGGTCGCAGTTCCCCCTCATCCCAACCCAGGGCGGTGAGGCCAATGGGAAGCCATGAGCGAAATCATCAGAAATAATTCCGATCTTCCTTTAGGAAGACAGCTGATGACGTCCGTGACGCCAGGAATGGCAGTCCAACGAAATGGTTGTTTACTTACTACTACAATTACCCTACCAGAGTCGGTTTGGTTGCCCTCCTGCTGGAACCAAACGTCGTCCAGTTCCATTTCATCCTGGAAAGGAAAACTCCCAATTCATGGCCAAATAACCCGACGAATTGGCGGAAACGGCCCTGTCAGTATCTTTAAAAGACCAGTTATCCCATTTTTTGAAGTTGCACATCATTCTGTAACCCTACCAGAGTCAAGAGGCTTCTGGTGGAGCTCCCTGTGGTTCATCTTTCTCCAGTAGCTGTGACAAAACCATTGAGATGGCAATGTGCCCGTCAGAGAAGAAAACGATTGCTTCTCGAGGCAATTCACCAAGCATGTTTTCATTCTCCAGTTTGGCTTCATGAGCCCATTGGACACTACGTTCAGAACGACATCAATTTAAATTTCCAAGACAACTGTAATAAAAGGAAAAAAAAGTTTGATAATTTTTCGTTAATTTTGGTTTTTCCTATTCTGTAATAAATTCACCTGTTTTTCGCGCTCCACCCTGTACCTTCAAAATAACTGTTCTGGAAGTTCATCGCATCATTCACTGGGCGGGTAAATTCGAGTTTCAAAAGAGCGTTGAAACTCATCAACGACAATTAATGACTTAGCTCGTTGTTGCTGCAGAGTCTTCAATTAAAAATGTATACCTAATTAGTGAACCAAATAAACCGAAAACTCTTTTAAATAAATATAATAGGTAATTATTTGCTAAGCATTCTTAAAGTGTAATAAATTAATCAGTACCAATGGGTTCCCAATTTAGTTAATTTTTGCGAGTAATCGCGGACTTTTTCACGTTTCACTTGCATTGTGGGTCCGCATTTCGTCCTACTAAATGTTTATTCTCAATGGTATCTGTTAGGTTTCGATTCGGTTTCGTATCGAAAAAGAGGAGTCATAAAAATTATGAAGAGGGTGAAAGCATATTTTTTTAAGCCGATGGCAAAAGTTTGTTCTGTAACCTATCTACTTTATATCCAAAAGCCAAAAATTATGTTCATGAACCTTTCAATTAATATCAATCACTGTTAAAAACTCAATGTACAATAATGTAATTACTATTTAAAAAAAGAAGTAATTATTAAAGAGGTTTGCTGTGGGACAGTGTTGTTTATTCGATTGCTTTGTTCCATCATGGATACTACACTAAATACGAAATAATATAGTATCCGTGGTTCCATTCAAACATCAACATACGCACACACACAACAGAACAAGCTGAACGTGCTGCATTTGTATGTGCTATTTCAACTCTTGTAGAATTGTATTGTATTGCAGTAGATGAGTAGATTTTGCACTCTTGATTACCACTATAGAGGGTAGTCTGTGTTTATCGATGTTTTCTCCACGTGTTGAGTTCAAGTTGCGTTCATTTACTTGCATAAATTCTATTTTGGTATCTGTGTGTATAAATTATTCGTGCAGTCTCCTGACGTCTTCGAGGCTCGAGGAAAAGCATCAGATGCCTCAACATGGGGTTAGAGGACGAAGCACCCCTACATCTACTAAGATATTAGAGAAGAGGCTCAGAAAAAATATTGAATATTAATAAAATAAAAATATTAAATATTAATAATATAATATGGAAATGCCCCAATTGCGCCTCTTCTGTGCCCATCCATTAGCTTCTTCTTTATTAATAAATTGTGGATTTGGACTAGTGGTATAGAAATAAACTATCCTATAACACGCTTGACCGATACATCTTGAAGGAGGAGTAGCGCCGGACTGAACACTTTTGGTTTATTATTTTCAATAATGAACCTTTGGAATCGACCAAGAAAAAATGAAAAATAAAAAATAACAACCCCTCAAAATTTGATGGTTTACGTTTCAAGGTACGTAGAATCCAAAAATCGAATGAAAATTTGGCCGTCCGTCTTCCGTACACGGCACTTTCGCCACTTAGCATTTACCGATTTTGATGAAATTTGGTATGTAGGCTCCATGCGGGGTCTAGTTATGCCCAGAAGATTTTGGTTGATGTAGGTCACTTCTAAGGGTTCAAAAATGAATTTTAAAATGTTGAAAACGCCCTAACTCAAAAAAGTTTGATATAAAGGTATTGTTTTTCCTTCAATTTAAGATAGTTTGGAATTTTTTGAGACCACGCAAAGCCCTGTTTGACAAACCGTTCGCTCCCTACAAGATTTTAAGGGTTGGACGTATGATAAATCAAAAACACGAGTGTGAATCGCAAAAGAGGCCTAATCTCCGTTCAAATTATAGCTGGCCGAAATACGATCGATGTTTTTCTTCATGTTGGATGGTTGGTGGCTTTGCAGACGAGTGATCAATAAATAAAAAAAATTAAACCATTTTGTAATAATTTGCAGCGTTTTGTGAAGACATTTTGACTCTTTTCAAATTTCCAGCACCATGGCCCAATTGAACATTCAAGTCTGTAGCTCTACGTATGTGGGTATTCACCTCTAATGTAATTTTTATGAAACATGCTAATTAGCAAGCATACTTTCATGTAATATCCTGAGTGGAGAATATTGACATTTAAGTTATTTTGTTAGAAAATTGTCAGTAGAAGGAATAGAAGGGTCTAGAATTCCAAATTCGTCCAACCCCCTTTTTTTAATGCCTATTTATCCCATATTTTTTATCAAAGTAGTAACGTAACAATCTGATAGGAATAAAGTTTTTCTTTTGTTTGCGGAAAAATGATGAATATTTCATAACTTAATACCTATTGCTAACAATATGAGAATTCTGCTCACCACATACTGTATAGAACCTACTTTCGTGCTCCGTGTCTAATTCGAAATGTCTTTGTAAAGAAATGAAACCGAAGGGATACAAATTTCGAATTGTAAGGAAGTGAAACTTCGGCGTCTTACTTTTCGCATTTCCGATGTTTCACTTATTAGTCCGGGCAACGAAGACTAAAAAAGGGCCTGAGGTAGAAAAAAATAGAACCCAAACCAAAATTGGCACAGATGTAGGGTTGGGTATCCTTATTAACATACTAAAAGTCCTGGAGGGTGGGGCACGAGCTCGAGGGGAGGGGGGTCACTAAAGGTCCCATTTTGGGGTTTTTCGTAAATATCTCGAAAACGGTGCATTTCTTGATAAAGCATGTCCTATAGTAAATTAATGCTTATAAAATTCTCCACAACTTTGATTCTATACATTTCATCGAAATTCCGAACCGTTACCGAGTTTTATGCATCCAAAAATGGAGGAATTTTGAAAATTAGGTTTTTAAGTCACGTTTTCTGGATAATTTTGTTGATTTTCGTCCAAACGGTTGATCTGAGAAAAAATGTTACTACTAGAAAGTTGTAGAGCATCAAATTTCCTTGAAGAACATGTGGTTTATTGCCAATTTATCATTTACCTATCAAAAATTACGCCAATTTCAAAATTTTGCCAATTTGTGTCATTTTTACTCAAATGTTGCCATTCCCCTTTTTATGTGCCCTCGAACTTCAATCGTCCTTCTTTTTGTCATCTGTCGTCATTTAATGCTATATATACCACGAATTAACAACCCAGAATTACATATCAACAGATCGGGGGGGGGGGGGGTGTATATGAAAATATGATGTAGAAGAAAACGAAAAAGTTTTTTTATTAACTAAGTATTAAAGTAAGGTATTTACAAAATAACATGATCGTTAGGTAAGGTCAAAGTACATCAAAAATCGTCTTCTTCGTCACTCATGGAGGTTGCTTCAGTGGGGGCGGCGTTGGTGCAGGTGCCATGGCACCCGCCACAGGCGACCGAGCAGGCAATGCCTGTTTTCCGACAACCGCATTGAGTTCCACATCCGGTTGTGCACCGACAAAACATGGAAATCAGAACTTCTTCGGGTGCCGCTGGGGCGTTGGTGGTCACTGGATGGAGTCCATCCTCCTGCATGGCCCATCCGAAGGTAGTTGGTTGGTGGTAAACTGTTACCCATTTGCTGTTGGACTAGCAAAGAAATACCAAAATATTTGTTAGCAAAGCAGTTAATACAGTAAGGAAGTGAGTTATTGGTATATAAGATGCAATGAATGATCTACCTGTAGATAAACACGTAGGGAGTGCTGTAGTGCTGATGCTTTGGTTGGTGGCAGGGACGTCAAATTGGGGTTTGGCCTGACGGAGGCTTTCAGGAAGGCGTGGTGTCGCAGTTGGTTGAGGTTATTGAGTTGAGGAGGAGCCTTGAACATATTGAGTAAGAGGACTTCGCCAGCTCTCTCAATCTCTTGTGGTGTAGAGGAGGGGTTGTAAAAACAAGGGGCAACTTCACCTATGACGCTTTGTCAGAGCAGGATTTTACAGCTGTCATTTTGCTCTTCCCATAAATTGCTGATAAAATGGTGGTTGTCTCTTGAAAATTTATATCGGCGGAGACAACCACCATCACCATCTAACAGGAGCACTTCCTTGCCAACGACAAAAACAAGTCAAGACTCATTGAGTTCTTAAAAAGGAGGATGTCAGCATCCAACATCCTAACGATGGTTGCCCCAGGGGATGCAGACACAATGATAGCTAAGTGTGGAAAATAGAGCGGCTGGAAACGTGAGGCTAACTGTGATTGGGGAAGATATAGACCTGATAGTGCTACTAGTAGCCTTGACGCCCCCCAATCAAGGACAACTATTCTTCATAAAGCCAGGCCGAGGGAATGTCCCCTCAAAGGTATATTGTATTCACAGGCTACAGCAGCTCCCATTTGCTCAAAATACCTCCTCCTTCACAGTTTCTGAGGCTGTCATACAACATCAGCAATTTATGGGAAGAGCAAAATGACAGCTGTAAAAACCTGCACTGACAAAGCGTCATACGTGAAGTTGCTCCTTGTTTTTACAACCCCTCTTCTACACCACAAGAGATTGAGAGAGCTGGCGAAGTCCTCTTACTCAATATCTTCAATGCTCCTCCCCAACTCAATAACCTCAAACAACTGCGACATCACGCCTTCCTGAAAGCCTCCGTCAGCCCAAACCCCGATTTGAGGCCCTGCCACCAACCAAAGCATCAGCACTACAACACTCCCTACGTGTGTATCTACAGGTAGATCATTCATTGCATCTTATATACCAATAACTCACTTACTTACTGTATTAATTGCTTTGCAAAGAAATATTTTGGTATTTGGTATTTTGGTACAGCGGTTGGGTAACAGTTTACCACCAACCAACTAGCTTCGGATGGGCCATGCAGGAGGATAGACTCCATCCAGTGACCAAAAACGCCCCAGCGGCACCCGAAGAAGTTCTGATTTCCATGTTTTGTCGGTGCACAACCGGATGTGGAACTCAATGCGGTTGTCGGAAAACAGGCATTGCCTGCTCGGTCGCTTGTGGCGGGTGCCATGGCACCTGCACCAACGCCGCCCCCACTGAAGCAACCTCCATGAGTGACGAAGAAGACGATTTTTGATGTACTTTGACCTTACCTAACGATCATGTTATTTTGTAAATACCTTACTTTAATACTTAGTTAATAAAAAAACTTTTTCGTTTTCTTCTACATCATATTTTCATATACACCCCCCCCCCCCCCCGATCTGTTGATATGTAATTCTGGGTTGTTAATTCGTGGTATATATAGCATTAAATGACGACAGATGACAAAAAGAAGGACGATTGAAGTTCGAGGGCACATAAAAAGGGGAATGGCAACATTTGAGTAAAAATGACACAAATTGGCAAAATTTTGAAATTGGCGTAATTTTTGATAGGTAAATGATAAATTGGCAATAAACCACATGTTCTTCAAGGAAATTTAATGCTCTACAACTTTCTAGTAGTAACATTTTTTCTCAGATCAACCGTTTGGACGAAAATCAACAAAATTATCCAGAAAACGTGACTTAAAAACCTAATTTTCAAAATTCCTCCATTTTTGGATGCATAAAACTCGGTAACGGTTCGGAATTTCGATGAAACGTATAGAATCAAAGTTGTGGAGAATTTTATAAGCATTAATTTACTATAGGACACGCTTTATCAAGAAATGCACCGTTTTCGAGATATTTACGAAAAAACCCAAAATGGGACCTTTAGTGACCCCCCTCCCCTCGAGCTCGTGCCCCACCCTCCAGGACTTTTAGTATGTTAATAAGGATACCCAACCCTACATCTGTGCCAATTTTGGTTTGGGTTCTATTTTTTTCTACCTCAAACCCTTCGTTGCCCGGACTATATATAGGTATGTCATTTTCATTATGATGATTGTTTCTCCCCATATCTTCATCCTATCTGTATTCATTGAAAACAAGTACTACATTACATTAATCCTTGATACCAAAATTATCATCAAATCAAAAAGGATCACCTCTTATCTTGCATGATAACCTGAATAATCAATACGCTACTTAATAAGTAAATTATTAATGACTATCCCAGTAAAAGCGAAAAAAGTGGACATGACCATTACAGGGCACATCAAGATTATCCTGGTTTGGATACGGTCTCCAACTTCGGCCATTCTTGAATGTCATCCGGATCAAATTAAAGGAACTGAAAACCAGTGATAGAAGATGAACAAAAATTACTTGTAGGAACAGAAATTTCGAAAAAGCCGAAAAATGCTGGTTAGGTACTTGAACAATGGATAATGAACAGAATTTTAATCAATATCTGCAAGACATATTCCGTAATTCTGAAATTTCTTGAATGAAAAGTTTGCCCAGATATCAATGCACTTTCTAGCGTGAGCTGTAGAAACCAAACCAATGATGAACATTCCAATTCCGACTTTAATGTCCACGACTTCTATATTCAATGAATTTCACAAACAAACCTCTTAAGTCCCACAAAGCTCTGGGTGGTCTCATTCGATTCTATTTTAAATGATTAATTTAATGTAAAAAACTAATTCAACTTGATTTTTGGGACATTGGTTCCAATTAAAAAATTTAAATTTATTTGAGATTTCCGACCCATATTTTCCCCCTTTTAGAAGCGACTGACGACTTGACCTCAAATGGGAAACATTTCATACCATATTCAATCATTAATCGGCTTAGGATAACTAAAGAAAATACCGTGTACCAAGGGAATTTCTTTTCAACTGGATTTCGAGATTATGCGTTCACTGAAACGTTGGCTAAAGGGGGTTTTCTGGTGTGATTCTCATTCAAGAGATGGCGCTCGCGTCACATCAAAAAATTTCTCAGCTTTTCTCACCCTCCACAAGAGCTTCCTTCAATTGGAAAACGGGGATGTTCTCAGCATGAGGGAATAATGACCGCCATCATAAAGTTTTTACCTTTTTTCCATGAAATTTTGGAATTTGGATTTTTATCAAAATGGAATAGTTTACATAGGTACTTGATAAATATTAATAATTTGAACTTTTGGCAAATCAATTTTTTCTTTTCGCTGGCCCTTGTCCGACTTTTTCACTTCTAAAATGTTCAATAAATATTTGTTTCTCTCTCTAAAATAAATATCATCAATCAATAATATCGTTAGTATCGTACCTATAATACCGATCAATAATAATTCATGAATAATTAAGTAGAAATTTGAAACTTGCATACTTGGTGACGGAATTTTCATTTCCAATTGGTGAAGCATGAGGAAAATAGTTGAAATTCTCAAAAATTACGTTTTGATGATACCCCATACTAACTTGAGATTATCTATGCTATCGTGTAGTGGGCTGGGCGGCTACCAAGCTGGTTCCACCCAAGTCGTTCTACTGTTGACCAGATTTTCAGTGTACGGCAAATTATTGAAAAGTGTAGAGAATTTGGCATTTCACTCCATCACCTGTTCATCGACTTTAAGGCAGCCTATGACGAGATTAACAGGGCTAAGCTGTATGAAGCAATGACTGCTTTCCAAATTCTCCAAAAGCTGGTAAGGATGATCGAGCTGACCATGAGGCAAGCAGTCAGTTCAGGGCTCCCATACCCCCAGCATTCCGGCCAGTTTTGGATTGCGCCAAGGTGATGCACTCTCATGCATTCTGTTCAACTTGGCCTTGGAAAAAGTAGTAAGGGATGCCAGGCTGGAAACTAGAGGTAGCATATTTACAAATCGGTCCAAATACTCGCCTATGCGGGTGATATCGACCTGGTTGCCCGCACTGATAGACCACTAGTGGAAAGTGCGAAATCCATGGGCCTATACGTAAATGAGGACAAAACAAAATACTTGATCATAGGCGCATCAAGCTGCGTGAATGAGCTCTTCGAAGTTGACCAGTGCCGTTTTGAGGATGTGGACAGCTTCGTCTACTTAGGTTCCCTCATTTCTTCCAATGGAGACCCCATCCCTGAAATCAAGTGCAGGCTGGCTGCGGCAAATCGCTGTTACTGGGGGCTTGTGAAACAGCTGAAATCCCATCTGCTGAATCACCGTGTAAAGTGTGAGCTGTACCGAACCCTGATCCGCTCAGTATTGACCTATGGGTTTGAGACTTGGACCATGGGCAAACAAGGAGAGAACATGCTCAGAACATTTGAAAGAATAATCCTGCGAAGTATATTTGGGACTGTCTGTGAGAGGGGTGTTTGGACGCGGAGGAAGAACGAAGAGTTGTGCGACCTGTTCAAGGATATTGAAGTTGTCGCATGAGTCGCATGAGAGAAGACGACCCAGTTAGGAAGGTCTTACAAGGAAGCCCTGACGGAACCCGAGGAAAAGGACGATCACGGAATCGTTGGGCTGATGAGGTGGAGGATACCGGAACTGGCGAACACTGGCAACCAGACGGGAGGAATGGAGGAAGGTTGTGGAGCAGACTAAAGCCCACCCTGGGCTGTGACGCCAACAAAGAAGAAGAAGAAGATCGTGTAGTGGGTATGAGGAAGCTATGCGCCATACCCACATGGCAAACGATCTATAACACTTCCGACTGCGCTAACTAGCTGGTTTGTAGTCTTTCGAAGTGTAGGTTGTTCCCCGTGTCAACTCCACGCCTAAACGACGTTTTTGATTTTCGTTCATTCTTTCCTTCCTTTATTCTCAATAATCTTGAGTTCCGATGGATTCCATGTGTAGGGGACATGTGATAAAATATGCCTTGAATCCAGATTCTGCTTTGATTTTGATTTGGTCCATAAATGTGACATCAAAACATAAATTAGTGTTTTTCAAAAAATTAACAATTTTTGAGGAATTTGCCATGACGGAGGCGTAGAATACTATCAAAGAAAATCCAATAATTGAATGAAAGTTGGCAAACGGTTATGTTGATGAGAGAATCTTTGAGAATTATTGCATTTCTGCTTTTCTCTTTCCTCGATATAGCTTCTCTCTCGCCCTTTAGCCTTAAACCATCTAATTTTGAAACGGGAGTTAAAATGATTTTTCATGCTCGATTCCAACGGTTTATTAAGAAAATAATAATCCAAAAGTGCTAGGTATATATGAGGTATCCGACGAATTCAATTGACCGATTCAATTGTCTTCCAGAATGAAGTAACCCATTTTTTGTATAACTAGGCGCCCAGTTGAAAATTATCATGTGGGTTTAATTTGATTGAACATTGATTCAAAATTTGAATGAAGAAATCACGATATTAAGCTACTGAACTCAAGTAAAGTATGATGAACTCACTTGAACTCATTGTTTTAAGCCATTCAATTCTATCGTATATCCTTGCACAGAGCTCCAAGACAGCGATAACTGCATTCTGTTCATAGTTTTTCTCGATTTTGCACGATCACTATATAGATTTACTCACTCGGCATGCTTAGAAAATGTTCTTATTTTCGCGAGAACAGCACCTCAGCACTTTGTGATTGTCTGCTTGTCTGTGTTCTTATGCTGTTAAATGGGATCTTAGCTCTCATAAACTTCACTTTTCTCATTTTTTTTGTACCCAGTTGAAAATGTTTCGTTCTGCCCGACGAGCTCGTGGAGATGAATAGTTGTTTTCCAGAAATCTCATTTTTATTTTCTTTCTTCCCCTTGCACGACCGGACATGAATGTTGTCTAACGTAGAAGAATGGGATGTTCGTAGTAGACGAGACAACGATAGGCTGAAAGTTCCAAAATATTACCACTTCCCATCAGTTTCAACGTGATTTTCGTCGGAAGCACATTATTATTATTGGGATAATAGAGAGTTCCTAGTAGGTTCGGTTTAGATCAGATACGCCACCGTATTCTCGATACGGAAAACGCGCGTCCCTATCGAAAAACGGCGACGTATTTCAGCCGAACTACTAGAAACTCTCATTAGAACCATCACCTAGAAGTAGGTCATCATCACTTACAGTAGGTCGGTGCTTCAATTTGTCATCCTTACAGCTTACAGCCAATGCAAAAGGTCGAATACATGAATACGATTACATCTTACACTGCTGAATAGCAACTTTTCAAACATTTCGCCTCTTTGCTTATTATAGGATTCTTCAGTATCAATCAATGATAAAAGTACTCGTAGATGACCAGGAACCACAACTATCATGATTATGAAACTCACCTTGTCCTGTATGCAAAGCTGGTCCGATTTCCATGCTTAGTTTTTTTTCCGAAATGATCAGCGAGTTCCGGATCAATATTGATGTTATATTTACAAGAATGAATTAGAAAAAAAAAATTAATTTTGTAAAATTCTTGTAGTTTAGTTGTTGGTTTCGATTGAGCCGAAAGTTCACCAGATGGCAAGGATGTCGGTTTTAGGGCCAAACATTGTTGATACTAATTGCACAATACTCGCATTTCTGTCCCAAAAGCTTGCAACTGGATTGAATGAAGCCTGGATCAAGGAATTCAGTTTTGAATATTGCAGGCACGAGTTATTGGCCGGTTTTAGATTATTGTCACCCAGCAATTGACCACTTTCTGGTTATCGACCATTTATACAGGGTGTAACACGAGTGGTTCACGACCTTTCTCCCACGTGTTTTACAACTAATTTCCGACAAAAAGTGCCTCATGAGATTATTTGGTATCCCCACTCAAAATGCCTTTTTTTCACTTTGAAATTTTGTTTCGTGTTTTTGATCTTTGCTCAATAAATTTACCATAACTCACAAAATAAAACTAACTAACTAAAAACTAACTCTCAAAAGTTGCACAAATCTAGAAATTTCGTTGGAAATAGCAATCTTTTTGATGCTCAAAAACATTTTTAACTGGAGTTGAGATGTGCAAACGACCTATGATAAGCAAAACTCGTCAAAATCCTTGTTTTTTAAGTCGACTGGTAACCATACAGTTCTTGACGCAAAATTGTAAAACTTCCATAAAAAGTGCACCAAAATCTCAGCTTTCCAACGGTGTAATTACAAGCTATTTTAAAACTAAATTTAAGGGAGAAATTGAAAAAAAAGCTTGTTTTTTGGAATTGAATTGTTTTTGTTTTTTTTTATTGTTTTTTTTTTTTTTTTTTTTTGGGGAATTTTTCTCAACGAAATCGACGGTTAGACGGGAGGACTCTACTTCGAAGGAGCCGCGGTGTTGAAGACCCCGGAGTCAGAAGGCACGTTTTTCCGCCTTCAAACAGAAATTTCTCCCTAAAGTTCGATTGTAAAATTATTTTTGATTACACCGTTAGAAAGCTGACATTTTGGCGCACTTTTTAGAGAATTTCCACAATTCCGCTTCAAGAATTGATATGGTTACCAGGCGACTGAATAAAACAAGCGATTTCAAGATTTTGACGAGTTTTGCTTTTCATACGTCGTTAGCACATCTCAACTCCACTTTAAAAAATGTTATTGGACATCAAAAAGATTTCAAATTTAACGTTCTTTCCAACGGAGTTTTTAGATTCGAGCGAACTCTTGAATTGGGGGAGTTATGGTAGATTTATTGAGCGAAGATAAAAATCACGAAACAAAATTTCAAAGTGAAAAAAAAGGCATTTTGGGTGGGGATTCCAAAAAATGTCATGAGGCACTTTTTGTCAGAAATTAGTTGTAGAACACGTGGGAGAAAGGTCGTGAACCACTCGTGTTACACCCTGTAGATCTATGTTTCAAGGTACCTCTTCTACGAGGTACTTTCGTAGAGGCCTCTGATATAATTTCAAACCTTCTTGATGTCTGATGAATCCAATGCAGAAAGCATTGGGAACGAATTCTCATCTACTTGGTTCTGGGAAGAATCGGCTTGTAACTGGTGGTCCACGAACTCTTTAACAGAACCACCTCTGATTTCTCACGAATTTAACGAGTTTGGAACTCATCGAAATGATCATCGTTTAAAATTTTGGTGATTGGCACTCATAATGCGTTAGTCCCATCACAGGCCTTCAAGAAATCACAAATAAGTATAATTTGACCCTAGTTGACTTATTTTTCAAAAAATCCATATAATAAAACGGTAATTTAAGCAAAGAATATGATATTTTGAACTCGTGATAGGTACAAACGTGAGTTACAAGTGCATCATTATGTTTGATTTCAAGGCGTATTTTGCCGCGATATATTTTCTTCCACCTCTTCTTCGATTAAAATATCGAGGAAGGGGGCAGAAAAGGTGCATATCGATATAAAGATACTCATCTATCACAAGGAAAAGCTCGAACGTCGAAGGAATGCATGATAAACGGTTTGTTTTTCTCTCCCATGTTGTTTCCTGGTCATCCACTCATAAGAACTTTTTTCAAATGCTTCCAGTTAGTGTATTACTTATATATTTTTGTTGTTTAAAGGCCCTTTTTACTCCGCGGATTTCGGGTGACAAGATACACTTCTTCAGGCATTATTCATTCAGTTCTCGTCGTTATAATGTGGTTGATTGAAAAACTTCAATGCATTTTTTTATTTGAACCAACAAATTAAAACATAGAATATCCAGATTTTCGGTTTTTAGGAAAAATTTTAAAATTACGAGTCATTCGAACCCTTTGAGATAGCTACACGTGTTAGTAACAAGCGCAAAATGTTTGAGCAACACTCAGAACTCTAGTTTTTTGGGTAATAAACTACAAAGAAAGATATGATTGTGACATCAATGTGTTTTTTCACTGATTCATGTTTTGGTGTTGTGAGTTTTCGATATCGAATTTTCTTATCAAAATGAACCAACCACTTTGGAAATTTCAAAAAAATATTGAAAAATTCGAAATTGTGACTGAAGAATGAAGTAATTAACGTTCATCGTTGAAAATCGCACTCCACCCTTGATAATTTAATTCATCCTAAAAACTATATTTTCGGGTTTTGTGTATATTTTGTGCTTCGAGTGCCTACTCAAAAAATTGTAGTGATATTTTTTTCCTGAATTCTATATAAATTTAAATCTGTTTAATAACAGGGTTTTCTGTTGATCAAATGACCAATTAAGGAAACTATTTAAAGTAAGTTAAGGTGAATTATGACTTCAAGTTATTTCTGAAGGGTCATATAAAGGGAGTTAAACACTCTGTTACATAACAACTAGGTAGAAAGGGCATAAATATGGTTCTTAGTACGAATATAATACGTGTATCGGAAGCTATCCATTATAATTATAGTTGAATGGCATTCACGCCCTTTGGGCCTAATTATTAGTTCACAGATTTTCTGACCACAAAGTAATGAGACTGATTGTTTTTAAAGAGACTTTTAAGGAAAAAAATTACAAACAAAAAATCACTTTTGAAATAACATGCTTGAGAACTTATGCGCCTGTTCCAACGGGGTTTCCATTCGTCGTAGCAGTACTGGTAGTCAGCTTCGGTAATGCTGTTCAAATCCCTGGACGTTGGGAACAGTTCTAAAATGTTTTCCATTGAGATGGCTTTTAGTTTTGAAGAACAAGAAGAAACCACAGGGAGCAAAGTAAGGGCTGTGGAAGGGTTGGATTTTTTTTTTAATTTTTATTTATTTATATTGTTTTTAGCTAAGATTTTGCGCAGTTGCATTTTTTTTTCCCTTAACTCTCCTCAAAGACAAAATGTCTTTTTTGACGGAGCGGGCACGCCATAAATAAAAAAATTTCAAAAAAATTTATAAAAATTTTCATTTTATTTTTTTAAATTTATTTTTTATTTTTTTTATTTACTTATTTATTTTTATTTTTTTTTAATTTATAATTTTTCTAAAAATATGTTCATGGTTTGTTGCCTTCTTGTTGACAAGGTTATTGGTGCCCTTAGGGCGAAAGCTAGCTCGACATGCGAAATAAACAACATATAACCTCAGAAATATATTATGGTCATCAACTTTACAGTCGAAAAAGGAAAGAGCCATCTCAAGGGACTACTTTTTGAAACTATTCCCAACACCCAGACTGATTTGAACAGCATTTCCGAGGCCGAATTCCAGCTAATTTTGGAGATAATCTCGATATTAAATGATCGATCGAACTAAAGCAGTTGGTAAATCCAATCTCACAAGAATGAAACACCAATTCAGGATCAGAACAAGAGGAGCAACTAGGGGATGAAAGTGGTGGAACGGCATGAGCGCTGCCTAACGAAGATAAGATGAACCTTCCGTAGCTCAAAAACCTAGGTTATCTCTCTATCAGTCGGCTTATGCACAGAGTTCTGGAGACAAGTTGTGGCTTATGTGATGTAGGTATCGTGTGTTGTGTGTCTAATTCTTTCGTAAATAACAGAATGCTTTAAAAATTAACGTTATTTGCCTACGAGTACTTAGATCTTCATTTCAGACTGAATGCCTTTCTTATTGATATTTGATTGCCTTTTCAATTGAGGGCAAATTTCTGATTTCCTATAGTTCAGGCAGGGATCTACAGACATTAACACCGGTCGATATCGGAGGTGCATCCATCTTGCCAAAAAAAAGAGTAGGTTCATTTAATCGTCACTAGATAGCGCTCGGGCCGTTCCACACTTTCTTTCCCTAGATGCTTCTCAGAACAAGAACTCTCTCATTTTATTGAACAACAAACAACCATTCATCAAATCATGTGTTCAATAACAAACAGCTATAACAATATCAAGTAGTGAAATCCTCAACAATATAAAATATATTATATTTTAACATAGATATGTTTTTGGGCTGGGGGTCATTCTAAAATTTGCGTCACGACACCAAAATTTGTGAAGACCCGGCACTTTAGATTATTATTAACTCGAATGAAAACTGAAGGGGATCATTAATGAAGTTAGGTATAAGTAGGTAAGTTAGGTACTATAAATAGGTAGGTAGGTACTATGAATACCTAAATAACATGGATACGTTTACATTAAACATATCCATGATTCAATGTTTTTCCGTGAAGCGGAGAAATATACCACGAATTTTTGACTAAATTCTGACAATAAGTGTAATAAGTAAGTAAGTATCATGAAAACTTTTGTCAAGTTGGGTAGGTACTATACACATATAAAGTCCAATAGCTGGTGCACAGTGTCCAATAATTGGAGTAAACACGATTTTCGGTCAACAATTTTTTTTCTCCCAATAAATGTATCTTTTTAACACAAAAGAGGACTAACCTCGTATTGCACGCATTTCGATGGTTGATACAGTGAAAAAGACACGAGACAAGTTGGTTGGCTATAAATAAGAAGGAAATGTAAACCATGTGGGCCTGAAGAAGGGTGTATTGTCGCACGAAACCTTGCAACTGGCTTTTACGTTACGTAGTTAGGTACTTTTTTACTGCTTTCGAATAAGCTTCCGAGCGTTAGTCTGGCAATCAGGTAGTAGGCAGCCAAAGAGAGCAACTGAGTCCGGCGTGCAGGGTGGCAGTTGTGGTTGTGGAGAGCTGATGTTTGCTTCTGGATTGACCTTCCGGTAGGGCTGGTTTTGAGGGAAGTTTACGGGGCAGACGATCAGGAGGGTCTCTCGGGAGGAACATCGGGAGGATTCAAAGCAGGGCTCTGCCGCCACCCCCGATTCAGGAGTCGTCGCCAGACAAAGACCGAAGATCTACTTTTAGGGTGAGAAAATCATTTGGTACCTAAAATTCCTATTTTACCTTCCTGTTACTTCCAAATATTGTCATCCGAGCCCCTGAAAAGGTTGCAGCAATGCAGTTATGAGCGAACTTTCAAAGAACCAACATTGCAAGTTTTCATAGTCATCAGAGCTTACTCTGCTACGTTCGTGGGCCTCATTCGATTTCAGACGTCCCACATTGCTCAATATGAAAATTCAGCTGGTTGGAGAATCAGGATTTTTTAGAATTTCCCTCATATCCCAGGACTATAAGTAAGGACTATGTGATACAGCCTCCTGCACGATTAGACGATGACATTCTGACGCCTCATACACTAGTAGATGAAATTTCGTTCAAAATAACAATTATTTTAGGAAAGAGGAAAAAGTGAGGGAAAATCGTACGAGCCTCATTCAATTTTGAACGTCCTAAATGCTCGATTTAAAACTTGAAATTCAGGAGAGAAAGAGGATTTTTTTTTTTTTCATTTTGAATCACCTTGTATTCTAGGACAGGTGTGGACAATGTGATACAACCTTCGTGTACGATTAGGCGTTAAATTCTAGCGCCTCATATACGTTAAATTTCGTTCAAAATTTCAATTTTTGAGTGAGTAACAATTGTATGAACCTTATCAATTTCAAACGTCCTACAGTACTCGATTTAAAATTTCAAATTCGTAGGAGAAAGAGGATTCTCTTTTTTTGGATTACCTCGTATCCTAGGATCGAAGTGGACAATGTGATACAGCCCCCTGTACGATTGGCCGTTGAAATTCTAACGCCTCATATACGTAAAATTTCGTTCAAAATATCAATTTTTGAGTGAGTAGCAATTGTACGAACCTTATCAATTTCAAACGTCCAACAGTTCTCGATTTAAACATTCAAATTCGTAGGAGAAAGAGGATTTTTTCTTCTTTTTTCATTTTGAATTACCTCATATCTTAGGATAGGTAAGGACTATGTGATGCAGCCCCCTGTACGATTGGCTGTTGAAATTCTGACGCCTCATATAACTACATCACACTTACAGTATTAGTCATGAATCCTCCGCTAGGGATAGTAAAGCGTTTTTCTTTTGAATCAGAAGAGACAAGTTCAGTTACCTATTTTGGTGAAGCTTGATATAATGTGATGCAGCTGATTCAAGGGGAAAATGCTTCACTATCCCTGGCGGAGGAAATATGAACTAATGCTGCAGGTGTGATTTAGGCGTTTGTCTCATATACGTTAAATTTCGTTCAAAATATCAATTTTTGAGTTATTAAAAATTGTATGAGCCTTATCAATTTCAAACGTCCTAAAGTGCTCGATTCAATCATTAAAATTCGTAGGAGAAAGAGGATTTTCTTTATTTTGAATTACCTCGTACCCTCGGACAGGAGTGTACAATGTGATAAAACCTCCTGTAAAATTAGCCGTTGAAATTCTGACACCTCATATACCTACGTTTAATTTCGTTCAAAATATCAAGTTTTGAGTTAGTAAATATATTACGAGCCTTATCAATTTCAGACGTCCTACAGTGCTCGATTTAAAAATTCAAATTCTACGGACAAAGAGGTTTTTTTTTCTTAAATTACCTCGTATCCTAGGACTGGTAAGGACAATGTGATTACAGCCTCCTGAAAAATTTAGAAATTTTGGCATCTCATATGAGGTGAATTTTGTACAAGATTTGAAATTTCAATTAAGCGCTATCAGGTCCGACAAAGTAGGTAATTCGTTTCCAGAAGTGAGGGCCATACTTTAATGTTGAAAATTTGCATGCCTCAGCTGAGGTAGGTAAATTTTGTTGAAAATGTAAATTTTGGCCTCTGATTGTCATTTAGATCTTACAAATTTGATCTGCCGAAGTCTATTTGAGTTCAAAACGTCCCTGAACGAGGAGCCGTTAAAAATTATGGCGTCTAATAATGTGATGATTTTGTTTTTAATTTTAAATTTCAATGTTTAATAGATGGAGTGTTTAGGGGTGAAGGCCAATCACACAATGGTCGTTAAATTTGGAAGTCTCAAATGAGGTTAAACTTGAATTTTCTTATTTAGAACTTATACATTTGGTCTGCCGGAATGAATTTAGTTTAAAAAAGTCTCCTAAAACGAGCTGCCGTTAGAATTTCTGGCATTCCGTATGAAGTGAATTTAAACAAAATTCTAAATTTCAATTTAGTCCGGTTTTTGAACACACCAAAATATTACGTCTGGCGAATATGTGGTAAAATTCAGATGTGGTAAATTTTGTTCGGAATTTCAATTTCACAGGCTGTGAAAAAATTTATCTTGTTAATTTTTTTTACAGGCTTCGTTTTTGAGTTATTTCACTTATAAGATTTTTTCGTGATTTTGACCTTATCTCAGTAAAACGGCTATAACTCCCCGAATTATCATGCAAACTCAAATCTGATCACACTTTTGGAAATAGCGTAAAGTTTCCTAACTCCTTGATGGAAAAAATTCATATTTCAAATCGGAAAAACGGGTAAAATTGGACTTGAAACGTAACTTTGGTAAAATCTTGAGAATCTTTTTTCAAACGCTCATAGGTTCCCTAATCCAGCACGTGAATTTTTACCTGTAGGCCTAATAGATGCCCAATAACCTCAGCTTTAAAACGGTCTAGTCATTTTCATGTTTAAAGTAGGATTTATTACAGAAATTCGTGTTTGAACGCGGAAAACCGTGAATTTTTTCAACGGAATCGGCGCTCCTGCTAAGGCGATATGAGTGATTCGCGGGCGGGAGGCGCAGGAGACAGCGAGGACCTCCCGAAACCCCTCAGATCGCCTTAGCAGGAGCGCCGATTCCGTTACAAAAATTCACATTTTTCCGCGTTTAAACACACATTTCTGTAATAAATCCTGTTTTAAAAATGAAAAATGACTAAACCGTTGAAGAGCTGAGATTTTTGCGCATCTTTTAGGCCTACAGGTAAAAATTCGGTACTTGAGTATTGAACGGAGGCCACCTAACCTATAGAAATATTTCGTACCGGATACCAAAAATAACTACATAATTGGAAAGAACACACTTTAATAGATTTACAGGTGAAGTTTAGATTTAATCCGACGCCTGGTTCTGACGTTGTGCAACCCAGAACGCAGCAATGTCGGTCAGGATGGAGTTGAAAGCGTCGCCGCCGCTAGCAGTCACATCAGATCGCCACATGTATTCTGCCAAATAGCTATCCAAATGATGACGCGCAGTTCCTCGCTGCCTTTTATTCCTCCACTTTGCACTGCCCCACATTCGCTTGACATATTGCGTACTAGCCCCAGTTTCAGGGTCCACGAAGTTGTATTTGTGATTTACCATGAAATGTGTGAAGCCGGCGTTTTCTAGTTCCTGAGAATTGTAACCTTTCCAACAGTCTGAAATTATCGTACTTCCCGGTTCAATATGGTTCAATATTTCAGTAAGCAATGTATCTGCCCCACGGTTCGGCACTTTTACTAAAAACCGCTGTCCTGTTTCGCGGCACAGACCTCCAAACACCCACTGCTGTGGTAGCACTCTCCCGGCGTTACTTTTACGCTTGGTAAACAAACTCTCGTCAATTTCGACAATTTTACCTTCGCCACCAATTTTTCCACTATTCTTATTTCCAACACTGAATACACAAACCTCCCTCATATAACTGTTCCAGTCGATTACTGTTTTACCGGCCATGCCTAACTGCTTCTCACAGAATTTTAGTGATGTTAGTTCCTCGGCCCAAATGTAAATAAAACGAACAATTGTCGTGAACGCTAATCTGCTATGTCCGAACCAAGTATCAACCCTAAGAGACACCTTTTTACGACACGAATGTACATTGCACTGCCAGAATGGATATTCCTTACCAAAATACAACTTCATTTCGTGGTCGTTAACACACAATTTCACTGAAGGCAAAAAATGCCTTTCTTGAAAGAAACTTACACTATCCTCTTCATTTCGAGGTAAATCCCACAACAAAATCACGTCACTCATTATTGAAACACGTATAGCAGTAGTAGCGCACGGCAATAAATCACTCAGTACACTGACCAGACACAGTGACAGGCGATGACAGGTAATGGCGCGCGCTCCGGTCAACGACCCTGACCTTGGCCTACTTGGAGGGGATTCTGCGAGTAGACACATGACTCATCTGATAACGCTCGACTCACAAAAATACTAGAATAGTTCTACTACAACATCTATAACAATTTAACATTCTATAAGTGCCGCGGCGCGTTTCGTAATGGTGGCCTCCGTTTAATCCTCAAGTACCAAAAATTCACATGCCGGATTACGGAACCTATGAGCGTTTGAAAAAAGTTATGATTCCCTAGATTTTACCGATTTTTCTTGTTAAGTCCAATTTTCACCCGTTTTGCCGATTTTAAATATGAATTTTTTTCATCAAGTAGTTACGAAATTTTACGCTCTTCCCAACGGTGTATTCAGACTAGAGTTTGCATGAAAATTCGGGGAGTTATAGCCGTTTTTCTGACATATGGTCAAAATCTTAAAAGTGAAATAACTCGAAAACGAAGCCTCTAAAAAAATTACCAAGGGACAATTTTTGCTGGAAATGAACTGGAGAATCGTTTCCTGGACGGTGACCGTTTTAAAATGATACACCTTGTTTTTTGAACTTTAGAATTTTTGAACTTTGAGTATTTAAGTTAGGTAGGTGATTTGAAGTCATGGTTTTGGGTAGGTCAGGATTCATCAATAACTGACCAAAACTTGATTGAACTTGATTGATTGTGCTCTTTTTAGTGTGATGATAGTCTTCTATCCTTACCTTGGTAATAAACTTACCTATCACCCATATTAACATTTAATATGAAATATTACTAATAGTTCTCACCTCTGTACTATTCACCAAACTATACTATTCTTTCTTTCTTTATTGTTTTTCTTTTTCAATTTATTACATTTTGATCAGCATCCGTATACTTCCATTATACTGTTGTATTCATATTGTTTTTCTTTCCTAACATGCTTCTTGATTCGGAATATTGTAGACTTACAGCACAGTACGAAAGAAGGTAATTCGCCCTCATTCTCTTTCCTACCCGCCTACTTTCCTTTTCAACCCTCGTCCATTTATGATGTTTGGTAACTCTGATGTCAAATTCAACATTTTCCCAACCAAATTCAACAAATTCCTAAAATCAACTAGAAAATAATGACTAGTAGCGAGAATTTTTGAAAATAGCCGGATCATGTGGGGTTCAAATAGGACCAGTTTCTCCACTTCGGTAATGTTTTCGATCATTTTTCCCCAATGGATTTTTCTAGACGAGATGCCCAAACAAAATGGGTAAACTGGCCCAAAATTAATGGTTACTCAAAATGGAGCGTTATATCTACCAACTCTCCGGGCCTCAGTAGGGAAACTGGTCCAAACCTAGTTACCACCAATTTTGGTTCAGTTTTCTACTCCCACATCACTTCGCTGTTCTTCCTTTTGAAAATGACAATTTTTTTTTTGCGTTTATCAAATGTTGTATGGGAACGTTAAATTTGATTTTAAAACAAGTATGAAAAAAATGTTGATTTTTTTGGAAAAAGCTGTTTTACGAGTATGACTGTACAAACCTGATAATCGTTTTTTTCTTCAATAATTACATCATATTTTGGACAAGTCTCTTATTCAATCTACTGGCAAGTAACTACCTATTCATTCTTGTATTTGTTCTTTTTTCCAGTTTAACTCTTGGAAAAGTTCTCAAGTGAGTCTTCAAAAAATTTAGAATTTAATTCTTCCAAACTATATTTTTCATTTTTTATTCTTTATAACCTAGGAGGTATAACATGGATCCTATATCGAATGTGCCTAATAATGTTATTTCTTGAAAATCAACTCACATCTTTTTCCGACTCCAGCTCATAGGTCGTTGGTGTGGATTACAGTGCATGTATGATGTTTCATAACCATAACTTAGCTATCGCATTCTAACTAATATTCGGATTTGAAGCATGTTTTACATATTTACGTTTGTTGTAAGATAATAAAAGTTCCTAACTATCAGATAGGCATTCATGGGATTTTAAGGAGTTTTTCCGCTCGTATCTACAAATCTTTTGCAACTATTACTGAATTTAAGCCTTCAGGGTTTCTTGTGCTTGTGACTAATATGGTTCCATTTACGCTTCATGACCTATTAAATTTAAATTTAAATCAAACTTAAAATTAAATTTAAATTTAAAACTATTAAAAACCCCCAGGTAAGGTTAAGGTAGGCTCTTAATAATAGAAATTCACTGACCTGATTATAAAAATGGAAAGAACGGCTGACGATTCTTTAACATATTTGGTGAAGTTTTTCAAATGCTGAGATTTTCACCATGAATGATGAAAACGACTAGCTGAAAATGACGAATTTTCGGGTATGAGCAAAGAATAACTGGTGATTCCACGGAGTACACCTGCCGAGATGCCCAACTCGAGTAACTCCGTGGCAATTTTCCCACACCACACCTCACGCCATTACCTTGATGGGTGCCACTCCTTGTTTAGATCCAACTCGGCTTGCCGCAAATCATCTCTACCATACTTTCTTTTTATCTTAGTCCGACAGGTCTGCTCCATGTCCAACTGCCAATGATAACTTGGAATTCCAGAATAATGTAAGACATGTCTAGCTTTTTTACCCTGGTCACTCGGCATATGATACAATCTTCCCTCTCAACATCAGAGCCGCTAAGAATTGCTTTTGCTGTTAGAGGCTCTTGAGTCCTTTTTGCATTCAGTCGCATCCATGGATGTCCCATTTCCTGGTCTCCGGGAAAGAACGGCTGACGATTCTTTAACATATTTGGTGAAGTTTTTCAAATGCTGAGATTTTCACCATGAATGATGAAAACGACTAGCTGAAAATGACGAATTTTCGGGTATGAGCAAAGAATAACTGGTGATTCCACGGAGTACACCTGCCGAGATGCCCAACTCGAGTAACTCCGTGGCAATTTTCCCACACCACACCTCACGCCATTACCTTGATGGGTGCCACTCCTTGTTTAGATCCAACTCGGCTTGCCGCAAATCATCTCTACCATACTTTCTTTTTATCTTAGTCCGACAGGTCTGCTCCATGTCCAACTGCCAATGATAACTTGGAATTCCAGAATAATGTAAGACATGTCTAGCTTTTTTACCCTGGTCACTCGGCATATGATACAATCTTCCCTCTCAACATCAGAGCCGCTAAGAATTGCTTTTGCTGTTAGAGGCTCTTGAGTCCTTTTTGCATTCAGTCGCATCCATGGATGTCCCATTTCCTGGTCTCCGGGAAGAACCTTTACGTGATACTCACCGATCCCATAACTCTCGCGGGATCAACATTCTAATAAATTGAAATTTTCACCTACCTTGGTTCCAATATTGATGCGTCCTGCGGCTGTGGTGTTGAGATTAATAAGAGACTGGTTCCCGCTGATCGATGTTATTTCGAGCTGATTCCTCTCACCAAATCTCGAAAGTTTCATGAAAGTCCTAGCTCAAAGTGTACAATACTCCAATCCGTCTTGTCCTTCGTACGAATCAGAGATTTGGGTAATGACTAAGCTTGGCTAATGTGCTGAGAGACAAATCCTACGTAGAAAACTGGGACCTGTGTGGGATGGGGGAAGTAGTTGGAAGGCATAGCAGCTCAATGACGGTATAGGTATCCATATTTTTCCCCGGGAGTGAGGAAACTCTTTAAGAGCGAAGTGGAGGTTTCACCCCAACAGCTTTGGACTCACCCGCTTGGGCTCACCTACCAAAACCCCACTCCCTCTGCTTAGGCCTCACCCCGGAACTGCTTGTACAGGATTACTTCAGGGACATATTGATGTGGTCAAGTTAGCTCTGGGACGCCTGAGACTCCCCATGGCCTAGCTTGTAATGTGAAGGGAGGAGGATCCAGCTAAAAAAATATTCAGAGGGGACGGCGCCAGTAGAGATGGAGAGGAAACGAAGTCGAGGAGGATGCAGCTGGAGAGCTGGATGGAAGTGAAGCTAGTTATGAAGGGACCATCCAGGGCTGCAGTGTCGTGAAGAAGAGGGATAGTTGAGGAAGTTGTGGTTTGCGCTCACAACCCTCAGGCAACTCCTATTTGAACGTCATTTGCGAGCCTAAGCACTTCTTCACGACAACTAAATTTGATAGACCTGCAGGTGGAATTCTTTTTCATGTTTTGAATAATGAAAACTATTTGACGAAAACAATAAATTTTCCGATGTTTCGATAGCGTCATCGATATTTTTACATCACTAATAGTTTCTAAAATGAGAAAAATGTTCACAATCTTCGGAATTTAGCAGTTACAGCATGGTTCTTGAAGTTCATTATTTTCCTTGAAATCAAATCGTGAGATTTGAGGCATATAAGATAACATCTCATTCTTTTCTCTGTATTGTTTTCCAGTGGACTTGATTGTTTTTATTAATCGTTATCTATTTTCTGGCTAACGTTGTAATTCTTCGTTCTCAGGGATCGCTGTCGAGAGCCTTGGGCCTGAAAAGCGGAAGATCCCTCACGACCAACCACTACGGGGAGATCTCGTCTCCCGTCCACGAGGCCGTCTCTCCGACGTCGAGCGAAAGCAGCGGAACCTTCGGGAATCAACGGCCGGAGTCGCCTCAGAGCGCCATCGTCCGTCGTCGTCCGACTCATCGTCACCGGAGAGTCAAGTCCATCGGCGACATCGACGCCATCACTACGGTGACGCCCGTATGATATTACTGAAATTCGGCCGATAGGGGTCTGTGGCACTTCTGATTCCGTGGATACCGTCTCACAGCATTCCTCAGTGGTTGGCAGGTAGTTTCTATCGGGTTCAGTGTAGATGGTCCCTTATGAAAATCATCGGCTCAAGATCGTTAGCATCCTCTCCACATGCGCAAACGTGAAACTCTTGTAATAGCCATAACTTCTACGTTTTCCATCCTAATTCAATGAAATCTTCAAGGATTGTGTAGAGTAAGGTCCTGAGCCACTTTTTGGATTATTATTTTTCCTGAAGGCAGTTACGGTCAACTTTTAACCATTCTGATCTAGATTCATTGTAAAAGTTGGCCACAATACTCAGTCATTGAAATTATTTTAATCATCACTCCTCCATTTGCAACATCAATTTCTTTAAACCCTTCCAAAATGGCTCCAAGTACTAACATGGTCTGTACCAGGGGCCAGCTCGGATGTACCTTGTGCCACCTTCACCGCATCTTATATTTCCAGTACAGTTATTAAGAAACAGTAAGGAGAATGAGCAAGACAGTTGTTATGGCCAGCCAATCGCAGAGCATCCACTGAGGAAATGTTTGAGGTTCGTTCCTACTCAAATGGTTGTGACGCAGACACCTTGACGTTGTTATGTCCTTTTAAAATTTTTCATCAAATCACGTACGATGACTAAAAATCACACTTTTCGAATGAATCAGTGTTTTCGAAAACATCCTACTCCTTTATTAATAATTACCTAGGGAAATTTATCAGGTAGGTACTTATTCAACCCTCTAAAAATCTCAGTCGGTCGCCGTTCGTTCCTCGTTCTGGGTTAGTATTTCCATAAATTACAGGCACTCAAACTTTAAAAGTTGTACCTAAATATGAAATGATCAAGAATTTTTGAAATTTATTAGTGCCTGTAATGTCATACATTTCTAGTCAGTAGTTCTCCAATAAAGTGACGCGTAGGAAAACCCCAAGCAGGCATGAGTCATCACCAACATGGGTGAGGTGAGGAAGGGAAAAACACGTCACTTGACGTTACCTTTTTACCACTCTCGCCTCACCATACTAACTTGAGTATATAGGCCATACTGAGGGGTCTTCCTAGATGCATTCGTACCTCGTCTATCCGACTTATCATTTCTTGTATTACCTACAGCCCCAGTTCTTCCAAGGGAACAGTTTGCCCCATAAAGGCGCCAAACCTCTAGCTCCCCTTAGGGACCTCTTCAGAACAGTAGGCCTGACTAGGTAAATGTTCCGCCTCCCGCCGGTGAGTCTGTTATCAGACGCCGAGGTTGTCGGATAGATTTTGACGCATTCGTCAATACGGTTGGCCTTGAGGCGCCGCAGATGGAGTGCTGAAGCCCTAGGCTTGTAAGGGACAAATCTCTCCGTTGAGTAGGATTCAGGCTAGGAACAATTCTGCGCATCGAGAGGACCATCACCCTCACTCGACAACACACAGAACACAACAGTGCCAGAGAAAAATGGGAAAAAAATTTTGATGATCCCAGCTGCAATATTTTAGTTTTTCAATTCCCTAGACTGCTGCACTAACGAATTCCAAAAATCGTTGAAAATTACAAATTTATGAACAACTTTTAAATTTTGAGCGCCTGTAATTTACGGAAATACTGACCCGGAACGAGATACGAACGGCGACCCTTTCAAGTGTCGATCCAATTTGGAAGTTTCAAACCAAAACCGGACCGAACAAAAACTCTCGCCTAAATGAGTAAAAATATTGAAAATGCTCGGAGAAAATTACGGAAACCACTTTTTGGTATCCAAATCGACAATCATACCGCACTACTGGTATGTTTGATTTTATTACCACGACACTTTAGTGCCAATGAATCCCAACGTTTGGGATTTTGGGCTAATTCCATCATGCGATGTGTACAAATCGACAGTAGTTAGGTAAAGTTATCAAACAAATATTGATGATACACTCAAATTTCTAAATATGTAGGTATTTATTTTATAATTATGATAATTATACATATATCATATTGTAACAGATAAAAAATCTTGAAATCGTAACATATTTTGGATTTCAACATTACCTGATGCATTTTACGAAATCGTACCTGATGAGAGTGTGGTGAAAAAATATGATTCGACGTTGCCATAATGATATCTCGAAAAGACAAGTTAACCATGTGGATAGTTTTCTTATATTGGGGAATAGAACTAGTATACTTTACCCCCTTAAGATAGATCACGGCAATTTAATCGTAATTATAGGTTAAAAGTAATAGTTAGCTAATCATTACAATAATATTTCTGCGTTAAAATTTTCATGTATGAAAATTGCGTTGCTCATTTGGCAATTCGTGAATTTTCACGATGGAATGTGTGAATATCCTTCGATATTGCTACACGTAGGGTTGGCGTTCTTAAAAAGAATATGCCCAAATATTCTTGAAAGAATTGTAATCATGGAAAAATCGACGCATCCACGCTTGAAGATGTTGAAAGTAGGGTGATAATAGGAGGTCTGAGCCAGTTTATCCGTATTTTTCTGTGGGATTAAATTTGCCCTTCATTGTTCGGGTCTGTAAACATTTCGATCATACAAGATTCATTCAGGATATAAGTTGCTAAAAATATTTAAAAATCGAATAGGTAATGCATGTATTTCAATGAAATTCTCAGAATACTTCACAAATAATAGTCCCCTTTGAGTTTGAGACGTTACTGGGCACCAGTTTATTTTATGCCAGTTTATTGCACCAAGTTACAACTTACAAGCAACATTTTTCTGATACATATTGCACGTTAAGAAAACTAAGATACTTCACTTAGTTCTTATTGTCCTGAATTTTGCACTTCATGATTGTCACACTAAGTGGATTGGACTGTCTGGCTTGGTTCTCTTGAGTCTTCTAAGCAGATCATCTGTGTTGAGAAGCTGGACAGTATCATCATTTACATGATCTTGGAGCCTCAAAAGGTGATTCATGGCTTGGCTGCGAATGACCTCATCGACAGATTCGATCTTCAGCTCATAGTGAAGTCTGTCAAGGATCTGTATGCATCAATGCAGCATCGCAGTACATTATTCTGGAAGCGCTGAATTACGTCTCGATTACTCTGAGCCGTCATAGACCTCTGCTGCCACCTCTTGTGAACAGCTTCGAAAACTCCTTCAGTTGAGTGAAAAGATTGAAGTCAGATGGAGATAAATTGGGTGGTTGATGATGTCCCTTCCAAACTAAGTCCATGTCAAATTCCCTTTCCAAACTAGGTCAAAAGTTATTGGGTGAGTAGCGCAGTGGTATTGCAATATTGTCTTCATTAATAGTCGTCCCTTTTAAAGTAATACTCCCTTCTGGTCCAACAGACGTGTGGTATGATTTTACCGTCTGAAGGAGTCGTTTTGAACTTTTTAAGGCCAAATAACGCCATTGAATGGATTGTCTTTTGGATTCTGGACTGCAGAGCGCCATGTCTCAGCCCCTTTCATAATAGAATCCAGGAATTGTTCTCCTTTCTGAGCCAAACGATCCAGAAATAAATTTTTGGCAAAGTTCCTCTGTGAGTGTTCTGAGCATCTCGCAAATAACTTCTTGTAACCGAGTTTTTCGATACAATATCACCAAGGAGACCTCAAGAAATGACAGAAATTGTTCACCATATTCACCATAAATTGGTCAGCATACATACCTCAAGCGTGAATCAAACGAAAAGTCCATAGGGGTAAACATCAACTATCTAATGCAACAATACAAACAAATGGTTCATAAACGCGAACATTGACAGCTGAAAGCCTCTGAGTTTAAGCAAACCGTGCCTTGTGTCAAATAATAAACCCTATCATTGCCACACAAAGTGCAAAACATCATTGCATAACAAAGTAGATTGACAGGGTACGTGAAAACTCAACAGTACTTACCTGGATTCATGTGGTGATGTGTTTCCATCAGATGACTTGAGATGAGACAATAAGAGTCGTGTGGTAGGTGAGACGTATTGATGAACTTGAAGAGTGTCTTGCCAATTAGAAATGACTATACATCAATCTAATGTGTCTTCAAATAACTCAATACTTTAGCAAATATCTCTACAAGAATCCGAGCATTGAGTGAGGGAAGGTAATTGCCAAAACAAAATCAAGCAAATAGTGTTGTGACAATATGAAAACCAACAAACATGGTAACAAAAGATCACAACTATAGTACTTATAAGAAAAAAATACTTGAAGCTAACATGTTCGGCAACTATGTAGATCGACCCAACAAAACGGGCTATGTCAATTGATCGGGATTGTGGTCAACTGGAAATATGACACCTTTGTCTCCGAGCTTTTGGTAATTTTACTACATTCTTTAGTGTTCGAGGGTTGTTTATTTATTGATACCACCAAACGTTGATAAATAAAGAGAAGGTGGAGACGTTACCATAATTATAGAAAATAAATTCACGGTAAAATAATTTTTTTTTTTTAAACACCGATTTCTTAGTACCGAACAATGCATAAACAATTACGGAACGACTCCCACTCACAGAGAATAATAACTTTGATCATGTTACTTTGATGTTGCTAACATGTTACCAGGAAAATCCTGTCAGAATAGAGGCAAATATTTACAACGTTTAGGTTAGAGTTGTAGGCGCACTAGGGAGGTTCTTAGAGAGAACTTCGGGGAATGGATGGTTGTTCACGGACTGACTCCTTGATGTTGAGGGGCTCACCTGGCACCAGACAGTGGGGGAAGCTGCAGCAGGGCTGCCCCCCTCCATGGAAGATTCTGTAGGCCAGCAGTTATCCCTCCACAGGTGGTACCTCACTTCCCTACCACTCACAGAAGTAAACTTGTCAATCCCCCTAGAAATATATGGATGAACTGGCTAAGACCCCCTATTATTACCTTACTGTTGAAGCTGTGTGGATTCATACTCATTTGTTATTTACATGAAAAACGCAAATCCTCAATTGTTCCACCACTTGGTTGAAAAGAAAAATCTCATTAGATAAATACCGCTTTCACGCTTCACTTTTAGACTGTAATAATTACATGGACTGTAAGTAGACAAAATAATGAAAATGAATAGATCTATATTAACCATTTTCCTATTGATTGGTTTTCAATTGTGCTTTTTCTCAATGATTGTTCTGCTCTGCACCCGAATGGGGGGGCAAATTAAAATTGTAAGGGATTTCTTGTTTTACCTCACGACGTTTTTACCCTTCATCGTAATCAATTATGGTTTCTCCAGATTTGAAAAGACGTTCTGTGTGATATCCTTTCATCTCGTTGCAGTTTCCTCATCATTATTTACAATAAATTATTTCATTCTCATATTTCGGGAATTTTGACGAAATTAGTTCTACGCTACGGGTAATGATCATTATTTTTGTTAGTGCAATATAACATTCACTATAAAAAAAAGACAGTTCATGAAAAATGTTGTAACGACAAGGCATGATCAGTGACTTTGCGGGGTTTTCAGTTGACGTTTTCGTTATTCACTTTTGGTTGCTCTTTACTGTGTTGAATGTTTCTTTCATGTAATTTTCCTTCTCAGCAATTTTTACCTATGTTTGTGATATTTTTGTACTATAGTGTAAACTTCTTTGTTCGGAGCATAAAATAAACGTTTATTTTATGTCGTATGTAGTAAAATTAAAATTTGTTCTCTTTCCTCTGTCTTCGATCAGGACTATGCCGTCATTTGATGGCCGGAGTTTCGAATTTCGGTCTCCTAGTATTCATTCGATACATTAAGCAAGTAACGATTTATCGAGTGTTTTGATAGTCGTGGAGTTACTTTAATAAGAATAAATAGATTCCCTAAATCACAGAATTGATTAAATAAAGAGATTTAGCTGAAAGTATTTATCTAGATCGCAAATTCAAAAAAATAAAATAAAAATAAATTCAAAAGTTGTTTTTTCAAAAGATATGTATGTTGGGATCAGCTACCTCTTACTTACCTCGACTGGAGATCGATCTCCTATCGTTCCGACTAAACTGTATTTACACATCTTAGGGCCGGTTTATCAGTCACATTTTACCCCCCGGTAAAGCAGATTTATCCGACGGCCATCGGGTAACTCAATCGTACGCGTTTATCAGTCCCCAGATAGCCGTTACCCGTAGTTTAAAGTTAACGTCGTCCGAGGACCGGTTAAAACGTTACCGGAGGGTAATTCGATTTATGCAAGGCTTTTTAACCTCAAAGAGTGAGTTCTCGAGTTTTTGTTTCCCAGAACGTTCGTTTTTGCAAATTGCGTTGTTGATTGTTAGTGAATTATGCTACAATCGAAAATGGATGTGTGGGGCTCTTTTTCAGACAGCAGCGACGAAGATGTGTGTTTATGGTCGAATTCCTGCAGTGGGGAAGAAGGCGGAAGGAAGAAAGGCGGCAACATAGTTTGATCAGGGATTGACCATTTGGAGAAGTGGGACGATTGCGATTTTTTGATGAGATTTTTATTGGGTAAAAGAATAAAAAACCATGTTGGTGTCTGTCGGCGACTTTAGTGGCGTCAGTAAAAGATCTGCCTGTAAAATTGTCAAGCAGGTGTCCCTGGGAACTGCCAGGCTATCCGCCCAATTTATCAGAATACCAGCAACCGAGGAAGTATTCAATCTCGGATGAAATTTTATTTTAAAAAACAAAAGGTTTCCTGGAGCTATGGACTGCACGCATGTGAAAATTCAGTCGCCAGGAGGGCCACACGCCGAAAATTTTCGAAATAGAAAAGGGTACTTCCCTATTAACGTACAAACTATTTCGTCTGCAAATTTGAAAATTCTGGACATAGTGGCTCGGTGGACGGGATCTTGTCATGACCAGACAATTTTCAACAAAAAACAATAAGTTCTGACGTGCCAAGAAGGAAATAGCTACCGAGATCGAGAAAAGAACACACCAAAACAAAGCCATCCTCTTTTAATTTCTTCTTTTTTCTGTTGCGAAAACGATTTTTTTATGTGGAGGAAGCTAGATTCTAGAAGAAGTATTTCTTCCATGTTTTATTGTAAGCTTTTCACAGCCTTCTTGATAAGCTGGGTAAATAATCGATTATTCGGCCTAACAGACAGTTAATTTTACCAGCCAGTTAATAGTTACCAGTGGGTTAATTTCGCACTGATAAACAGCACCTTTATAGTATCCATCATTTATCCCATTGTTAGAGTTAACAGGGGGATACATAAACCTCCGTTAACATTGGTGACTGATAAACCGACCCTGAGTCGGAGCTCGGTCCTACCACTGAGCTAAGGAAGTGGATGGACAGAAATGCGATGAGGTAGCTGATCACAACACGTAGACTCCAAAAATCGAACGAAAAATTACGGTGACATCCACATAGCGATTCACTATCGTGTTTCTGACTCCTTACCAGCAAGCGGTATAAAACATGAGTATGAATAATTGATTTAATTTTTGATTGCTTCCGTTCACCTTCCAGACATCAGATGGGGTGTAGGAGCGAAATCGATCTGAGCACCACTCTATGCAGCAGTGAATTATTATAAGAAATGATATTAACTTTGGAGGAATTTAGAGATGTTTTGTCCAAGAAGGAATTTTGGATCTTTTGTTTTTGTGAGTTTATTCTAAGTGTTGAAACATAAGGGTTGACATTTTGAAAAAAGCCTAACCCACGCGGAGTTTTGTAGGACGAACCGTAAAATGTTAGGGTTTTACGATAAATCAGAAACACGAGTGTGAATCGCAAAAGAGGCCTAATCTCCGTTCAAATTTTAGCTGACCGAAATGCGATCGATGTTTTTCTTCATGTTGGTTGGTGGTAACAATGGCAAAGCCGTGTTCTTTGCAGACGAGTGATCTACAAGTATATAGAAAAATAATAAACCTTTGTGTAATAATTTGCAGCGTTTTGGATTCTACATACCTTGAAACGTAAACCAACAAATTTTGAGGAGGTTAAAAAACGTTTTTTCTTGGTCGATTCCAAAGGTTCCAAAAAGAAAATCGGTGTGCCGCTGTCTAGTTCACTATTCACCCACTTCCATTCTCAGGACTCGTGTTGTTTATGTTCTTAAGTAGGATGATAGATGAGTATAATTGATAATGATATTGTTCAGCTCAATTCGTTCGTTTGGGTAGTGCCTAAGATATGAGGGAATATTCGTATATCAACATGCATTTGGGGGCCTACTGCTGCCTAGGTGCGATACAATATCTTGGAGAAAAGGAAGGAATTTCCATAACTAACTTCTTCTTTGAAATCAACAAGAATAAGACCTTTGTAAATAAATTAATATATTTATTAGGTACAATATAACAACAACCACAAACTGTTTGTGATGATGCATTTAAGGTTAACCTAAACTATGTGGATACCGACTAAAATTAACAAATTTGACGTCTTGTGGAGTAGTATTTGACCCACTGCTGTAGTGAGGTCCTCAAATTGATTGTACAAAGATACAAATAATACACCATTTTCATCTTCAAATACAACATAATAATAAGATAGGTAATTATATGTTGAATAGGTACCTACGAGTCTTTCTCAAATACGTATATAATAATATAGTATTTTCACTTTGAATCAAACCTTCATATAAACCATTCGTAAACCTTAACAAGAAATTAAAGGTTTGAGGAAAATTAATAAATAAATACTTTGTTTACACAAAAAAATTTAAGAGGGACCATCCTCCAATTCATAATGAGGATCATCCAGTTCGTATGGGACTATTGTCCAACTCTTAGGGGTTGAAAGGGGGTCCATAGCATTCATAGGATGGTTCCCTACAAATTGGTTGATGCCTTTTATGAATTGAAGGATGGGCCTCTATGAAGTTTTCGTGCGTTAATTTTTCTCCTACGTGAGTAGAAAAATTGTAATTTCCAAGTCAAAAAGAATGAAACTGTATAAGGTTTCATTCGAATAAATTTTCGAATAAAATTTGATACCTTTTCATGAAACCTGATACAGTTTCATTCGAAGTGAATATACTGTAGCAATTCAAACACATTCACAGTTCAACTTTTCAATTCTGAAAATACGTTTTTCTCACGGCTGAAGTGAAGATTTCTCATACGTGAATATCCGTCTGACCCGCACGGCGTCCTCCGAGGTGAGACACGATGGGCTTGATGAAATGATGCGTCGCTTCTCCGATGGGGTCCGTATTAGCCCAGGCCTTCGTAAAGATGTCGTCGTGCTGCGGAACCGTATGGACAATCTCGTATGAAACCTTCAAAACAAAATGTCAGGTGTACAGACTAATCTACGAAGAGAGACAACTCGTCGAAAAAATACTAGAGCAACCCAGCAAATCGAGCAGTCACCTTTGAACTTCGGTTACAAAGCTGTTTTTATCCCGAGGCTCCAGCTTCTCAATGTTATCATAATATTTTGTATCGATACGATACCTCGGGATAATTGAAGATTGTTTTTTTCAAAAGGGAACAAATCCATTTTCAAAAAATGGCAAGGAGGAGAGAAAAACGAATTGCACAAGCAGTTTTATATTTTTCAGGGCGTAGTATTGTACAAACTAGCATAGAGAATAATAACCCAAAATATTAACGGTTTACATTCAAAAATGGAGGAGAAATCGCCATTTTAATTTCGGATTTGTGCCCTTTTGAACGAAAAATGTCATTATGTGCCCTTTTGCTTGAAACCCTGAATTTCGATGAATTTTGAGGATCTCTAAAGAAGATACCTATGGTAAACAAAACTAATTCGAGTACCTACTGGGCGTATAGACAACGAGAATTGACAACTAGAATTTATTGTGCCATGGGGGGGGGGGGATTACTTTAAAAATCAAAAAAAAATTCGTGTTCAGTGTTATTTATGAACTGGGTTGACATAAAATAAGTTGGAGCAACCATGTTTGATTTTTTGAAGTCATTGTGAAGAACGAGTTTCATTACAGTTTCGACATACAGGTAGGTATCTGAATTAAAATTCTCCATCCTGCTCGCGGGTCCCGACTGCATCTTCACACATACCACTATCACTAAGGGTTGTGGGCTTGTACCAAACTAATTCAGGAAAATCATTCCAGTCATTTCCAAGATGGGTTTTGAGAAGATGCAGTACTTCATTCTTTCCTTTTTTAACGATAGAACGAAAAACTTCGCTGAGTTTTCGAACTTGTAATGGAAAATGCTCCTCACTTTAGTGGAGATTCCTCCTGTTTTCTTGAAAAACTTTTCTGTTTTGATATTTTTGACTTTGCTATTTTATTTATTGCTTAGTTTTATTATTATAAATCGCACTCAACTCCTTTGTAGGGTTTATCAGCCAGTAAGCGCCATACGTTTTTTAGTTTTCTAACTAGATTTACGTGTCATCATACTCTGCACTACCCACTGTACCCACCCAGACCAATTACCCACTGTAACTACCATGGCACTAAGTTTACAAAAACTTAAATCACAAACGGATATTACTAGCGGAACAAACGTAAAATACGAAAAAACCAAAATGAGCTCTAGCAATAAACAGGGTCGGCAATGGGAATAACGTCAACTCGCGAGTACATCTGATAGCCAGGTTGCCGAAGGACAAAGTGCGCTCTCTTCGATATAAGGTATACTAACCTTGTCTCTGAAACGTAAGATACCTCATACGTCATCCATTGGATGGAGTTTCAATCAATCAACTACTAGTATTACCAGAAGATTGCATTCTTAGAGATGTGGATATGTGCCCTTTTGAAAAAACTGAGTTCCGATTCAATGTGTGAGGCTTAGGATATGTTCCTTTCTGATTTATATAATCGGAAAAAATTGAAGGGAAAGGATATGTGACCTTTTGGTTGAAACCCTTATCTTTGCCTATTAAATGAACAGAGAGACGTTCCGTTTTGGATGCTACAGCCTGCAGGGTTCGATGGGGCCAAAAGATGCGAAAAATGGAAAAAAACAGTTTCTCAAAAAAGTGGATAGGTTTGTTCCGTCTTGAAAAATATTGAGAAGTCCAATTGAAAATTACAGAGAAATATTGAAGGAATAGTGGCCTGTGTGTAACATGGTTTTTTCGCTATGCAAGATCCAGTTTTGAATCAGTTCTTTCGAAGTTTGGACAGCTTTGCAAGAAGTTTTTGGTCCAAAAATGGTTCCAAACAGAAAAGTGTTGACGATGTGAGTCGCTGACAAAGGTGAAGATAAATTAAGACATTTACTGAAGTGGCTTTATTTACCAATTTCGGAGCAATTTGGAAAATGGGTAGAAATTGTAACGATGAGTGGAGGGTCATATAATACATGAAATTATCTGGTGGGTATTGTGACTTTGTGGTGTGAACGTCGAGGGTTACCACTCATAATTTTGACTAGTGTGAACGAATGAAAAATTAAATACATGGAAATTTACTGGGTTTATCGGACTCATTCAATTGAATAAGAACTGTTTTTGAGAAAATATGGATTTATGGTGAAGGAAGTACTCGCGGGGAACAATCTCCAGTCTGCGTGTGAATTCAATATTGTGGGTAGTGGAGTTGGAGTGGAACTACTGTTCATCTTGCGAAAAGAGTCTCTTAGTCCCTGCCAATTGGGCCGGAATCAATCCTGGGAACCACCAAAAGCTGCTTTGGTTTGTTTGGTTGCTGCTTGGTTTGTACTGGGAAAGAATTGAACGAGCAAAATACTGGCAGGCTCCCAGGCCTGAGACAGGCAAAACTATTTGTTACGTTCTATTTGTTGTTCTCATAGCTATGCCTAAGAAGGACGACAGAATACTTGTGGGTCTGCTAACAGGCCACTGCCCACTTCGTTATCACTTAAAGAAGATTTGCAAACTAACAACGGACATCTGCCGCTTATGCGACATGGAAACGGAAGATGCCGAACATATCGTGTGCTACTGTGAAGCACTGGGTCGAGTGGGGAGAAGGGTTGTTCAGTAACATAACCTGGATGCACCCCACAATAGACCTCGTTAGGTCGCAGTGGAAGGAGTTTTTATATCAGCATTTTGGCAGACGATCAGCGATTTTGGTTGCATTGAATCCAGAATTGTCTTCCCCTTTACACAATATGGTAGTGCACCTCCGCCACTCTAAGGACGGGGCCTAGGCAATTGGAAGACGCAACAGCACACAACTCTAAGACGACTCTACACACAACTCACAAAATTCGATGGTCTGATGAGGGCTCCTCAGCTTTAGCTTTTTCTATCTTAGCTTGACTTCCACACTTAATTTCCTCAAACAGCGTGTTTACTCTGTTCTGGAGATATTTTAAAATCTAGATAATTCTTTACCAGTTTCACAACATCTAGTTCGTTCTTTTTTGAAAAGAATTTGATAGAAAAGGGATTTCTACGTGCAATTTATGCCTTACCAAAACATTGTCACTAATTATATTTTCATTCAAGAATGTGTTCTATTATTTATTATGTTCGAGTTGTTTTTATCCAAAGTTCTTCCTAAATAGACCTTTTAGATTAGGATCAGCATCAATCTATCCGGTGTCTTGGTTTTGAAACACCAAACTGACAACTCGCAAAATGTACTTAATTTAAAAAAATCAAAAAAAAAAAATCAAGAAAATCAAAAAGAATGATGTGGTGTTCTGGAAACGACGTCGAACTAGTTTTGTTTTAAGATTCACACAATTTCATGAAAACATGGAACAGAACCGATCTGCTCGATAGATTCTTCGAATCTACGGGATTCCTTTTTGATAAGACAAATTTCACCGACCTTCCCTCCAGAAGAGCTGCCTCCTCCACCGCGGCCGTTGAGCAGCGTCAAAGCGAGCGACAGAAGAGACACAAGAACCGCCTTCCCAGCCATCGCAGACACCGCAGACATCGTCAGAGCGAGCAACGTGCCCGCAGACACCATTCCGCCCATCATCAGAGCCTGGTTCAGCTTTCGTCTTCTCCCGGTGAAATCCGCTTCACGAGGTTCAACATCGCAAAATGAAAGATTTCATCGGATGATTCAAAAGTAGGTACAGTTTTATAATACGTGTAAAATATGAAAGCGTCTGCCAAGTGGGTGTGGCACATGGCTTCGTCGTATCCATAACCAGATTGCATAGATGGAAAAAAAACTCTCAAAACAACAGTCTCCAAGTATCTTCATTGGGGACCATTCACAGGACAGCCCGCACAATCCCGGAAAATTTCATCGAAATCGGACAAAAACTCCGTATACGTTGATGAGTGAACGAAGCGACCAAGTTGTTGCTAAAGAGTTGGGGTTTATTTTGGTTTATTATTTCTAATAATAAGCCTATGTGATCGTATCGCAAAAAATTTTTATAACCCCCCCTCAAACTTTGTCACTTTACGTTTCAAGGTGCGTAGAATCCAAATTTGCAATGTCCGTCCGCCGTCCGTCCGTCCGCCGTACGCCGTACGCTGCACTTTTCTTAGCAACACTGGACCGATTTGGTTCAAATTTGGTATATGGGCTCCATTTGGGGTCTAGTTGTGCCGCGAAGCTTTTGGTTGATGTAGGTCACTTCTAAGGGGTGAAAATTAAGGGTTGAAATTTTCAAGAGTGCCCTAGCTCGTAAACTCTCGAAATAAAGGTAGGTATCGTGTTTTCACCAATTTTAAATAGTATTGAATTTTTAAACATTTTTGAGACCACCCGGAGCTCTGTAGGACAAACCGTTCGGTCCCTACGAGTACTTGAAGGTTTTCCTTCGATAAAACAGAATCATGAGTGTGAATCGCAAAAGAGGTCTAATCTCCGTTCAAATTTTATTGGACTCAAATGCGATCGCTGTTCATTTCTTCGATTTGTATACAGTTTTGCCTTCTGCGTAACCAGTAATCAAGTTTCCATATGAAGCTTTCTATTTTTCGAATCGAGTGTGAAGCGTTTAGTTCTTTCTAATAAACTTGATTGTGAAGGTGTGAAGCCAGTATGGTGTGGTAGGTAGTACCTAGCTGGTAGGTGAAAAAAAGTTGGTAGGTAAAAAACGCTGCAAATCATTGCTCACTGATCAGATCACTGATCAGCTGATTGAGCTCCGAAGCCATTTTCAATCCTATTGAACGCAGGAAGCTGAAATTTGAGAGAGAGGGTCAAGGGAGAATACAGATGGTGGTAGGTGCTATTGATGGAGAACCAGTGATCTATACAGAAGGGTGATCTATACAGAAAATAATAAACCTTTGAGCAATGATTTGCAGCGTTTTCAATTTTTATTAGTTATTCGTGGGTACTTACTATACTTGCATATTAAAAAAAATATATAAATTTTTACCTAGAATTTATTTGTATTTAAAAAATGTTAGGCTGATGAAGGCGACGATGTTTCGCCGAAACATGTACCCACAAATGAAAATTGAAAAGTAGACTCGAACACTTTATCAAATCTCGTATAATTATTATTTACGTACCGTATTGGAGAATCCGTAGTAACCAGCAAGTCGAGGCAGGCGCTGACGATTTAAGTACCTGTACTTGATTTGCTCGTTATGACGGATTCTCTAATACGGTAAGTAGATAATAATTGTATTCTTATAACTAGCGGAATTAACCCCATAAATTTAATACCAGGCTGGTTATTTGGATGCCATGATTTTCTTAGGGAACCATCTCCACCCCAAGTAGCATAATTTCTGAAAATGTAATCGAAATCAGACGGGAAATGTAGTAGTTATAGCTGTATAGGAAATACACGTTGGAGCATGCGTACTGGCTACTATCAGTCTGGGGCAATGATTTTCGTAGGGGACCATTGAGACATCAACCCGCACAATCCCTGAAAATTTTCATCGAAGACGGATGAGAAATGTTGAAGTTAAGGTTGTGGCAAGGATTTCATGACAGATAGACACGGAACCAAAATTGGAAGGTTTGAAACGTAAAACGCGAGTCGAAATTTTGATTTTGGAGATTTTTTTTTTTTTTTTTTTTTTAGCCTTGCAAAGTGAAAAAGTGCTCCGCTACCTTGGTAGACTCAGAGGTAATAATACATCCAACTTATCAATTCAGTCCATTCAATTCAACTACATGTTTGAATGAAGAATATCACGGACACACCTCATATTTTTACATAATTATTCGACATTAATATATCAAAGTGTTATAACCATCACCCCTAAATGGGGAATTTTCTTTAATATTTTTTGACTCATTAATAAAATGATAAAGAAATGTTAATAAAGTTCATTGATAAAATGTCAAAAAAAAATGCATTTGAATCTTTCATTCATCAAAATCAAAGTTCAAATGGAGAAATGACAAAAAATGGGTAAAACGGGCGATGTAAAAACCACATAGGTAAAAACAAATGGACGTCACAGCTGAACAAGTGGAACCCCCTTGTGAGAGAGAATCATATTGTTCAGCAATGATGTGAATTTTGGGTACAGGGTCTTTCCAGAGTGATGAATCCAATTTTTAGGTTGAAAACATCGAATTCTAATCTACAATACTGCCGTGTGAAGGAAGAACGACTCAACTCGAAAATTCGAAAATGGGGTTTTTACGTATCCCCTCTTATTTTCCCCCACCTTTCCGATGAACGAGTCAAAATTTCGAAATTCACCCCGGAAGGGATTGAAATCGTTAGGGGTGTAATTTGAAAATTGCCTAATTTTAAGCATAAACGTCTCAACTCCTTGCTTTTTAGGAAAAACATCTCAACTCCTCAATTAAAACGCCCTAACTAGCTAGATTTGATATTTATTTGTAGAGAAAAAAATACAACTCGCTGAAAACGCCGTTGAGTTGTTTTTCCTCCACATTGTTGGCTTCAAGATCGGGTTGAGGCGTCCCGTATGGTTGTCGATATTTGACTTAAATGACACGAATCGATTGAAGGTACGTGTGTAAAGAGGAATAATTGTACCAGTCAATTGAGTTGAACAACATAATATGTTGTTCAACTCAATCGACTGGTACCTCATATCATGAAGTCTGAAAAAAAGGGGTCGCGGGAGTGATCTGAAGTGAATTTATGGCGAGTTTTCCAGAAAAACTGCGAAGCTGATTTCTGGGATTTCGAAAATTTTGAGTTGAGTCGTTCTTCCTTCATACGGCAGAATAAATGTATATTTCCAATGTTCATGCACGAAAGGAAGAAGATGGTTTCATGGGCCTCAAAATTGTTGGTACTGACCTTAAGTTGAATCTGCTTTTTAAAACTCCCACGCGCTTCAAAAAATAAATAATTGTTTGAGTAGGTGCCTACATTTTGTAATTTTATTGGGAATTTCAAAAATTGACGGGTCACCAATGTTGCGAACTGACAGTTTTATTTTTTGAGGAACACGAATTGACGGCTCTACTTGAGAACAAATTTCTGACCCTAAACGTTTTGAAGTATTGTAAATCCTACAAACATTATTAAATGGTTGGCCTCCCTGTCAGGAACCTTCCTCCATCCTCAAGCTCCTTGCAATGACACTCTTCTTGTGTCATTCAAAATTTCTTTCGTTTCCTATTTTCCCCCTGAATTTTGATTAAAAATATTCCATGAAGTTTATGAGATATTACACGAATGTTAAATCAGAATCGTATAATCACCTCGGGGTAGGGTGCTGTTGGCATCTAGCGTTTGGGATTCTTGTCCCAGTGCGATGCCCATATTTCTCACCACATCCGCCACAGATCTGTCCATGACCTTCACCCTCAGAGCCAACGAATTGATGAAACCATCCATCCCCTTTACTAAATACCTGGAAGAAGATGGACATAGCAACTATTTAGATAGGCCCAACAAATAATCACTCAACGTCAAACGGATTGGGAATGGGGTCCACTGAATTATTAAGTCCTTCGCCAAGAAGGATTCATTTCTTCTAGTGAAGAAGGAGTTAGTTTAATAATTCAGTAGACCCCATTCCTAATCCGTCAAGGGTCTCAGTCGGTCGCCGTCCGTTCTTAGTATTCCGCGAAATAGATGGGGCAAAAACTTGAAAAATTGTACCTGAATTTGAAAATTTAAAGGATTTTAGAAATTCGTTATTGCAGGCCCTAGGAATTGAACAACTGAAATATTGCCGCTGGAATCATCAAAATCGAACAATAATAATTAGGTATAATAATTATAATAAGAATTATATTATAATTAATAATAATAATTCAATAATAATTTAATATATTATTATAATAATTAAATTATAATAATTATAATAATATATTTTTGGCAATTATTGCCAAAGAAAAATGGGAAAAACTACTGAATAAATTCTCTGGTAATTATTGTTCGATTTTGATGATTCCAGCGGCAGTCTTTCAGTTTTTCAATTCCCAAAGCTCTAGCACTAATGAATTTCTAAAATCCTTGAAAATTTCAAGTTTAGTCACATTTTATGACAAAAACATAACTGAATTAACGGGTTTTCTCATTTTTCTCAGACAGTTATTGTTCGATTTTGATTTTTTTAAATGCTTTTTAAATGCCTAGGGCTGTGCACTAATGAATTTTTAAGATCCTATGAAATTTCCAATTTAGGTTAAAATTTTTAAGTTTTTGCCCCTTAGATTTGGCCAAATACTGACCCGGAACGAGGAACGAACGTCGATCGACTGGGACCCCCTTAAGATGGGCATATTATTGGACAGATTGTATTAAAAATGAAAAAATGCACGCTCAGTGTGGATCTGGCTGATATGGCCAGATATACCCCGAAACGACGTATAGGTACAGTTCTACTGCATAAAATGAAGGATTCATGTCGATACCTTAAAGCACAAAGGAGCTATGTCCAAAAACGGAGTTTTCAGAAAAACGCAAAAGAAGTTTTCACCAGTGCACAATTCCTAAAATAATGGCTTACTACTCTAAACTCTCTAACTTTTCAACAAATTTTAAACCTATAATCGTCAAGAAGGTCAATAATAGTTTTGTTGAATTTGATTTTTTCTGAAATTAAAAAAAATAAAAAATTTGGAAGATGGATGGACATAGCGCTTTTGTGCTTTAAGATATCGATGTCGACGTCGATCAGAAGTAATTAAGCTGCACGAATGAAATTCAACGTCTAGGTACGAGCCTGTTGAGTGTGCGATCGATGACTTCAACGTCGTCCGAGGGTGGTCGAGGCATTGAAGACGGGAAGCCGCCCATCTCGAGGACGAGGCCTGGGAGGAGACGGAAGCTGCGAGGGACGCTGATGGGCGCCACCAGAGCTGCCACGTCCGCCTTCAGACACGTCGCTGAGTACTCAGTTCGGCAGTGCTCCTCCAGCACCTGAAATTTGTTACAATTAAATGGAGCTTATTTCTTTTGCGATGATAGAATATTATTTCTTGTCCTCTCTCTTGTTACCTGTAACCCAGAATAATACTAAACTATAATGACTGGCGAGGCAATTGGCAAACAGTCACGGAACCAGAAATATTTAGGAGGGTCTTAAGAAAGAAATGAGGACTTCTTAAAGCGAATTTTTGTCTCTCGTTTGACTCTGAAGCAAGAAATGGGTCGATAAGTACGAGAATATTATAACAATTCAAAAACTACACTTCTTATGCCTCAGAATTTGAGTACCCAAAAACATAGGAGCACGAAATCTAAAAAGACAGCACTAAACTGAAGAATAACTACTCTCACCCATCTACTGGAAAGAGCTAGAGAGATTGCTGCCTTTGTGCTTGTTGAAGCCTGTTGGCTGAGCCTTCAATCCAAAAGCCACCAAGGAAAATATAAGTCTCCATAACTCAGAAAGAATTTTGTGAAGCCTTGATGAGTACCTAACACCATTCTGGTATATTCTTTTCATTAATATTTGTAATTGAGTGAGAAACAAATTTAAACCGCCTTAAAATTTGATGGTTTACATTTCAAGGCATGTAGAATACAAAACTCGAATACAAAAATTTCTGCCCGACCGCCGTACGCGGCACTCTGCCTTCTTCTTTTGGACCAGTTTTGATGAAATTTTGTGTATCCGCTCCAGATGGAGTCTAGTTGTGCCCCAAAGCTTTACGTTATTGTCAGTCACTTCTGTAGGGTAAAATGTGAAGGAAAACATTTCCAATACACTCAAGCTCGAAAACTTTCGATATACCTACACGTACATGTAATGTTTTTTCATTACTTTAAAATACTGACGATTTTTAAGTTTTTTACCCCACCAAGAGCTCTGTGGAACCAATCGTTTGCTAATGAGGATAAATTATAACCTAATTAATGTATTTTCTATGACTTTTTTCATCAATTTAAGATAGTGCAATTTTTAGAAACGAATGGAACCTCCAAAACGACCAACAATAATGATTAAATACGCTTTGACCCTGATTGGACCATGGTGTCACCAGTGTCATCTAAAACATCTTGGAATTCCACAGCTGTCCCGAAGTGTTACCAGATAAACAAGATTTGAATTACAATTAATGGACAGAGCTGAATTTGTTGTAAATTATTAGAAGTTAATCAAAAAATTATGTTATGACAAAACTGTTCAAAAATTTTTCATAGATTTCCTTGGAAATTTTCGTCATAACTATTTTGAGACTTCTAATAGCCCACCAAAAATTCTGATGTCCATTAAAGTTAAAATAGCAATTTAATGTAATTCACTCCGGTGACTCTTTGGGATATATGTGGAGTTCCTGAGATGTTTTCGGTGACACTAGTGAGACCATGGCCCAATTAGGGTTAATGTGAAATTAACAGCACTTTCCCTCTCACCACACCTATCGCTGGTCCTCAGAGAAGGCAGTTTACCTTTGCTTCCAGGGATGGACGTGTTGAGTCAGAAACACGATTGTGAGTCGCAGATGAAAGTTCGCTGTCAAAAGTTAGTCAACTTTGAGCTGATCAAATTGAATCATGTCTCGTTTGTTCAAATAGAGTTCAAATTTAAACAACCAAGAATCAGATTTTGTACAGCTGGCACCCGCTACTCTGTGATAACGATGTTTGCTGGTTGGTAATATGTGTTCTTCGCGGACGGGTGATCTATACAGGAAAAAACAATAAGCCGTCGTAGCGGGTCAAAAAAGTGAGTCCTCCAAAACCAAAATTCTCTCGCGTATTTTGCGTTTTGAACAACTCTCTGAACAACTTTGGTTCCTCGAGTACCTACAAGGTGGCTTCCTGTACAAATCTAAACGGGTCAAATGAGGTCATTTGAAGTGTTTAGTTTTGTATATGAGTTTTCTATGCGGCAGTCTGTCGGTGTTCTATCCTTGCTTTGAGCCACTCGAAATCATCAAATTGATCTCCTATGAATTTCGCTCGAACGTACATACCTACCTATTATGTGAGATTTGAAAATTGATCGTTCCAAACCAAGAATCAAGGAAAATCGGCTTTAACCAATAGAGGTGAAAACAGGGATGCACAGGAAACAACATTTTTTCACTCCAATGACAATAAATTCCCCATTTCCGGCTTGATCTCTAAAATATGAATAAGATTTATGATTTTTTTCTTATTTTTTTGGAGTATATACTTTTTTATGCAGTTTTAATGAAAACACGTTGAACACTATACCGATGGTCAACTCTATTTGGTTTATTATTTCCAATAATGAACCTTTGGAATCGAGCAAGAAAAAAATTTGTTTAATCCCCCCTCGAAATTTGTTGGTTTACGTTTCAAGGTAGGGTAAGTGCACCAGTGTTCGACGTCTTAACGATTTTTTCCTAGCTTTTTAATCACAGCACCTTTGGTATCCAACCAATTTTATGATTTCACCACTTTTCTAATGGGCCAACATCTCAGGAATCGGAAACCAATTCAATTTTCATTAATAAACAAGAATTTAAGCTTTAAAACCTTCAAAACTGAATGTGGTTTTTTGTACCAGTTGTCGACATGCGATGCCCAGTTTCTGACAGGGGTTAGACCCTGTATTCGACACCCACCATTTTTCCATGGTTTATGAGGTAGTACCTATCAGGTACATGCAAATACGTAGTACCTATCAGGTACATACAAATAATAGTCCAAGACAACAACTTTAAAAACATTTTTAATCATTTAAGAAACTCAACTGTTATGAAAATTGAAATTACACTAATAGAGATCATTTTTCAGAATGCAAATATTGAACTTAAAACTACTCACATAAAAAGACAGCCTCATTTTCATACATTTTTTTTTAAATCCATACATAATATATATCAGTTAACAGTCTTTCAAGTATTACGCATTAGTCTTAGAATCAGACTAGAAATTTGTGTGAATGAAATCACTCGCGATGAGATTGTGGAAAACCATTTTAATCAAAACGGAGTTGAGTAGAACGTTGTCTATTTCCACAAAAATAATGTGTTACAAGTTAAATCGATTTCAACGGTTAGGTCATCATCAGTAACATAACTGAAGATACATCACAGAGAGCATAGCTCCCAGGTCCCTTCACTTCTCTGAGCCAATAGGATTCTCCTTTCACTTATCTGATTGGGTATGACTTTCACTTTCTCGACCAATGGCACTTGTGACTATATAGTTGGCACTTGTAACTTGAGTTACAAGTGCCATTGGTCGAGAAAGTGAAAGTCATACCCAATCAGATAAGTGAAAGGAGAATCCTATTGGCTCAGAGAAGTGAAGGGACCTGGGAGGATCATCAAATGCCAATCAAGGCAGACAAAGTGAAAGGGAGCTCAAATTGGTGAGGGTAACATTGTGAAGGGGAGACCAAGCTATTGCAGGAATGAACCCATCAACGGTGAAACATGTTGAGGGACCACCTCATTCAGACATTTACCAGACCTATCACTCTCAAGAATCTCGAACTTTTCAAGCACATCCAACATACCTCCCTTCGGGCAAAAATGAGGAAATTCTATGTACTGTCCGTTTGTTAGATCAAAACTAAGTTATGATTGGATTCTCTTAGGTGATTCGCAAAAGCAGAATCACCTTTGTCATCCCTGAAATCCTTTTGATGCTCTTCTATTCTTTCCCTAAATTTCCCACCAGTTTGACCACAATACTCAAGCCCACAAGAACATTTCAGCTTATAAACCCCACTTTTATCTTGAACGCTAATTTTATCTTTAATAGAACCCAACGAAGCTTCAAGTTTATTTTTATTTTTAAACCCTAGTTTGAAACCTCTAGATGATAACATTTTGCCAATTTTGTCAGAAATCTTAAGATTTCCATAATATGGAAATTTCTGTGGGTTTCTTCTTTTTCGCCTTGCAGTTTCCTGAAGCCTCGCTCCTTCGCTTGACTGCCATTCTTAATAAGATCACTGGAACAAACAAAAGTGTCATTCTAAAGTAAATTCATGAAGCCTGTCGGTCACTGAATCATCAAGGTGTCGATTACTGGATAATTCATTTCTCAGTTTTCGACATCAGATAAACCAGTTTCCGACACCCCCTGTCGAACACTGGATTCAGTTATTATAAAGTATAATCTCAAACACCATTGGAATCACCGTTCATCAACGGTTCACGCTGCAATCAGAACTAAAAATTACTCTGAACCCCAGTATTCGACACTTGCGTCGATAACTGGTAAACAACGATTTTCGAGTACCCAGTTTCCGACACCCCATATTTCGCTCTATAAAACCCATTTTAAAGCATGCAAAGAAAGGAACACATTCCTTCAAGTATAACTAACTAGAATAACATTAGAAAACAATGATATTTTCAAGAATACAGGAGAGAGACAGCAAAATGTTCACTTACCTCCTTACGAGAAACAATAGCACAGGTGGAAGTCTGGAACACACTAACTTTAACACGTTTTCGCACAGTGAACCTCCCAAGTAACTCCTTCGAATTGGTGGGATTCGGCTTAGAAATGTTCAAAGCTGTTGAAGACGCCAAGTTTAAATGGGTAAATAGCACCAAACGCTTATTTTTCCAAATTAAGTTCGTGACTGTCGAAAACTGGTTCACTGTCGGAAACAGGAGCATTTACCCTATGTAGAATCCAAAAATCAAATAAAAATTTGGCCGTCCGTCCGCCGTACGCTGTACGCGGCACTTTCCTCACTTGGCACTGACCGATTTTGATGAAATTTGGTATGTGAGCTCCATTTGGGGTCTAGTTATGCCCCGAAGATTTTGGTTGATCTAAGTCACTTCTAAGGGTTCCAAAATCAATTTTGAAAATTTGAAAACGCCCTAACTCAAAAAATTTCGAAATAAAGGTATTGTTTTTCCATCAGTTTAAGATAGTATAGAATTTTGAGAATTTTTTTAGACCACGCGGAGCCCTGTAGGACAAATCGTTCGCTCCATACGATAATTTTAGGGTTGGACATACGATAAATCAGAAACACGAGTGTGAATCGCAAAAGAGGCCTAATCTCCGTTCAAATTTTAGCTGACCAAAATGCGATCGATGTTTTTTTTTCAAGTTGGTTGGGGGTAACAATGGCAAAGCCGTGTTCTTTGCAGACGAGTGATCTATTTGGAAGAATAATAAACTTTTGTGTAATAATTTGCAGCATTTTTTCAATTTAAACATTCGTTACAGAGCACCTCCAGGTTCTTGTCACCCTAAGGTTCCTGTAAGTGTCACCCCATTTCCTCAAGACATTTTCACTTTTCCATCTAAACGACAATCCTAAATCGCTACTCAAAGGTTGAAAAAACAAAAAAAAAAAAAAAAAAATAGAAAATATCTTTGAAAAATTTGCTTGAGCGACTGGGAATTTACGAGTTAATTCCAACTTTGTCTGAAAAAAACAGTAATCATTTAATTTTTTTTAATTTTCTTGAATGCTGTTTGGTTTTATACAAATACCTTGACTCTCATGAACTTTGCCTGGACTACGTAAGATACTATATTTAATTTTCAACTTACTTTCTTGACTTCAAACGATGAACTGGGCTGAAGAAGAACGGAATTGCGAGCGAATCTTTCCGCGGAACAGAACGCGACCGCGAACCAAGTCACCACTAGGATCGACAGCATTTCGTCTTTGAGCCTTCTCGCCTCTCGGGGGTCGCTATATAGATTACTCTGATTCTCCACGGTGCTGCTCCCTCCCCTGGAGTACGCGCCTTCGTTGACAGTTTTAGTCTTCCAACTCAGTAGTGAGTGATTCCACTAAAAGTGGCGAATTCTGGCCTGAAAAAGTTGTGGTGTCTTTGGCAAATTATTTACTATTTTCCGTCGGTTAAATGTTTTCTTCCCCTGTATGAATGAAACCTATATACCAGCAGTGTAGTTTGTTCACCCAGAGGGGGTACACCCCCGTTATTAAAAATCATTGTTTTTGAGGAATGACACAGCACTAGAGAGAATGGCAAAATTGAGAAAATGGTTTCAAAATCATGTATTCAAGTTAATACAAAATTTTTACAAAAAACTTCCATCATCCATTCAACTAAATCTATTTCAAACAGGTAGATCACATCGTTTTGTACCCGTTTCTAGTTGCCAATCGTACAAGCAATCGGTCACGTTCTTAGTCGCCTGGGTTTGAAGTTTCTCGTCAATCCATTTCAGCGGTCATTACCTTGGTGCACCCAACAAATGGATTATCCAGGGGAATGACAAAATACAGTTTTGGTTTATTATTTTCAATAATGAACCTTTGGAATCGACCCAGAAAAACAATTTTAACACCCCCTCAAAATTTGATGGTTTACGTTTCAAGGTACGTAGAATCCAAAAATCGAATAAAAATTTGGCCGTCCGTCCGCCGTACGCGGCACTTTTGCCACTTAGCATTGACCAATTTTGATAAAATTTGGTATGTAGGCTCCATTTGGGGTCTAGTTGTGCCCCGAAGATTTTGGTTGATGTAGGTCACTTCTAAGAGTTCCAAAATCAATTTTGAAATTTTGAAAACGCCCTAACTCAACAAATTTCGATATGAAGGTATTGTTTTTTCTTCAATTTGGGATTCTATAGAATTTTTAGAATTTTTTGAGACCACGCGGAGCTCTGTAGGACAAACCGTTCGCTCCCTACGTGAATTTAAAGGTTTTACGTACGATAAATCAGAAACACGAGTGTGAATAGCAAAAGAGGTCAAATCTCCGTTCAAATTTTAGTTGACCGAAATGCGATCAAAGTTTTTCTTCATGTTGTATGGTTGGTGGCTTTGCAGACGAGTGATCTATATAAAAATAATAAACCGTTGTGTGATAATTTGCAGCGGTTTCGAAACTATTTAACCTTCTTTTTCTAGGTGACTATTAAAATACAGCAAAATTATTACTGAAGGCTCAGCAACTGATCTGAACAATGGCGCAAGAAGAGAAATTTTATTCCACGAAACATCTAAGTTATAGACGACAAGGTAATGACATTTAACAAATTCATAGGGGACCATCTACACGCTAACCCGCACAATCCTGAAAATTTCATTGAAATCGGATGAGAATTGTAGAAGTTATGGCCGTGGCAAGGATTTCATGACAGACAGACAGACACGGAACCGAAATTGTTCAGGAAGGTCTGAAACGTGAAACTCGAGTGGAAATTTTGATCTTGGAGACCTTTTTTCTCCAACCTTGAAAAGTGAAAACAAAGCTTCCGCTACCTTGGTAGACTCGGAAGCAAAAACGCTGCAAATTATTACACAATGGTTTATTATTTTTCTATATAGATCTGCACATGATATATACATCTGCAAAGCCACCAACCATCCAACATGAAGAAAAACATCGATCGCATCTCGGTCAGCTTCAATTTGAACGGAGATTAGGCTTCTTTTGCGATTCACACTCGTGTTTCTGATTTATCGTACATCCAAACTTTAAATTATCGTAGTGAGCGAACGGTTTGTTCTACAGAGCTCCGGGTGGTCTCATACAATTCTAAAAGTTCTATAGAATCTTAAATTGAAGGAAAAACAATACCTTTATATCAAAATTTTTTGAGTTAGGGCGTTTTCAAAATTTCAAAATTGATTTTGGAACCCTTAGAAGTGACCTACATCAACCAAAATCTTTGGGGCTCAACTAGACCCTGAATGGAGCCTACACACTAAATTTCATCGAAATCGGTCAATGCTAAGTGGCAAAAGTGCCGCGTACAGCGTACGGCGGACGGACGGCCAAATTTTTATTCGATTTTTGAATTCTACGTACCTTGAAACGTAAACCATCAAATTTTGAGGGGGTGTTAAATTTTTTTTGGTCGATTCCAAAGGTTTATTATTGAAAAAAAATAAACCAAAATCAAAATTTCCTCTCTTTTTTCACGTTTTGGTGAAACATTTTGGTTTAGTGTATTTTGAGGGTGGGTTTACTGATTCTTATTATTATACCTACATTTCAATGTCAACTGTACGTAGAAAATGTTCGTTCCATCCCTAGAACGATTTGATTTCTCAAAGTTTGTCGTTATTAACATTAATTCATTTTGCTTCCTCACTACCGAAGGTAGGGAAGCTTTGTATTCGTGAAAGAAGTGAAAAAAAAAAATGTCCTCCAAAATCAAAATTTCCACTTGCTTTTTGCGTTTTAGAGCTTCCCGAACAATTTTGGTTCCGTGTCTGTCTGTCTGTCTGTCTGTCGGTCTGTCGGTCTGTCGGTCTGTCTGTGGTCAATCCTTGTCCCGGGCAAAACTATACTAACCTGTGGTCCGATTTTGATGAAATTTTCAGGGATTGTGCGGGTTAGGTCCTAGACGGTCCCCTATAAATTTCAGCACCTTCGGATCAGCTGAGTGAGCTCCAAGGCCATTTTCTCTCCTGTTGAACGCAGGAAGCTGAAATTTGAGAGGCAGGGTCAATGGAGAATGCTGAAGGTGCCTGAGTGGTCACTGATCAGCTGAGTGAGCTTAAATATTACAGTGGAAGAAAGATAAAGAGGGAGAGGGAGGAAAAACCTTTTCAAGGTATGTCACATTTTAGCCATTAGGCTCTAAGCGGAAATCATCCGGGGGTGCCCGCCGAGGCGCGCAGCGCCGAGTTTTCGCCAACTGATTCTATACGTCCATGTTACAATGAGTGAGGAAGCTATACTGCCCACCCAACTTGGCAGACGTTTTTTGTTTCTTCTGAGATCATTCCAATTTGTGCCAATGTTGCTGATAAATATGAACAAATATTTCTGTATTATCTTCAGTTGAGTCTTTATTGCCGATGAAATTTCCTCAGGCGGTTGAAATTAGGTGCAGAAGTCCATTCGGATGGTCAAATTTTGATGACCAATCATTCTGGGCGAGGAAGCTGTTATGTCGATCGATACAAATATATGTTTGCGTTTTTCTGATTCGACATATTTGTAACTTTTTGAGCAAGAACCGGATGTTTACGTAGTAAGTATATCAAACAAGGAAACGGATTAACTTCAAGCAAAGGTGTAAAAACGTTAATAAGCCGAGGTGACAGGGTTAAGAAGTTGAAAGGACTGGAGATAATGAGGAGAACGAATTGCTCAAACGCCGGAATAGAGCAGATGCAAAATGTGTTTCAGAGGTGGCTAATCTATTGAGAAGAGCGTGCGGCCGCGCGCCGACCACCGTCCGAGAACACGGGGAATTTGTTTGGGTTTGACTTGAATAGTTTGTAAAAAATCGTGTTAGGTAAACATCCGGTATCGCTGGTGTCCCCAAAACTATGAAACGTCACACCGAAACACTTGGTCTGCCTACTATTTCCAGTACTTCCAGAAATTGATGGTGGAAGATACTTTTCCTTGATCTTGATTGAATTCAAATCCAAAAACGCTGCAAATTATTATACATAGGATTATTATTTTCTGTATAGATCACTCACCTCAAAAGAACACAGCATTTTCACTACCTACCTACTAAAAATTTTTTTCTAGGTTGATTCCAAAGGTTCATTATTGAAAAATTAACCAAATACGTATAGGTAATACACAGGGTGTCCAGAGAACAGGTCTCATTCCTTCAGGGGGTCGATTCTACAACTAATTTCCAACAAAAAGTGTCTCCTAGCAATTTTTTTTTTTTAGAAGCTTCTTTCCGAATTAGGCATTTTAATTTTAGAGTTTTTTTTCGTGATATTGACCTTATGTAATTAAATTTGTGATGAATCCTTTAATTTGCTGTGAAAATTACAATTTTAAGATACCGTTGGAAACAGCGTTGAATTTCCTATACCAAATAAAATGTTTTTAGGTGTTGTTTTAGGTTCACGGGGAATTAGGCAACCTAAAAAAAGAAATCAGTAGCTTTTCGAAAACTTCCGTTTTTCAACGCCCATGTTGTCCAAATAATTCGAGATAACGAACTATTGCCGGTAAGCCTAAACACTGCGCCAGAATCTTAGCTTTCCAATGGCATAATCAAGAAACATTTTGCAATCGAATTGAAGAGAGGAGTTTGTCTTTGAACGTCCTCTTTTCCTTTGAGTCCTCCTGTCAAACCCGTTGAAAAAGAAAATGCACGTTTTTCAGCTTCAAACTTAAATTTCTCCCTCAAATTCGATTGTAAAATATTTTTTGATTATACCATTGGGAAGCTGGGATTCTGGGGCAGTTTTTAGGCTCACCGGTAATAGTTCTTTATCTCGAATTATTTGGACATCAAGTTCACTTTTGGTTTATTATTTTCAATAATGAACCTTTGGAATCGACCAAGAAAAAAAAAATTTTTTAACACCCCCTCAAAATTTGATGGTTTACGTTTCAAGGTACGTAGAATCCAAAAATCGAATAAAAATTTGGCCGTCCGTCCGTCGTCCGCCGTACGCCGTCCGCCGTACGCCGTACTCGGCACTTTTGCCACTTAGCATTGACCGATTTTGATGAAATTTGGTATGTAGGCTCCGTTCGGGGTCTAGTTCTGCCCCGAAGATTTTGGTTGATGTAGGTCACTTCTAAGGGTTCCAAAATCAATTTTGAAATTTTGAAAACGCCCTAACTCTAAAAATTTTGATATAAAGGTATTGTTTTTCCTTCAATTTAAGATTTTATAGAATTTTTAAAATTTTTTGAGACCACCGGGAGCTCTGTAGGACAAATCGTTCGCTCACTACGAGAATTTGAAGTTTGGACGTACGATAAATCAGAAACACGAGTGTGAATCGCAAAAGAGGCCTAATCTCCGTTCAAATTAAAGCTGACCGAAATGCGATCGATATTTTTCTTCATGTTGGATGGTTGTTGGCTTTGAAGACGAGTGATCTATATAGAAAAATAAAAAATAATAAACCATTGTGTAATAATTTGCAGCGTTTATAGGTTGCTTAATTCCCCCAACTGAAAAAAATTTATTTGGTATTAGGGAGATAGGAAATTTAATGCTCTCTCCAACGATATCCTCAAATTGTAATTTTCGCAGCAAATTAAAGGAGTTATTACCAATTAAAATAATTCGGAAAAGAAGCCTCTAAAAAAAATTGCTGGGAGACATTTTTTGTTGGGAATTAGTTGTGGAATCGAACCTCTGAAGGAATGAGACCTGTTTCGTTGACTATAAGTATGGACTAAGATGGCTTTTAAAGGCAAAAAATGTAAGTATCGATTGTTTAATGTACAATTTCATAGTATAAGAGAGTCTCTACAACGAGTATATGTATAATGAGAAGCTAGATCAAATCCGCAAGTTCTAAATCCTTGGATAACTAATAATCAAAGCTGCCACGATTGCTTCAGAATCCAGGCAGACAGATCTGTCTGAGCGTAAAAGCCAGAAAGTATGATGGACTACTAAGGCAAGTGATATCAGAGCCAAGAGGAGTGACAGCCAACAACAATAAAGTCATGTAGCAGAGTGTGGTATGGAAAATTTGCCACAGAGTTACACGAGTTGGGGATCTAGGCGGGAGTACTGTGTGATACCACCACCCGCGTCTTCCGGGGCTCATTGAAGTCTTTGTATAAAAGAACACATCAACGCAACGGAGCACGAAAACAATTTATTGAACAGTTACGTGAGAAATATGATTGTAAATGGCAATCTCTTTCCTATGTCTATTGATTTTGGTTTATTTTTTTCAGTAATCAAACCTTTGGAATTGACCAAGAAAAAAACAAACAAAATCTTATCCCCCCCCCCCCCCCCATAAAATTTTTTTGATTTTCGTTTCGAGACATGAAGAATCCAAAAATAGAATAACAATTTTGCCGTACGCAGCTCTTTTCTTAGTTACCATGGACCGATTTTGATGAAATTTCGTAGGTATATGGCTCCGTTTGGGGTCCAGTCGTGGAGTGGTTGATGTCAGTCACTTCTAAGGTATGAAAAATAAGAGCTGAAATTTTCAGAAACTCAAAAACTCTGGATGTAAAGATATTGTTTTTTCAGAAATTTCAAATAGTATTGGATGTTTAGAATCAAATGAGACCAACCACAGCTCTGTAGGACAAACTGTTCGGTTCCAATGAGAACTTACTCTTAGTATCCTGAGGTATCTTTTTGGAAGTCCGGTTTTTAACTGCAGCAGTTTACACACTTTTACGTCAAAACTGGTAGCCATTGGCTATTTTGATTGTGTAAAAAAAGCGTAATAATAAAAACATAATAACTCGAAGAAAAAAGAAAATAATTCTCGAGTTTACAGACAGTAATAGGGTCTTCGAGGAAACTCATTTCTCACCATGTAGGCTAGTAATTGCGTTTCCTAGCTCGAGATGGCGCCACTGTCTATGGCAGCACAGATCTCTCCATGAAGTGAACCTTCTATACCTTATTCCTTGGTTTGTAGCTAATAAGAAATAACGAAATCCAACATCCCAATGAGGATTTTTCCAAGTTTCTTTCTTCTACTCCACGAAAATTAGGTTTATAGACAGATTCTGCTGACTCATATAGCGCTAGTGTGTGTTTTCTTTCCTTTGTAAAGAACATTCTCCTCAAATATTCTATAGCTTTGTCAAAATACATCTAAATTTTGTAAAAAAATTCCGGAAAAAAAAAACAAATTAATTGAACAAGTGGGAAGTTCAGGGTTAAGGGTTGGACTTATAAATAAAAGAGATCTATTTTTCGTTCAAATTTTAGCTGACCAAAATGCAATTGCTGTTCGTTTCTTCGACTTGTATTCAGTTTTGCGTCCTCAGAAATCATTCTTCAAATTTTCTAATGAACACAACACCCTATGTCTTCGAGTCGAGTGTGAAGCGTTTATTTCTTCCAAATTAACATGATTGTGAAACGAAAATATGATTGGTACGTCGGCGAATGGCAAATCTGTGTTCTTTGCAGGCGAGTGATCTACATATTTATACAGAAAAATAGATCTTTGTGTAATAATTTGCAGCGTTTTTCAATTAGAATGAATTGATGCACATTTTACCCCGAATACTCACCTCTCCCTCCTATCAAATAAATACTATCTTCAACAGGCTAAATGTCTTTGATTTTAGTAATATTATTTGTCACTAGATGGCGTTATTTTCCATTTTTCTCTTGAACTGCTAGACTGATTCCTGTGGACCATTCCGAATATTTGTATTATCCAAATTTGGAACTATAGAATTTTGGTTCTTTTTCAATCAATCCAATCCAGACAAGTTTTTCAAAATTTAAATGGTATGTACAAAACCAAAGTTCGATGTTAACAATTATTTTAAAGCTTCACAGGATGAAAATTGGTCTCAGCCGTTCCAGATAAAAACAGAAAAAATTTAAATTTTCTACCGAAAAAATTTGGATGAAGAAATATAAGGCAATGTGTAGATGGGAGGGGGGATGATGGGAGTGAAATATGCGTCAATTCATTCTAATTGAGGGTTTACGCATCAGAGCGGCTTTTAAGTAAGAGATTTCTGAGGCCTCGAAAATAGCACCATTTGCTGCTCAATTGACGTGATCTGCCCAAACCAGGCGGCAAAGTGAAGTTAGTTGGACCCTGGAAAACCTCTCGGAGTCCGTTTGTCCGTGACATTTTAAATCGGCGGGAGGGTTCACGAAAACAAAATGAAAAAAAAGCGGGAATTTTCCCCATTGTAATGGAAGGGCTCTGGAAGTGACAAGGATTGAATAGGACACGGTTTAGAGGTTTTTCGGCAGGAAAAAAGGGAAAGTAGTTCTCAAAATTAATGATTATTTCGGGATGGGGCGGTCGGAAAGAGAAGCTTACCGTCCTCAGGTACGATCTTCCTTCGAGTCATTCTGCTAGTGTTGAGTGTCGGATGTTGATTGAGCGGTTGGGGCAATTGGCCGGTTTTTAGAGATCGTCGGGGAAATCGCGCAACGTGACATCGCGGCAGTTGAGTGAAACTGATTCCGAAGCATAACAAATTAGATTACAAAACCGTCGGACGTAAATTTTGTAGTTAGGAGCAAAATACTTGTGGGTTTGCTAACAAGCCTCGTAAATGTCACCTTATGAAGACATCCAAATCAGCATTGACGATTGAGATTTAGTCAGAATTGCGCACAGTTACGCACTACGCAAAATGTTTAATATTGCCCTTTCCAACAGGCGTACCGTATACAATTTTTGTAAATATCGGTTGAAGGGAAAAAACCATTTCACCAATTCATGGGTGAAAATCGATTCTATTATCGGGCTGCAATAATTCAAAATTAGTCCAGCCGTTCAAAAGTTGCTTATGGTTATTGCTCATAATGTTCTATAAGAACCTACCCACCTGACAACCGTCCTATATAAACGAACTAAATGTTACATGGAACATGCTTTAGCCTTGAGCTAAATATTAAGTACCTAATATTAACTAGTCTTATCTATTGGCAGTGATGGACCTTAAGAACAGAACACTGTCACATGAGACTGCTCAAGGGGTACGAACGAAAGAGATCACATCAGGAGCCGCTCAGGGATCAGTGTTGGGTCCTCAACTGTGGAACGCTTCATATGATGGTGTGTTGCGATTGGAAATGCCTGAGGACTGTTTCCTTGTAGGATATTATAATAAATTGGCAAATTGGTAAATTAGTCATTGTATTGTGAAAGTAAGAGAGCTCAATGTACACTTGATAGATTCGAAACAAGAAGTGAAGTTTTTATTAACAACTCATAAACAAGGTTACTAACCACCAAAAAGTGTGTTGTCATATTAATCACTCACAACACTATCCCCCCTCTTCTCTGAAGTTGTGTAGGGTGCTAGTTTGTCTGCATGAACAACAAATAACTTTCTCTCTGGGGTACGTATCCGAAATACCACATCTGATATGGCCTTCAAGATTCTACAAGGCCCCTTCCATGGAGACTGCAACTTTGGACACACCCCTACCTGTCTACGAGGCCTGAAATACCACACTAAGTCTCCTATCTGGTATCTGGGCTTCTCTGCACGCACGTCGTACTGCCGCTTGGTCGTTTCTGAAACTTGAATGAGCCTTTTCCGCGTTATTTCATGAACATGCAGTAATTGTTCTTTCAGCATTTGAGCATAAGCTGTCTTGGGAGTAGTTCCAGGGGTTGACCCTACCAAGAGATGCATAGGGAGCACCAATTCTCGACCCATCGTCAACCGAGCTGGAGAAAACCCTGTCGCTGAATGCTCTGTGGCCCGATATGCTAAAAGGACGCAAGGGAGCTTCAAGTCCCAGTCCCGTTGATCAGCTCCAACGACTTTGGCTAGGGCACTCCATAGTGTTCTGTTAAATCTCTCCACTAACCCAGAACTCTGTGGATGAAGAGGAGTCGCTCGAGTTTTGTGTACATTCAGTTGACTCAATACTTCTTTGAAAACAGTGGACTCGAAGTTTGTTCCTTGGTCTGAATGAATCTCCCGGGGTACACCAAATCGTGAGATGACATTCTCTATGAGGCCCTGAGCCACTGTTTCTGCTCGTATGTCAGGGAGAGGGAAAGCCTCCGGCCATTTTGTGAAATAATCCACTACAACCACTATGTAGCGGTTACCCTTTTTCGACAAAGGTAGTGGACCTAGAACGTCAATTCCCAGACGTTCAAAGGGTGTACCTACAACATATGGCTGTAGTGGCGCTTTTTTTCCCTTGTTCTTTCCTCCTCGACGCCCACAGACATCACAAGTGGTACAGATCTCTTTCACATCCCCATGTAATCCAGGCCAATAAAATCCTGTCCTGACCTCTGACAGCGTTCTCCGCCGACCAAAATGTCCCTGGTTATGCGCCACTCTCAGAACCTCCTGTTGTCGGGTTTTAGGAACGATCACTTGCTGAAATATTGACTTTCCCGAGTTGTCCTCCCAAGTCCTCACCAGTAAACCTTTACTTATGGAGAGTCGCTGGAACTGAGCCCAAAGAGTCTTTGTCTGTCCTCCATAACTTGCGACCTCTTGCCAGTCTGGTCTCTTTCTCGCCAAAACCCAGTTGTATACAGGGCCCAGTATTGGATCGGCTCTCTGTTCATTTCCCCATTGCTCACTCTCCTCGACTTGCAATCCAACCAGACGAGT
>CM019180.2:7029894-7164050 GCA_009739505.2 Apolygus lucorum
TTGCCCAAGAAGCTGCGAATCAAAAAATTGCAACCGTTCTGGGCAAAATTTTCCTAGCAATACGTTCGTAAAACAGTTCTGCAAGCGGTAATCTCCACTATAATAATCCATTCTGCTTGATTCGTCACTCATAAATTCAATAACAGTTTTTCTTCTCCTTACAATAAATTTAATAAGGCAGGAAAGTAGAACCGTCAAATTTTTAAATGAATAATAATGTTGGAATGAGCGGTAAAAACGAGGTATAGCGTACTTTTCACAAATGCCGCTAGACCGCAGCTCCGGCTGCTCGTCTTTCGGCGGCGAGACCCAAGTCGAATAGTGTTGTGACAATATGGAAACCAACAAACATGGTAATAAAGATCACAAGTATAGTACTTATAAGAAAAAAAATACTTGAAGCTAACAGGTCGGCAACTATGTAGATCGACCCAACAAAACGGGCTATGTCAATTGATCGGGATTGTGGTCAACTGGAAATATGACACCTTTGTCTCCGAGCTTTTGTAAATTTCTTACATTCTTTAGTGTTCGAGGGTTGTTTATTTATTGATACCACCAAACGTTGATAAATAAAGAGAAGGTGGAGACGTTACCATAATTATAGAAAATAAATTTACGGTGAAATAAAAAAAATTTTTTTTTTAAACACCGATTTCTTAGTACAGAACAATGCATAAACAATTACGAAACGACTCCCACTCACAGAGAATAATTAACTTTGATCATGTTACTTTGATGTTGCTAACATGTTACCAGGAAAATCCTGTCAGAATAGAGGAAAATATTTACAATGTTTAGGTTAGAGTCGTAGGCACACTAGGGAGGTTCTTAGAGAGAACTTCAGGGGGAATGTAGAACACCATGGATGGTTGTTCACGGACTGACTCCTTGATGTTGAGGGGCTCACCTGGCACCAGGCAGTGGGGAAGCTGCAGCAGGGCTGCCACCCTCCATGGAAGATTCTGTAGGCCAACAGTTATCCCTCCACAGGTGGTACCTCACTTCCCTACCACTCACAGAAATAAACTTGTCAATCCCCCTAGAAATATATGGATGAATGGCTAAGACCCCCTATTATTACCCTACTGTTGAAGCTGTGTGGATTCATACTCATTTGTTATTTACATGAAAAACGCAAATCCTCAATTGTTCCACCATGGTTGAAAAAAAAAAAATCTCATTAGATAAATACCGCTTTCACGCTTCACTTTTAGACTGTAATAATTACATGGACTGTAAGTAGACAAAATAATGAAAATAAATAGATCTATATTAACCATTTTCCTATTGATTGTTTTCATTGTGCTTTTTCTCAATGATTGTTCTGCTTTGCACCCGAATGGGGGGGCAAATTAAAATTGTAAGGGATTTCTTGTTTGACCTCACGACGTTTTTACCCTTCACCGTAATCAATTATGGTTTCTCCAGATTTGAAAAGACGTTCTGTGTGATATCCTTGCATCTCGTTGCAGTTTCCTCATCATTATTTACAATAAATTATTTCTTTCTCATATTTCGGGAATTTTGACGAAATTAGTTCACGCTACGGGTAATGATCATTATATTTGTTAGTGCAATATAACATTCACTATTAAAAAAGACAGTTTATGCAAAATGTTTGTAACGACAAGGCATGATCAGTGACTTGCGGGGTTTTCAGTTGACGTTTTCGTTATTCACTTTTGGTTGCTCTTTAATGTGTTGAATGTTTCTTTCATGTAATTTTCTTCTCAGCAATTTTACCTATGTTTGTGATATTTTTGTACTATAGTGTAAACTTCTTGTTCGGAGCATAAAATAAACGTTTATTTTATGTCGTAGGTAGTAAAATTAAATTTGTTTCCTTCCTCTGTCTTCGATCAGAACTATGCCGTCATTTGATGGCCGGAGTTTCGAATGTTAAGCCTCCCAGTATTCATTCGATACATTAAGCAAGTAACGATTTATCGAGTGTTTTGATAGTCGTGGAGTTACTTCAAAAAATAAATCAATTCCCCAAATCACAGAATTGATTAATAAAGAGATTTAGCTGACAGTATGCTGAAGTATTTATCTAGATCGCAAATAAAAAAGTTGTTTTCGTTCCAAGATACGTATGTTGGGATCAGCTACCTCCGCAATTCTGTCCATTAACCCTACTTGGACCATGGTATCATTAGTGACACCGAAAACATCTCAGGAACTCCACAGATATCCCAAAATGTCACCGGAATAATCAAAATTAAATTGCATTTTAAATTCAATGGGCAGCCGAGTTTTTGTGGACTATCGGAAGTCTCAAAATAGAGTTATGACGAAAATGTCAAAGGAAATCGATGAATTAAAATTTCCAAAATCTTTGTCATAACATAATTTTGACTTTCAATACATTTAAAAAATGGTTCAAAAATTCAGCTTTGTACATTAATTTTTAAATTGCAATTTGCCTAAATCTAGTGACACCTTGGGATATGTAGTGGAATTCTTAAGATGTATTCGGTGTCACTAGTGAAACCATGGTCCAATTCTGTACCTCAGAGGGCGATATCGTAAGTGACATTTTGGCAATTTTACAGGAGAGCCAAAAGAAGTTGTAGGCACACCTATTTTGATCCCTATGGCCCATTCTGATGACTTTATCATGCTCAAATTAATTCTGTAGAATCTGTTTATGCCTACCAATACAATAGAATACAAAATACAATAGAAAGAATGCACATACAAAACAAAAATCTCGAAAACGAGAATTTCGGACATACGATAGTTGACCTCTGAGGTACAGAATTAGGGTTAACACCTCGGCTGGGAGATCGATTTCCTATCGTACTAAACTGTATTCACACTTCTGAGTTGGAGCTCGGTACCACTGAGCTAAGGAAGTGAATGGACAGAAATGCGAAGAGGGTAGCTGATCACAACACGTAGACTCCAAAAATCGAATGAAAAATTACAGTGACATCCACATAGCGATTCACTATCGTGTTCTGTCTCCTGACCAGCAAGTGGGATAAAACATGATTATGAATAATTGATTTCCTTTTTGGTAGCTTCCGTTCGCCTTCCAGACATCGGTTCACCTGATGGGGTGAAGGAGCGAAACCCATCTGAGCACCACACTATGTAGTGGTAAATTATTACAAGTAATGATATTAACTTTAGAGGAATTTAGACATGTTTCTCCAAAAAGGAAATTATCAAGTACAGACTCAATTAAAAACGCTACTAATTATAACACAAAGGTTTATTATTTTTCTATATAGATCACTCGTCTACAATGAACACGGCTTTGCCATTGTTACCACCAAAACATGAAGAAAAACATCGATCGCATTTCGTTCAGCTAAAATTTGAACGGAGATTAGGCCTCTCTTGCGATTCACACTTGTGTTTCTGATTTATCGTAAGTACGACCCTTAAATTCCCGTAGGGAGCGAATGGTTTGTCCTACAGAGCTCTGCGTGGTTTCTAAAAATTCAATACTATCTTAAATTGAAGAAAAAACAATACCTTTGTATCGTAATGTTTTGAGCTAGGGCGTTTTTCAACATTTCAAACCTTATTTTTCAACCCTTTGAATTGACTGACATCAACTGAGTTGTGGAATGAATTGAATTCCTCTGAAAACAATACAAAATGTTACACAATGGTCCATCCTGTCTCTATTTGTCAATTATTTAGGAATTCGCGCTTACTTTCCATTACCCACTTGTTCAAAAACATTTGTTTTTTCGGATGTTTTTAGAAATTTGTTTGTATTGTAGACCAAATGGCTTAGAATTAGCTGGTTTTGATCGGCATGTATGAGATTTTGGTTTATCATTTTCAATAATGAACCTTTGGAATCGACCAAGAAAATTGGTTTTCCCCCTGAAATTTTTTTTTTTTTTTACGTTTCAAGGTACGTAGAATCCAAAAATCGAATAAAAATTTGGCCGTCCGTCCGCCGAACTCGGCACTTTCCTCAGTTAGCATTGACCGATTTTGATGAAATTTGGTTTACAGGCTCCATTTGGGGTCTAGTTGCGCCCCGAAGATTTTGTTTATGTAAGTCACTTCTAAGGGTTGAAAAATAAGGGTTGAAATTTGGGAAAAGGCCTAACCCACGCGGAGTTTTGTAGGACAAACCGTAAAATGTAAGGGTTGGACTTACGATAAATCAGAAACACGAGTGTGAATCGCAAAAGAGGCCTAATCTCCATTCAAATTTCCGTTCAAAATGTTTTTCTTCATGTTGGTTGGTGGTAACAACGGCAAAGCCGTGTTCTTTGCAGACGAGTGATCTATATAGAAAATAATAAACCTTTGTGTAATAATTTGCAGCGTTTTGGATTCTACGACCTTGAAACGTAAACCAACAAATTTTGAGGAGGTTAAAAAAACGTTTTTTCTTGGTCGATTCCAAAGGTTCACTATTGAAAATAATAAACCAAAATTGGTGTGCCGCTGTCACTATTCACATAATTCCATTCTCAGGACTCGTGTTGTTTATGTTCAAAACTAGGAAGATAGATGAGTATCATTGATAACGATATTATTCAGCTCAATTCATTCGTTTGGGTAGTGCCTAAGATATGAAGGTATATTCGTATGTCAACCTTCATTTGAGGGCCTATTGCTGCCTAGGTGCGACATAATATCTTGGAGAAAACGAAGGAATTTCCATAACTATCTTCTTCTTTCGAAATCAACAAGAATAAGGCCTTTGTAAATAAATTAATGTATTTATTAGGTACAATATAACAACAACCACAACAACTGTTTGTGATGATGCATTAAGGTTAACCTAAACTATGTGGATATCGACTAAAATTAACAAATTTGACGTCTTATAGAGTGGTATTTGACCCACTGATGTAGTGAGGTCCTCAAATTGATTGTACAAAGATAGAAATGATACACCATTTTCATCTTCAAATACAATATAATAATAAGATAGGTAATTATACATTAAATAGGTACCTACGAGTCTTTCACAAATACGTATTTAATAATATAGTATTTTCACTTTGAATCAAACCTTCATATAAACCATTCATAAACCTTAAGAAGAAATTAAATGTTTGAGGAAAATTAACAAATAAATACTTTGTTTACACAAAAAATTCACGAGGGACCATCCTCCAATTCATAATGAGGATCATCCAGTTCGTATGGGACTATTGTCTAACTCATAAGGGTTGAAAGGGAACCCCACACCATTCATAGGATGGTTCCCTACAAATTGGATGATGCCTTTTATGAATTGGAGGATGGGCCCCTATGAAGTTTTCATGCGTTAATTTTTCTCCTACGAGAGAGTAGAAAAATTTTAATTTCCAAGTCAAAAAGACTGAAACTGAATAAGGTTTCATTCGAAGTGAAATACACTGTAGCAATTCACACACATTCACAGTTCAACTTTTTCACGTCTGAAAATACTTTTTCTCACGGCTGAAGTGAAGATTTCTCATACGTGAATATCCGTCTGACCCGCACGGCGTCCTCCGAGGTGAGACACGATGGGCTTGATGAAATGATGCGTCGCTTCTCCGATGGGGTCCGTATTAGCCCAGGCCTTTGTGAAGATGTCGTCATGCTGCGGAACCGTATGGACAATCTCGTATGAAACCTTCAAAACAAAATGTCAGGTGTACAGACTAATCTATGAAAAGAGACAACTCGTCGAAAAAATACCAGAGCAACCCAGCAAATCAAGCAGTCACCTTCGGTAAAGTTACATAGCTTTTTTTAATCCCCGAGGCTCGTCTAATTGACAATGGGGTATTTCAGTCATTTTTTTTTATTTTTTTTTTTTTCAGAAGAGTATGGCTCAGGAATAACGGTAATCGGGTCTGTTCGTCGAGAAAATGTTTTTAAAAATCAAAGAAGCTAAGGAAAGTTGAAGATTTGAACGGTGTGACGTAGCTAGCCAATCGTGAAGTAGCTAGCCCACTGTCTTTGAAAAAAGTATCCATGCACAGAAACCCTTGGAGGACGTCTTGGATACTACAAATTCTACTCACACACGTGCGCGGCGTAGTCCTTGCCTAGTGTGTGTGCATTTATAGCGGCCCGCCTTTTTCAAACGTGTGATCTCTTTAATTAATTTTTCTACCACATGTTATAGTATCATTGGGCTCAAAGTTGTAGTATATAGGTTTTCAATGGTGATGAATCCAAATTTGAGTTCAAAAACCTGAATTTCCGACCCACCGAAATACCCCATTATCGAGAACTAAGTGAAGAACTTAAGTGCGAATTTCACGTTTTTCAGTTTTTGAGTCGATCTTACACAGTTTTATGAGCTCTCTCTAATGGTGTATGTGGCGTATTTCTATCTTTACCCGATCCCCACTAGAGCGCGCTTGCAACGTTTCCCACCGAACGCAATTTTCCTGAGCTCCAATGCATAGTTTGCACAACTTCCAGTATGACAGTCAGTGGCGTCAGGTGACAATATTCGTCTGGCAAACACCTTGACTAGTCTTAGAGGAATAAACAATAGTGAAAAACGCAGCAAATTATTACACAAAGGTTTACTATTTTTCTGTACAGATCAAACGCCAGCAAAGAGGACAGCTTTGCCGTGGTCAAGAATTCATTGATTGAAACTTGATTACTGGTTGCTAAGAAACTGTAACCCATGGCTCATATTCCAATTTTCTCTTCTTTCAAGGTCACGAAACAGCTACTCGATTGTTTGCCTCGGCTTATACTGTTATAGTGGGGGTATAGCAATACTAAGTATGCTCAAGTCTTGACCCAGCGCCGATCGTCTTCTCTCATCCAAAACAGTCCCGCAAAATACAGTTGGTAGTACATGTCCGCCACACTAAGGACGGGACCTAGGGTTCTCAGTCGGTCGCCGTTCATTCCTCGTTGCGGGTCAGTATTTCGCGAAATCGAAGGGGCAAACCCATAAAAGTCTTACCTAAATTTGAAATTTCAAAGGATTTTAGAAATTCATAAGTGCTCGGCCCTAGGGAATTGAAAAACTGAAATATTGCTGTCGGAATTATCAAAATCGAACAATAATTGCCCGAGATAAATGGGAAAAACTATTGAATAAACGGTGTTACCCATATTCCTCTGGCAATGGGGTATTTCGGTGGGTCGGATATTCAGGTTTTTGACCTCAAATTTGGATTCAGCACCCTTGGAAACCTATATACTCCAACTTTTAGCCCAATGATACTATAACATGTGGTAGAAAAATTAATTAAAGAGATCACACGTTTGAAAAAAAGGAGGGCCGCTATAAATGCACACACACTAGGCAAGGACTACGCCGCGCACGTGTGTGAGTAGAATTTTGTAGTATCCAAGACGTCCTCCAAGGGTTTCTGTGCATGGATACTTTTTTCAAAGACAGTTGGCTAGCTACGTCACGATTGGCTAGCTATGTCACACCATTCAAATCTTCAACTTTCCTTAGCTTCTCTGATTTTTTAAAAACATTTTCTCGACGAACAGACCCGATTACCGTTATTCCTGAGCCATACTCTCTTTAAAAAAAAATTTAAAAAAATTTATTGAAATACCTCATTAGGTAGGTATTGTTCGATTTTAATGATTCCAGCGGCAATCTATCTATTTTTAAATTCCCAAGGCCCATGCACTAATGAGTTCCTAAAATCCTTGAAAATTTCAAGTTTTTCCCATTTTTCTCTTGTTGTGGCAATTGTTCGATTTTGATGATTCTGGTGGCAATATTTCAGTTTTACAATTCCCTAGGGCCGTGCACTAATGAATTTTTAAAATCCTTTGAAACTTCATATTTAGGTACAACTTTTCAAGTTTTGCCCCTTCGATTGGGCGAAATACTGACCCGGAACGACTGAGACCCCCTTATTTTCCTCTAACAGCGTGGTTACTCTGTTCTAGAGATATTTTTGAATCTAGATAATTCTTTACCAGTTTCACAACATCTAGTTCGTTCTTTTTTGAAAAGAATTTGATAGAAAAGGGATTACTACGTGCAATTCATGCCTTTCCAATACATTGTCACTAATTATTATATAATTAGTGAAAATATTATTTTCATTCAAGAATGTGTTCTATTATTTATTATGTTCGAGTTATTTTTATCCAAAGTTCTTCCTAAATATACCTTTTAGATTGGGATCCGCATCAATCTATCCGGTGTCTTGGTTTTGACACACCAAACTGACAACTCGCAAAACGCACTTAATTTGAAGAAAAAAAAACAAAATCGCGAAAATCAAAAAGAATGATGTGGTGTTCTGGAAACGACGTCGAAATAGTTTTGTTTTAAGATTCACATAATTTCATGAAAACACGGAACAGAATCGATCTGTTCGATAGATTCTTCGAATCTACGGGATTCCTTTTTGATAAGACAAATTTCACCGACCTTCCCTCCTGAAGAGCTGCCTCCTCCACCGCGGCCGTTGAGCAGCGTCAAAGCGAGCGACAGAAGAGACACAAGAACCGCCTTTCCAGCCATCGCCGACACCGCAGACATCGTCAGAGCGAGCAACGTGCCCGCAGACACCATTCCGCCCATCATCAGAGCTTGGTTCAGCTTTCGTCTTCTCCCGGTGAAATCCGCTTCACGAGGTTCAACATCGCAAAATGAAACATTTCATCGGATGATTCAAAAGTACATTTTTATAATACGTGTAAAACATGAAAGCGTCTGCCAAGTGGGTGTGGCACATAGCTTCGTCGTATCCATAACCAGATTGCATAGATGATCCGATGCTTAGAAGCTAATCTCAAAACAATAGTGTCCAAGTATCGTCATAGGAGACCATTCACAGGACAGCCCGCACAATCCCGGAAAATTTCATCGAAATCGAACAAAAACTTCGTATACGTTGATGGGTGAACGAAGCGACCAAGTTTTTGCTAAAGAGTTGGAGTCTATTTTTCAATTTTTATTAGTTATTTGTGGGTACTATACTTACATATTAAAAAAATATATATATAAATTTTTTTACCTTGAATTTATTTGTATTCAAAAAATGTTAGGCTGATGAAGGCGACAATGTTTCGCCGAAACATGTACCCACAAATGAAAATTGAAAAGTAGACTCGAACACTTTATCAAATCTCGTATAATTATTATTTACGTACCGTATTGGAGAATCCATAGTAACCAGCAAGTCGAGGCAGGCGCTGACGATTTAAGTACCTGTACTTGATTTGCTCGTTATGACGGATTCTCTAATACGGTAAGTAGATAATAATGGTATTCATATAACTAGCGGAATTAACCCCATACATTTAATACACGGCTGGTTATTTGGAGGCCATGATTTTCTTAGGGAACCATCTCCACCCCAAGTAGCATAATTCCTGAAAGTGTTATCGAAATCAGACGGGAAATGTAGTAGTTATGGCTGTTGTCGCTAAAGCGATGGTAATTTTGGAACCGGTTCATAGTAACAGGTCGGCAAGGTGATAGTTCAATTCCAAAAGAGTAGTTAGTTTCAACAGAGAGTAGGTGGCCATTGTTGTTCGAGAGTGCGGGAAGAGTGGACGAAGTGAAAGAGAGAAATCTATTACCTACAAGGTAAGATACAGAATCGATCATTTTAACGTACATTGTTCAGTTTAATATACTTACATCGTTATCTGTACATAATTAATTTCCCTCCTCATGCCTATGTCAGCAATCAGTAATGTGTGGTTGTGCCAGTATCAAATCTTCACAGTTCAAAGCGTAGCTTACAGTCATTCAATTCAATTCAAGTCGTACATATATGATTTTGTCATGTCACTCGGCTGTATGCATATCAAACTTCGTGGTATTCATCAGGACCAGAACTGCCATGCATTGTCAAGGGCTTTTGGTGCCAATCAAACCAAAGCCTGCAGTTGTACTCAAGGGTTGTGTTGGTGCCGTCAATCCATCCAATCTGCGTACATGCATCAAATTGTGCAGTTATACCCAAGGGTTGTGTTGGTGCTGTCAATCCATCCAATCTTCGTACATGCATCAAAGTTTGGGGGATCATGCCTACGCCAAACTGCTGTAATTCCTTCACACTGCATTATGGTTCGGAAGAGGCGGCAAGTTGGGGATGGAGGTGGGCCGTTCAGGGCCGAGCAGCCCAAGGGGTGAACCCCCTATCAGTTTCAAACAACAAACTCCACACATTGTGCTGAAATTCATCATGAGGAGGGAAATCAAATACTTATTCATCAACTGTTTATACTATATTATTTCGTGATTAATTCGTAGATTTAGATCGTAATTTACGACAGCTGTAGTAGTTAGGAAATACACGTTGGAGCATGCGTACTGGCTACTATCAGTCGGGGGGCACTGATTTTCGTCGGGGACCATTGAGACATCAACCCGCACAATCCCTGAAAATTTTCATCGAAGAAGGATGAGAAATGTGGAAGTTATACCTGTGGCAAGGATTTCATGACAGACAGACATGGAACCAAAATCGGAGGTATGAAACGTGAAACGCGAGTCGAAATTTTGATTTTGGATAATTTTTTTTTAGCCTTGCAAAGTGAAAAAGTGCTCCACTACCTTGGTAGACTCAGAAGTAATAATATATCCAGCTCATCAATTCAGTCCATTCAATTCAATTTTTAGGTTGAAAACATCTAATTCTGATCTACAATAAATGTAAATTCCCAATGTTCATGCTTGAAAGGAAGAAGATGGTTTCATGGGCCTCAAAATTGTTGGTACCTTAAGTTGAATCTGCTTTTTAAAACTCCCACACGCTTCAGAAAATAAATGATTTTTGAAGTAGGTACCTACATTTTGTAATTTTATTGGGAATTTCAAAAATTGACGGGTCACCAAAGGTTTATTTTGTGAGGAACACGAGTGTGAATTTACGGTTCTACTTGAGAACAAATTTCTGACCCTAAATGTTTTGAACTATTGTAAATCCTACAAACATTATTAAATGGTTGGCCTCCCTGTCAGGAACCTTCCTCCATCCTCAAGCTCCTTGCAATGACACTCTTCTTGTGTCATTCAAAATTTCTTTCGTTTCCTATTTTCCCCCTGAATTTTGATTAAAAATATTCCATGAAGTTTATGAGATATTACACGAATGTTAAATCAGAATCGTATAATCACCTCGGGGTAGGGTGCTGTTGGCATCTAGCGTTTGGGATTCTTGTCCCAGTGCGATGCCCATATTTCTCACCACATCCGCCACAGATCTGTCCATGACCTTCACCCTCAGAGCCAACGAATTGATGAATCCGTCCATCCCCTTTACTAAATACCTGGAAGAAGATGGACATAGCAACTATTTAGATAGGCCCAACAAATAATCACTCAACGTCAAACGGATTGGGAATGGGGTCCACTGAATTATTAAGTCCTTCGCCAAGAAGGATTCATTTCTTCTAGTGAAGAAGGAGTTAGTTTAATAATTCAGTAGACCCCATTCCTAATCCGTCAAGGGTCTCAGTCGGTCGCCGTCCGTTCTTAGTATTCCGCGAAATAGATGGGGCAAAAACTTGAAAAATTGTACCTGAATTTGAAAATTTAAAGGATTTTAGAAATTCGTTATTGCAGGCCCTAGGAATTGAACAACTGAAATATTGCCGCTGGAATCATCAAAATCGAACAATAATAATTATAAGAATTATATTATAATTAATAATAATAATTCAATAATAATTTAATATATTATTATAATAATTAAATTATAATAATTATAATAATATATTTTTGGCAATTATTGCCAAAGAAAAATGGGAAAAACTACTGAATAAATTCTCTGGTAATTATTGTTAGATTTTGATGATTCCAGCGGCAGTCTTTCAGTTTTTCAATTCCCGCAGCTCATGCACTAATGAATTCCTAAAATCCTTGAAAATTTCAAGTTTAGTCACATTTTATGGCAAAAACATAACTGAATTAACGGGTTTTCTCATTTTTCTCGGACAGTTATTGTTTGATTTTTTTTAAATTCATTTCCTTAAGGCTGTGCACTAATGAATTTTTAAGATTCTTTGAAATTTCCAATATAGGTAAAACTTTTAAAGTTTTTGCCCCTTGGATTTGGCCAAATACTGACCCGGAACGAGGAACGAACGTCAACCGACTGAGACCCACTCAAGATGGACATATTATTGGACAGATTGTATTATTTTTAACAATGAAAAAATGCACGCTTAGTGTGGATCTGGCTGATATGGGCAGAGATACGTCGAAACGACGTATAGGTACTGTTCTAGTGGATAAAATGAAGGATTCATGTCGATACTTTAAAGCACAAAGGAGCTATGTCCAAAAACGGAGTTTTCAGAAAAACGCAAAAGAAGTTTTCACCAGTGCACAATTCCTAAAATAATGGCTTACCTACTACACTAAACTCTCTAACTCTTCAACAAATTTTCAAGCTATAATCGTCAAGAAGGTCAATAATAGTTTTGTTGAATTTGAGTTTTTCTGAAATTTAAAAAAATAAAAAATTTGGAAGATGGATGGACATAGCGCTTTTGTGCTTTAAGGTATCGATGTCGACTTCGATCAGAAGTAATTAAGCTGCACGAATGAAATTCAACGTCAAGGTACGAGCCTGTTGAGTGTGCGATCGATGACTTCAACGTCGTCCGAGGGTGGTCGAGGCATTGAAGACGGGAAGCCGCCCATCTCGAGGACGAGGCCTGGGAGGAGACGGAAGCTGCGAGGGACGCTGATGGGCGCCACCAGAGCTGCCACGTCCGCCTTCAGACACGTCGCTGAGTACTCACTTCGGCAGTGCTCCTCCAGCACCTGAAATTTGTTACTATTCAATGAAGCTTATTTCTTTTGCGATGATAGAATATTATTTCTTGTCCTTTCTCTTGTTACCTGTAACCCAGAAAAGTACTAAACTATAATGACTGGCGAGGCAATAGCAGACAGTCACGGAACCAGAAATATGTTGGAGGATCTTAAGCGAGAAATGAGGCTGGACTTCTTAAAGCGAATTTTTGTCTCTCGTTTGACTCTGAAGCAAGAAATGAGTTGATAAGTACGATAATATTATAACAATTAAAAACCCACACTTCTCATGCCTCAGAATTTGGGTACCCAAAAACATAGAAGCACAAAATCTAAGACGACAGCACTAAACTGAAGAATAACTATTCTTACCCATCTACTGTAAAGAGCTAGAGAGGTTGCTGCCTTTGTGCTTGTTGAAGCCTGTTGGCTGAGTCGTCAATCCAAAAGCCACCAAGGAAAATATAAGTCTCCATAACTCAGAAAGAATTTTATGAAGCCTTGATGAGTACCTAATACCATTCTGGTAGATCATTTTGAGTGAGAAAAAAATTTAAACCGCCTTAAAATTTGATGGTTTACATTTCAAGGTACGCAGATTACAAAAATCGTATACAAAATTTTCTGCCCGACCGCCGTACGCGGCACTTTGCCCTCTTCCTTTGGACCTGTTTTGATGAAATTTGGTGTATCCGCTCCAGATGGAGTCTAGTTGTGCCCCAAAGCTTTACGTTATTGTCAGTCACTTCTGTAGGGTAAAATGTGAAGGAAAACATTTCCAATACGCTCAAGCTCGAAAACTTTCGATATACCTACTCGTACATGTAATGTTTTTTTTTTCATTACTTCAAAATACTGACGATTTTTAAGTTTTTTACCCCACCAAGATCTCTGTGGAATCAATCTTTTGCTAATGATGATAAATGATAACCTAATTAATGTATTTTCTATGACTTTTTTCATCAATTTAAGATAGTGCAAATTTTAGAAACTAATGAAACCTCCAAAACGACCAACAATAATGATTAAATACGCTTTAACCCTAATTGGACCATGGTGTCACTAGTGTCATCTAAAACATCTTGGAATTCCACAGCTCTCCCAAAGTGTCACCATATTGACAAGATTTGAATTGCAATTAAAACAATTAATGGACAGAGCTGAATTTGTTGTAAGTTATTAGAAGAGAATCAAAAAATTATGTTATGACAAAAATGTTCAAAATTTTTTCATAGATTTCCTTGGAAATTTTCGTCATAACTCTATTTTGATACTTCTAATAGCCCACCAAAAATTCTGATGTCCATTAAAGTTAAAATAGCAATTTAATGTAATTCACTCCGGTGACTCTTTGGGATATATGTGGAGTTCCTGAGATGTTTTCGGTGACACTAGTGAGACCATGGCCCAATTAGGGTTAATGTGAAATTAACAGCACTTTCCCTCTCACCACACCTATCGCTGGTCCTCAGAGAAGGCAGTTTACCTTTGCTTCCAGGGATGGACGTGTTGAGTCAGAAACACGATTGTGAGTCGCAGATGAAAGTTCGCTGTCAAAAGTTAGTCAACTTTGAGCTGATCAAATTGAATCATGTCTCGTTTGTTCAAATAGAGTTCAAATTTAAACAACCAAGAATCAGATTTTGTACAGCTGGCACCCGCAACTCTGTGATAACGATGTTTGCTGGTTGGTAATATGTGTTCTTCGCGGACGGGTGATCTATACAGGAAAAAACAATAAGCCGTCGTAGCGGGTCAAAAAAGTGAGTCCTCCAAAACCAAAATTCTCTCGCGTATTTTGCGTTTTGAACAACTCTCTGAACAACTTTGGTTCCTCGAGTACCTACAAGGTGGCTTCCTGTACAAATCTAAACGGGTCAAATGAGGTCATTTGAAGTGTTTAGTTTTGTATATGAGTTTTCTATCCGGCAGTCTGTCGGTGTTCTATCCTTGCTCTGAGCCACTCGAAATCATCAAATTGATCTCCTATGAATTCCGCTCAAACGTACATACCTACATATTATGTGAGATTTGAAAATTTATCGTTCCAAACCAAGAATCAAGGAAAATCGGCTTTAACCAATAGAGGTGAAAACAGGGATGCACAGGAAACAACATTTTTTCACTCCAATGACAATAAATTCCCCATTTCCGGCTTGAGCTCTAAAATATGAATAAGATCTATGATTTTTTCTTATTTTTTTTTAGAGTATATACTTTTTTATGCAGTTTTAATGAAAACACGTTGAACACTATACCGATGGTCAACTCTATTTGGTTTATTATTTCCAATAATGAACCTTTGGAATCGAGCAAGAAAAAAATTTGTTTAATCCCCCCTCGAAATTTGTTGGTTTACGTTTCAAGGTATGTAGAATCCAAAAATCAAATAAAAATTTGGCCGTCCGTCCGCCGTACGCGGCACTTTCCTCACTTGGCACTGACCGATTTTGATGAAATTTGGTATGTGAGCTCCATTTGGGGTCTAGTTATGCCCCGAAGATTTTGGTTGATGTAGGTCACTTCTAAGGGTTCCAAAATCAATTTTGAAAATTTGAAAACGCCCTAACTCAAAAAATTTCGAAATAAAGGTATTGTTTTTCCATCAAATTAAGATAGTATAGAATTTTGAGAATTTTTTGAGACCACGCGGAGCCCTGTAGGACAAATCGTTCGCTCCATACGATAATTTTAGGGTTGGACATACGATAAATCAGAAACACGAGTGTGAATCGCAAAAGAGGCCTAATCTCCGTTCAAATTTTAGCTGACCAAAATGCGATCGATGTTTTTTTTTTCAAGTTGGTTGGTGGGAACAATGGCAAAGCCGTGTTCTTTGTAGACGAGTGATCTATATGGAAGAATAATAAACTTTTGTGTAATAATTTGCAGCATTTTTTCAATTTAAACATTCGTTACAGAGCACCTCCAGGTTCTTGTCACCCTAAGGTTCCTGTAAGTGTAACCCCATTTTCTCAAGACATTTTCACTTTTCCATCTAAACGACAATCCTAAATCGCTACTCAAAGGTTAAAAAAACAAAAAAAAAACAGAAAATTTCTTTGAAAAACGCTGCAAATCATTGCTCAAAGGTTTATTATTTTATGTATAGATCATCCTTCTGTATAGATCATTGGTTCTCCATCAATAGCACCTACCACCATCTGTATTCTCCCTTGACCTTCCCTCTCAAATTTCAGCTCCTGCGTTCAATAGGATTGAAAATGGCTTCGGAGCTCACTCAGCTGATCAGTGATGTGAGGAGTGAAGAAGATCTCCTCGAATGCTAGAGACGCCTGGAAGAGCACTTCCATTCAATAGGATTGAAAATGGCTTTCGAGCTCACTCAGCTGATCAGTGAGCAATGATTTGCAGCGTTTTTTACCTACAAACATTGTTTTACCTACCAATTTTTTTTACCTACCAACTATTGGTAGGTACTACCTACCACACTATAATGGCTTCACACCTTCACAATCAAGTTTATTAGAAAGAACTAAACGCTTCACACTCGATTCGAAAAATAGAAAGCTTGATATGGAAATTTGATTACTGGTTACGCAGAAGGCAAAACTGAATACAACTCGAAGAAATGAACAGCGATCGCATTTTAGTCAGATAAAATTTGAACGGCGATTAGACCTCTTTTGCGATTCACACTCATGATTCTGTTTTATCGAAGGAAAACCTTCAAATACTCGTAGGGACCGAACGGTTTGTCCTACAGAGCTCCAGGTGGTCTCAAAAATTTTTAAAAATTCTGTACTATTTAAAATTGGTGAAAAAACGATACCTTTATTTCGAGAGTTTTCGAGCTAGGGCACTCTTGAAAATTTCAACCCTTAATTTTCACCCCTTAGAAGTGACCTACATCAACCAAAAGCTTCGCGGCACAACTAGACCCCAAATGGAGCCCATATACCAAATTTGAACCAAATCGGTCCAGTGTTGCTAAGAAAAGTGCCGCGTACGGCGGACGGCGGACGGCGTACGGCGGACGGCGTACGGCGGACGGACGGAAATTTTTTTATTCGATTTTCGGATTCTACGTACCTTGAAACGTAAAACATAAAATTTTGAGGGGGGGTTAAAATTTTTTTTTTCTTGCTCGATTCCAAAGGCTTATTATTGAAAATAATAAACCAAAATTGGTTGAGCGACTGGGAATTTACGAGTTAATTCCAACTTTGAAAAAAATAGTAGGTAATCATTTAATTTTTTCTTTAAATTTTCTTGAATGCTGTTTGGTTTTATAAAAATACCTTGACTCTCATGAACTTTGCCTGGAATACGTAAGATAATATATTTAATTTTCAACTTACTTTCTTGACTTCAAACGATGAACTGGGCTGATGGAGAACGGAGTTGCGAGCTAATCTTTCCGCGGAACAGAACGCGACCGCGAACCAAGTCACCACTAGGATCGACAGCATTTCGTCTTTGAGCCTTCTCGCCTCTCGGGGGTCGCTATATAGATTACTCTGATTCTCCACGGTGCTGCTCCCTCCCCTGGAGTACGCGCCTTCGTTAACAGTTTTAGTCTTCCAATTCAGTAGTGAGTGATTCCACTAAAAGTGGCGAATGCTGCCTAAAAAAGTTGTGGTGTCTTTGGCAAATTCTTGACTATTTTCCGTCGGTTACATGTTTTCTTCCCCTGTATGAATGAAACCTATATACCAGCAGTATAGTTTGTTCACCCAGAGGGGGTACATCCCCGTTATTAAAAATCAGTGTTTTTGAGGAATGACACAGCACTAATGGCAAAATTGAGAAAATGGTTTCAAAATCGTGTATTCAACATAATATAAAATTTTCACAAAAAACTTCCATCATCCATTCAAATAAATCTATTTCAAACAAGCAGATCACATCGTATTGTACCCGTTTCCAGTTGCAAAAAAAGTCGAACGCAATCGGTCAAGTTCTTAGTCGCCTGGGTTTGAAGTTTCTCGTCAATCCACTTCAGCGGTCATTACCTTGGTGCACCCAACAAGTGGATTATCCAGGGGAATGACGCACAGGGGAATGACAAAATACAGTTTTTCTAAAACTATTTACCCTTCTAGGTGACTATTAAAATACAGCGAAATTATTACTGAAGGCTCAGCAACTGATCTGAACAATGGCGCAAGAAGAAAAATTTTATTCCATGAAACAACTAAGTTATAGACAACAAGGTAATGACATTCAACAAATTCATAGGGGACCATCTACACGCCAACCCGCACAATCCCTGAAAATTTCATTGAAATCGGATGAGAATTGTAGAAGTTATGGCTGTGGCATGGATTTCATGACACACAGACAGACAGACACGGAACCGAAATTGTTCAGGAAGGTCTGAAACGTAAAACTAGAGCGGAAATTTTGATTTTGGAGACCTTTTTTTTCCAACCTTGAAAAGTGGAAACAAAGCTTCCGCTACCTTGGTAGACTCGGAAGCAAAAATAAAAATTTCCTCTCTTTTTTCACGTTTTAGACCTTCCTAAACATTTTGGTTTAGTGTATTTTGAGGGTGGATTTAATGATTCTTATTATTATACCTACATTTCAATGACAACTGTACGTAGAAATTGTTCGTTCCATCCTTAGAACGATTTGTTTTCTCAAAGTTTGTCGTTATTAACATAGATAATTTTTTGTTTCTTCTGAGATCATTCCGATTTGTGCCAATTTTGCTGATAAATATGAAGAAATATTTCTGTATTATCTTCAGTTGAGTCTTTATTGCCGATGAAATTTCCTCAGGCGGTTGAAATTAGGCGACATGCAAAAGTCCATTCGGATGGTCAAATTTTGATGACCAATAATTCTGGGCGAGGAAGCTGTTATGTCGATCGATACAAATATATGTTTGCGTTTTTCCAATTCGACATATTCGTAACGTTTTTGAGCAAGAACCGGATGTTTACGTAGTACATCAAACAAGGAAACGGATTTACTTCAAGCAAAGGTGTAAAAACGTTAATAAGCCGAGGTGACAGGGTTAAGAAGTCGAAAGGACTGGTGATAATGAGGAGAACGAATTGCTCAAGCGCCGGAATACAGCAGGTGCAAAATGTGTTCAAGAGGTGGCTAATCTATTGAGCTGAGCGTGCGGCCGCGCGCCGACCACCGCCCGAGAACACGGGGAATTTGTTTGGGTTTGACTTGAATAGTTCGTAAAAAAAATCGTGTTAGGTAAACATCCGGTATCGCTGGTGTCCCCAAAACTATGAAATCTCACACCGAAACACTTGGTCTGTCTACTATTTCCAGTACCTACTTCCAGAAATTGATGGAAGAAGATACATCTCCTTGATCTTGATTGAATTCAAATCCAAAAACGCTGCAAATTATTACACAAAGGATTATTATTTTTCTGTATAGATCACTCACCTGAAAAGAACACAGCTTTGCCATTGTCACTACCTACCTACTAAAAATTTGTTTTCTTGGTCGATTCCTAAGGTTCCTTATTGAAAAATTAACCAAAAGTAGTATAATATACTGTCCACTAAACTGGTCTCATTCCTTCAGGGGGTCGATTCTACAACTAATTTCCAACAGAAAATGTCTCCTAGCAATTTTTTTAGAGGCTTCTTTCCCGAAATAACGAGCCATTGCCGGTAAGCCTAAAAATTGCACCAGAAGCTCATCTTTCCAATGGCATAATCAAAAAATATTTTACAATCGAATTAAAGGGAGAAGTTTATCTTTGAACGTCGATTTTCATCTATCCCACACCATTAACTATTCAGGAATAATGCAAACAGAATTCGGTGAAATTCCTCATTAAGCAACCTAAAAAGTGAACAACTTTTCGAAAACTTTCCGTTTTTCAACGCCCATGTTGTCCAAATAATTCGAGATATGGAACCATTGCCGGCAAGCCTAAAAATTGCGCCAGAATCTGAGCTTTCCAATGGCATAATCAAAAAATATTTTACAATTGAATTAAATAAAGGGAGAAGTTTGTCTTTGAACGTCCTCTTTTCCTTTGAGTCCTCCCATCAAACCCGTTGAAAAAAAAAAAAAAAAAAAAAAATCACGTTTTTCAGCTTCAAACTCAAATTTCTCCCTTAAATTCGATTGTAAAATATTTTTTGATTATACCATTCTGTACCTCAGAGGTCAACTATCGTATGTCCAAAATTCTCGTTTTCGAGGTTTTTGTTTTGTAAGTGCATTCTTTCTATTGTATTTTGTATTGGTAGGCATAAACAGATTCTACAGAATTAATTTGAGCATGATAAAGTCATCAGAATGGGCCATAGGGATCAAAATAGGTGTGCCCACAACTTCTTTTGGCTCTGCTGTAAAATCGCCAAAATGTCACTTACGATAATCGACCTCTGAGGTACAGCATTGTGAAGCTAGGATTCACCGGCGCAGTTTTTAGGCTCACCGGCAATAGTTCATTATCTCGAATTATTTGGACATCAAGTTCACTTTTTAGGTTGCTTAATTCCCCGTGAAATTCAAATGAAAAAATTTTATTAGGTTTTAGGGAGATAGGAAATTTAATTCTCTCTCCAACGATATCCTCAAATTGTAATTTTCACAGCAGAATGAAGGAGTTATTACCAATTTAAATAGCTCGGAAAAGAAGCCTCTAAAAAAATTGCTGAGAGACATTTTTTGTTGGGAATTAGTTGAAGAATCGACGCTCTGAAGGAATTAGAACTGTTTCGTAAACACCATGTATAGTCATAAGTATGGACTAAGATGGCTTTCAAAGGCAAAAAATGTAAGTCTCGATTGTTCAATGTACAATTTCGTAGTATAAGAAAGTCTCTACTGCGAGTATATGTATAATGAGAAGCAAGATCAAAACCGCAAGTTCTAAAACCTCAGATAAGCAATAATCAAAGCTGTCACGATTGCTTCAGAATCCAGGCAGACAGATCTGTCAGAGCGTAAAAGCCAGAAAATATGATGGACTACTAAGGCAAGTGATATCAGAGCTAAAAGGAGTGACAGCCAATAATAATAACACCAACGTAGGGTGTGGAATGGTAAATTTGCCACAGAGTTACACGAGTTGGGGATCTAGGCGTACTGCGTAATACCACCACCAGCGTCTTCCGGGGCTCATTGATTTGGAGGTCTTTGTATAGAAGAATTTCCTCCACATCAACGCAAAGGAGCACGAAAACAATTTATTGAACAGTTACATGAGAAATATGATTGTAAATGGCAATCTCTTTCCTATGTCTATTGATTTTGGTTTATTTTTTTCAGTAATCAAACCTTTGGAATTGACCAAGAAAAAACAAACAAAAATCTTAGCCCCTCCCCCCATAAATTTTTTGATTTCCGTTTCAAGATATGAAGAATCCAAAAATAGAATAACAATTTTGCCTTACGCCGCTCTTTTCTTAGTTACCATGGACCGATTTTGATGAAATTTCGTAGGTACATTGTCATTCACTTCTAAGGTTTGAAAAATAAGAGCTGAAATTTTCAAAAACTCTGGATGTAAAGATATTGTTTTCTCATAAATTTAAAATAGAATTGGATGTTTAGAATCAAATGAGACCAACCACAGCTCTGTAGGACAAACTGTTCGGTTCCAATGAGAACTTACTCTTAGTATCCTGAGGTATCTTTTTGGAAGTCCGGTTTTTAACTGCAGCAGTTTACACACTTTTACGTCAAAACTGGTAGCCATTGGCTATTTTGATTGTGTAAAAAAAGCGTAATAATAAAAACATAATAACTCGAAGAAAAAAGAAAAGAATTCTCGAGTTTACAGACTGTAATAAGGTCTTCGAGGAAAGTAATTTCTCACCTTGTAGGCCATTAATTGGGTTTACTCGCACGAGATGGCGCCACTGTCTATGGCAGCACAGATCCCTCCATGAAGTGAACCTTCTATTCCTAATTCCTTGGTTCTGTAGTTTATGAGAAATAACAGACGCCAACATCCCAATAAGAATTTTTCCAAGTTTCCTTCTTCTACTTCACGAAAATTAGGTTTATAGACAAATTCTGCTGACTCATATAGCGCTAGTGTCTGTTTTCTTCCCATCGTAAAGAACATTCTCCTCAAATGTTCTATAGCTTTGTCAAAATACACTACATGTAATTCAAAAATTCCGAAAAAAAAACAAATTTTTTGAACAAGTGGGAAGTTCAGGTTTAAGGGATGGACTTATAAATAAAAGAGATATATTTTTCGTTCAAATTTTAGCTGATCAAATGCGATTGCTGTGCGTTTCTCCGGCTCGTATTCAGTTTTGCGTCCTCAGAAATCATTATTCAAATTTTCTAATGAACACAACACCCTATGTCTTCGAGTCGAGTGTGAAGCGTTTATTTCTTCCAAATTAACATGATTGTGAAACGAAAATATGATTGGTAGGTCGGCAAATGGCAAATCTGTGATCTTTGCAGGCGACTGATCTACATATTTATACAGAAAAATAATAGAACTTTTTGTAATGATTTGCAGCGTTTTTCAATTAGAATGAATTGATGCACATTTTACCCCGAATACTCACCTCTCCCTCCTATCAAATAAATACTATCTTCAACAGGCTAAATGTCTTTGATTTTAGTAATATTATTTGTCACTAGATGGCGTTATTTTCCATTTTTCTCTTGAACTGCTAGACTGATTCCTGTGGACCATTCCGAATATTTGTATTATCCAACTTTGGAACTACAGAATTTTGGTTCCTTTTCAATTAATCCAAACCCCAGAGCACTTCTAACGGAATCCAAATCCAGACAAGTTTTTCAAAATTATACAAAAATTGTACAAAACCAAAGTTTGATGTTAACAATAATTTTAAAGCTTCACAGGAAGAAAATTGGTCAAGCCGTTCCAGATAAAAACAGAAAAAAATTAAATTTTCCACCGAAAAAAATTGGATGAAGAAATATAAGGCAATGTGTAGATGGGGTGGGGTGGGGGTTGTGGGGGTGAAATGTGCGTCAATTCATTCTAATAGAGGGTTTACGCATCAGAGCGGCTTTTAAGTAAGAGATTTCTGAGGCCTCGAAAATAGCACCATTTGCTGCTCAATTGACGTGATCTGCCCAAACCAGGCGGCAAAGTGAAGTTAGTTGGACCCTGGAAAACCTCTCAGAGTCCGTTTGTCCGTGACATTTTAAATCGGCGGGAGGGTTCACGAAAACAAAACGAAAAAAAAAAAGCGGGAATTTTCCCCATTGTAATGGAAGGGCTCTGGAAGTGACAAGGATTGAATAGGACACGGTTTAGAGGTTTTTCGGCAGGAAAAAAGGGAAAGTAGTTCTCAAAATTAATGATTATTTCGGGATGGGGCGGTCGGAAAGAGAAGCTTACCGTCCTCAGGTACGATCTTCCTTCGAGTCATTCTGGTAGTGTTGAGTGTCGGATGTTGATTGAGCGGTTGGGGCAATTGGCCGGTTTTTAGAGATCGTCGGGGAAATCGCGCAACGTGACATCGCGGCAGTTGAGTGAAACTGATTCCGAAGCATAACAAATTAGATTACAAAACCGTCGGACGTAAATTTTGTAGTTAGGAGCAAAATACTTGTGGGTTTGCTAACAAGCCACTGCCCTCTTCAATATCACTTTATGAAGACATCCAAATCAGCATTGACGATTGAGATTTAGTCAGAATTGCGCACAGTTACGCACTACGCAAAATGTTTAATATTGCCCTTTCCAACAGGCGTACCGTATACAATTTTTGTAAATATCGGTTGAAGGGAAAAAACCATTTCACCAATTCATGGGTGAAAATCGATTCTATTATCGGGCTGCAATAATTCAAAATTAGTCCAGCCGTTCAAAAGTTGCAGCTCATTTGGTTATTGCTCATAATGTTCTATAAGAACCTACCCACCCGACAACCGTCCTATATAAACGAACTAAATGTTACATGGAACATGCTTTAGCCTTGAGATAAATATTAAGTACCTAATATTAACTAGTCTTATCTATTGGCAGTGATGGTGTGGTGTTGGTGTGTTACCTTAAGAACAGAACACTGTCACATGAGACTGCTCAAGGGGTACGAACGAAAGAGATCACATCAGGAGCCGCTCAGGGATCAGTGCTGGGTCCTCAACTGTGGAACGCTTCATATGATGGTGTGTTGCGATTGGAAATGCCTGAGGACAGTTTCCTTGTAGGATATGCTGATGATGTGGCAGCAGTAATACTGGCATGGACGATGGGTTCAGCCCAAGTCAAGCTGGAGCAGATCATGTCACGAGTAATGGAGTGGATGGAAGTCCATAGTCTGGCACTAGCTACAGCAAAGACTGAGTTAGTCATATTTACGCGTAAGCGCATACCTACCATCATCGCAATGCGGATTGCAAATGCCGAAATGACAACTAAACCTTCAGCCAGATATTTAGGAGTCATGTTGGACACCAAAATAACTTTTGGTGAACATATAGGAAGAACTGCGGACAAAGAAAAAAAAAAAGAAAAAGAAAAAAAAAGTCTGCCAAGTGGGTGTTGCACATAGCTTCCTCGTATCCATAACCCGATTGTATAGATGATCCGATGCATAGTAGTTAATCTCAAAACACCAATCTCTAATTACCTTCCACTACCCTCATAGGGGACCATCTACACGCTAATCTGGAAAATCCTAGAAAATTTCATCAAATTCGGATAAAAAATTAAGCGAGTAGATGTATGTGATTGGATCAAAAAAATACTTAGCCTCGGCTGGGATTCGAACACGCGAATCCTGGGGGACAGTTGAAGTTACGGCTGCTACAAGTAATTCACTTTTGCGCATGCGCAGTCGCTTCTATCAGTCCGGGGATGATAATTTTCATAGGGGACTATCTACAACCTAATCCACATGATCCCTGAAAATTTCATCGAAATCGGGTGGAAAAGGTGGAAGTTATGGCCGTTACAAGGAAATTCACGTATGCGCATGCGCAGTGGCTACTGTAAGTCCGAAGGTGATGATTTTCATAGGGGACCATTTAAATACTAATCTGTAACATCCCTGAAAATTTCATTGAAATCGGATGGAAAATGTAGAAGTTATGGCCGTTACAAGGAATTCACGTTTGCGCATGCGCAGTCGCTTCTATCAGTTCGGGGATGATGATTTTCATAGGAGACTGTCTACACACCAACCCGCACAATCCCTGAAAATTTCATAGAAATCGGACAATAACTTCGTATAGTTATGCGCGTTACAAGGAATTCATGACAGACACACAGACAGACAGACAGACAGACACACAGACAGACAAACAGACACAGAACCAAAATTGTTCAGAAAGGTCTAAAACGCAAAACGCGAGAGGAAATTTTGATTTTGGAGAACTTTTTTTTTTCGTCCTTGAAAAGTGAAAACAAAGCTTCCGCTACTTTGGTAGACTCGGAAGCAAAACAGCACTTTGTCACCTTATGAAGAACATAAACGGCCCTGAACAATGCAAGAGACGCCTAATGATGACAGTTGTGCAGTGAATTCTCTCTGAATTGGAGCGGAGGTATGGGCCGACGCATTGAGTGTGGCATATCTCCGTCAGAGATTAATAGCTGTGCAGCGTAGAGGAGCCCTACTAATCGCCTGTGCTTACCGTACAGTATCAGAACCCGCTATCTTTGTCCTCACGAGTGTTATACCCGTTCAGCTGATGGCTTCGGAGAGGAAAAGAGAGAAGGGGTGAAGGAAACAGGGCCTGGGAAACAGCGGTAATGTGTTGAATGGTTCCGGGCTGAGTTCCAACGTGGGAGAAAAGGAGGTGTTTTTTTTAGTGGGTTTGAATCCCACATAACCAGAAGACGCGGATCCTTCCAGCTATCTTAAGAGATCCAACTCCATCTGTGGATCTTAAGGATTTTCTCACCTGCCTGCCGAGAAAAAAAAATCCATAATTTTAAGACAAAGTTGTGATTTTGAGGCAATCAGCAATAATTACTGAATGCCTCAAAATCACAACTTTGTCTTAAAATTATGGATTTATTTTTAAATTATTCAGTGCACTAAGAGTGGTTATATAAATATTCCGTACAGAATAAAGTCAGAAATTCAGTTACTAGTTCTTATTCACTGAAACTAGGAACATGAAAAAAATGTGTATATTCGAGCTTATTTAATAAAAAGTTGCATTTTGTTCAACTTTGTCTTTGAATATAACCTTGAAGAAATACAGTAGGTACTCAGTGATGCCGTATAGCACCAGCACAAAATACTCGGTCTTTTCATGAGTACGAGTGAAGTATCGTTTCGGAAGTATTTTCCATACTAGTAAACTTATACGAGCTAATGAACGTTGGAAAGTACAAGAATTAAGTCAAGTTATAAATAATTATGACTGGAGCTAATGGGTTAGTGTAAATTTAGTATATATTATTTTACTACGAATAGATGGGCAAATGAGAAAAAACACTGAAAAAACGATCTTTTCTGACAAGTCTCACTTTTATTATTATATTAGTGTTGAATTCAAAAATAATGGTGAAATAATGACTTCACAGTACAGTACAAATTCTGGGAGGAACAATCCCTCCAAAATGCATACATGAAATTCATCGAAATATTACAGTATCGCTTGGATTTCGGAATTAAAAATTTGCTCCAATGCTCACGTTTATGGCTTCCATCCTCTCTGAGACTCTCGTTTTTGAATGTACGCCTCATGATTTGAGCTGCTCAGTCCAAAAACAATTTGAACTAAACTTGTATGACAGTTTACGCTTGTTTACTTGTATGACAGTTTAGTTTAGTATGACTTGAACGCAGTTTATTATTAATTTATCATTTTCAATAAAGAACCATTGGAATCAAAATTTGATGGTTTACGTTTCAAGTTACGTAGAATCCGGAAGTCGGATAACAAATTTTCCGTCCGTCCGCCGTTTTTTGAGATAATTAAAGAAGGCACCAATGATTCAGTTTTTAATACCAATTTTCGGCCAATTTTTATGTGGCTGGGGGCGATTATTTCGTTTTTTGAAACTCGCGGGCATCAGGTGTTTACTTTCTAAAATTTCAAATTTTTAACGACTTTATAATTTGAAAATACGAACGCCAGAAGCAACGAAATGAGACGTCAGTTAAAAAATTTAAAATAGTATAAGGAATGCCACAAACAGGCGAGAAAGGTGCGATAAACTGTTGAATGCAAAAATGGTGAAGGAAGGGAGGTCATCAAGTTATTTCAACTTATTAGTTCTAGATATTAGTTGTAAGATTGTAGTTTCTTTATTATTATCAGTAGCTAAAATACATGAATTTTCAAGTTTGTCCCCTCTCATGAACTAAAGGATTTTTCTTTATGTGCAGCCATCATAGAAATTTTGTTCGTGGTCTCTAATTGGAATGTAGTTGCTCCCCAAAACTTTTGGTTGCTGAATTTTTCAAAATTCCAGTGCTTATAAACTTCTAAATAAAAACAAGGAATTTTTTTCAATTAATATCATTAAATTTTTAGGAACAGCGTAAAATTAAACAGAAACCCCATTAGGGACTTCGCGATTTAGCCCCCTTGAAAGGTTTTAGTTTCACAGCTCTGCGCTAGGATGTGGTAGAAAGCCATATAACATAGACTGTCTCTTTCTCACCTTTCATGTTATTGAGTTAGATATTGTAGTTCGTAATTACAGCAATATTTAGCTGAAAAAAAGCTACAGCTGTAGGGTAGGTATAATGATAGTGCGGCCTCAATTCGCCATCAAGAGCCAGAAAAGGCTGAAATTTGATTGAATGGAGGATGTTCTTCTTTGTCTGTGAATATAAAAATTGATAATTAGGAGTAGGAGGGTTTCAAAGCTGCGAGTATTTTCATCAATGTAAAGCGATGTTAAAAGGGCGGAATTGCGCTTTTAAACCCTCCTACTCTTTCCCTAAATATCGGACCACTTAAATTGTTTAATTTCACCGGGGAAGGAGGACATCCTCTCTTCAACCACTCTTTCTCTAATTATCGGACCACTTAAATTGTTTAATTTCACTGGGAAAAGAAGACATCCTCTCTTCAACCACTCTTTCTCTAATTATCGGACCACTCAAATTGTTTAATTTCACTAGGGAAGGAGGACATCTTCTCTTCAACCACTCTTTCTCTAATTATCGGACCACTTAAATTGTTTAATTTCACTGGGAAAAGAGGACATCCTCTCTTCAACCACTCTCTTCAACTACTCTTTCTCTAATTATGGGACCACTTAAATTGTTTAATTTCACTGGGAAAAAGAGGACATCCTCTCTTCAACCAATAAATTTCAACCCATTACGAGCCCTTGAATGGAGAATTGAAGCCGCAATCTCATTTTACCTCAACATGTGACTTTTGCAGATGATGGTCATTAAGTACCTACTGAACATAATAAATATTCAGTGTAGTTTTTCAGGCTCTTTGTGATATAAGAGATACTATCAGTTACAGAGCAGTCACTTTGACGTAGTCGACCATCAGCTGGTTCTTGGGTGCCTCCCAGGTGGGGTACCAGTCGTCCTTCTTCCTCCAGAAGTCCAGCGTGTGCTTGACTTGCTCGTTGACCCACGGCTTGGGCTTCCCTCCGCTGACGCTGCCGTCGGGGAAGTCGTCTCGGCCGCCGACGTGGACGCCGAGGTTGATGTAGAACTCCCTGTCGAACGGTGCCAGAGGGCTGCCGTCGTCCAGCGCCGCGTTGAGAGGGGCGTCTTCGGTGGGGGCGACCCTCCCGATCTCGTCTCCGTCGACGAAGAAGACGATGGAGTCCGGCGCCCACCTCAGCTTGAAGACGTGGTAGGCCGACGACCAGGACGTTCCACTGGTCTTTTGGAAGTTGCGGACTCGCTTGGGGCTCAAAGAGAAGCCCTGCTGAAGCAGCTTCCCGCCGATCTCGTTATTCTGCGTGTCCTTCAGGGACGGGTTGCCGACTGCTTTTCCCAAAAACATTCTTCCCGACTGAGCGCCATAAGCCACCTGAAAAAACAAATTGGTTCTTGTCATTCAAACCTCAAACACTCCAGTATTCAATTCAAATGCAACAATTTCGTAGAGCCAGCTTACGCCAGTAGGGGGCGATGGATTAAAAATTCCTCCAATCCGTCGTGGCACAAATTTTGGGACATGTAAGGTTTACAAAATTATATCCCCCACAAAATTCAAAGGTAACAATGTAAAATCCAAAAATCGAATAGACATTTTACCCAGATGAAAATTGGTATAACGACACCATTTGGAGTCTTATTGTGCACCGAAGCTTTTGATTGTTGTCAGTCACTTCTAAGGGGTAAAAAGTGGGGGAAAACATTTTCAAAACGCCAGAGATAGCTAAATCCATCTTGTTGTGCACTACGTCGTCAGAATTTTGAAATTGAGGTTCAAGGGGGAGGATGATAGTCACAAATGCGCAGTAGGTAGCCCCCCCCCCCCATCCACCCTTCGTTCAAACCAAAAATCTCAACCAGAATCGCCGATTTCGTTGAAAAAAAAAAAAAACACGTTTTTCCGCTTTCAAACACTAATTATCCTCCTGCATTTGATTGAGGAAAGTTCATAGATTATACCATTGGAAATCAGAGATCTTGGGCCAGTTCTTACAGTAGAGGTACACAAAAAACAATCCAGATATAGGACACTTACAGACGGTTAAACGAGTTAGAATTTTTCATTCTTGCGGAAATTTTATGTTCAAGCTGTTTTTCCTCCAAATAAATTTAATTAAAAACTCGGCCTTTCAGGCTTCGCCTTACTGCTTAGTCTTTGGCTAAAATTAAAGAAATATGGAACATGCTTTAGCCGCGGTTTTTGAAGTAGTGGGGATGAAGTGGATGGGTGGTGAATCCCCCCCCACCCGCATGGCACTTTCCGTTACTCTTTCCATGTGACAGTTTCGGGTAATTGTTATAGTACTAGGCGGTATCCATAGAGGAGTAGAACTATATGTTACAGGTGAAGAAGTACATGGCCATATGCGCGAGGAAAGAAAAAGAGTTTTATAGCGAAACAGATAGGGAATTGGGGATTGTTAATGACTCCAAGAGTTTCTGGAGGTTAGTAGACAAAATTAAATTAAAACCACCATTCCGCGCACCAAGTATGGGGATGGGAAGACTGGTAAGTCACTTTCAGGGCCTCCTGAATCTTCCCGTGGAATTGGAACTGCCTTATGTACTCCCAAATATAACAGATGAAGAGCTTGATGCTGATTTCACAGTAGCAGAACTGAATAAGGTATTAGGGAAGTTGAAACCAAATAAAGCTCCCAGACCAGATCGTGTGACGAATGAGTTTTTTTATCAATGCTTCAGATAGATTGAAAGAGTGTATTGTCGGCGCCTTTAACAAATTATACCAGAGAGGGATCGCTCCAGAGTCGTTTAGAGAAGCAATACTTTTCCCATAGCATAAGAAGGGAGACACGTCTGACCCAGGAAATTTTCGTGGCCTGGCATTTATGAATACGATTGCAAAGATTTTTGCTGGAATGCTCTGGGGTCGATTGCCATCCTGGGTCGAGAGGAAGAAAGTTCTGAGTGAAGCTCAGGCGGGTTTCCGCCCCGGATACTCCACAGCTGATAATTTGTTCACCCTATTGAACATGGCGCAGATGAGGAAAAGTAGGGGACAGAAAACCTATGTGTTTTATGTGGATTTAAAAGCGGCATATGGCCACATTTCAAGAAGTGCACTTTTTTCAAATTGACCAGATGTGGCGTGTCGACTAAGTTTGTAAGAATGTTGGAGGGATTGTATCGGGATACTAGGATGGCAGTGTGGAATGAGGGAGGAGTATCGGAGTTTTTCAGCACAGGAGTTGGCCTGAAGCAAGGATGCCTCATCAGTCCGCTGGCCTTCTCTTTGTTTATAAGTGATTTGCCGGAATGCTTGGGTGGAGGAGTAAGAGTGGGCGAAGCGAAAATAAAGTGCTTAATGTATGCGGACGATATAGTGCTACTAGCAGACTGTCCGGCGGCACTACAAATGATGATTGGCGAGCTGGATGGGTACTTGCAACATTGGAACTTGTCACTGAACCGAGGGAAGTCACAGGCAATGATATTGGGGAAGGGTAGCTGGAAATGAGAGGTGGGTGTATCAAGGAGTGCCCTTGGAAGTGGTGTCCGAATATAAATACCTGGGAATCACAATCACACCATCCATGGATTTGGGAGCCCATTTCGCTAAAAGAGTAAGCGAGGCAAAACACGGATTGGCAGCGGTATGGGGAACCATGATCCGAAAAAGAAAAGTCCCATTGGAGGCGAAACATAAAATATTTAGAGCAATGACGAGATCTATTGTGTGTTATGGCGCGCAGGTTTGGGGACACAAAGAAAATGAACAAGTGGAGAAGCTCCACATATATCAAAAAAGTTCTAGCTCTACCAACAAACACCCCCAATTACATTGTGTATGCGGAAAGTGGGTTCCAGCCACTGCTCATATACACGATGAAACTGCAAGCAGACTATGTCAAAAAGGTCATGAATCATTCACCGGAGAGATACACCAGGATCGTGGCGGAGCAGGTGGTGCGGGAAAGAGGGACATGGTGGCTGGAATACAGTAGGGTGGCTGAGGAACTGGGGATGGCGTGGACGGAGGATGGGTGGAGGAGTGGTCTGGCGGCGCTGATCGAGGGAGTGAGGGAGAGATGGAGGAGAAGGATGAACACAGAGGTAAACCAATCAGCACACCATCAGCTGTACTCAAAATTGGACAGGACGGTGGAGGGTGGTCTAGCATACTTGAGCATGACGGACCTCTCCAAAATCAAAATAATCTGCAGAGCCAGAACTGAAATGTTAACGGTCAATTACAGGTGGAGGAGGGAGGGGCTGGCTAACAAGTGCAGTATGTGTAATACCCATGAAGACGAAACATCGCTGCATTTTATTACCACATGTCCAGTGCTGAAAGAGTTCAGGGTCAGGCACTTGGGAAAGGCAGTCATTGGAGAAACAGAAATGGTAGATATGTTGAATGGAAAGAGAGGAAACCTGAACAATGTGGTGGCATTTGTTAGAGCGGCAGGCAGATATAGAACGTTTCTGATAGAAGAGTTCAACTACGAGTGAGATAAGTAGGATGCATGAGTAGGGACAAGCTGAAATAATAATAACTAAGTCGTCAGTAATAGTAAAAATGGTATGAAAACTGAAGTTCGTGCCAAATTTATAGAGATTAGATATAAGGAATTAAATTAAAACAAAACAAATAACAATATAGGCGATTACCTCCTGCGACGGTCACAAATGACCAGCAGTAAAAGCGTAATTGTGCAATAGATTACATTATACTAAATATATTATATGTTGAATGAATTTGATTATTAAAACTTGAAAATTATACTGTATAAAGATGAAGTAGTTAATAAGTTGTTAAAATTAAGTCAAGTGATAGAATATTGTGAATTGTTGTGAATAAACGCTTCAACTCTCTCTCTCTCTCACTCTCTCCATAAAGGAGGTGGCAACTCCCGCTAGGAGCGCTGGTGGTAAAAGTTATTTCTCGTACATCCAATAAAGTGCTCTGATTAAAATTACCTTGGAAAGATCACATCAACTTTTTACCAGTGCCAACTCTTTACATTTTTTCTGACTCTGGGTTCTTTGAGACTGTTTTGTAATAGAAACATTATCTCCCTATCAGACAGAAGACATATCATCCAACTCAACATCTTAGTTGATGTTGAAAATTATCAATGACTCTCGAAAAAAGTTGATGTGATCTCTCCAAGGTAATATTAATCAGAGCACTCTATTGGACGTACGAGAAACTGCCAGCGCGCCTGGCGGGAGTTGCCACCTCCTCTATGGATACTGCCTAGTACTATAACTACTTACCCAAAAATGTCACGCAGAAAGAGTAACGCGAAACTGCCACGCAGGGGGGGGGGGGGATTCTCCACTCTTACCAAATTACCTTGGAGAGATCACATCAACTTTTTTCGAGAGTCATTGATAATTTTCAACATTAACCAACTAAGATGTTGAGTTGGATGATATGTCTTCTGTCTGATAGGGAGATAATGTTTCTATTACAAAAAGAACCCAAAAAACCCAGAGTCAGAAAAAATGTAAAAAGTTGGCGCTAGTAAAAAGTTGATGTGATCTCTCCAAGGTAATTTTAATCAGAGCACTCTATTGGACGTACGTGAAACTACTTTTACCACCAGTGCGCCTAGCGGAAGTTGCCACCTCCTCTATGGATACTGCCTAGTACTGTAACTACTTACCCGAAAATGTCACGCAGAAAGAGTAACGCGAAACTGCCACGCAGGGGGGGGGGGGGATTCTCCACTCTTACCAAATTACCTTGGAGAGATCACATCAACTTTTTTCGAGAGTCATTGATAATTTTCAACATTAACCAACTAAGATGTTGAGTTGGATGATATGTCTTCTGTCTGATAGGGAGATAATGTTACTATTACAAAAAGAACCCAAAAAACCCAGAGTCAGAAAAAATGTAAAAAGTTGGTGCTAGTAAAAAGTTGATGTGATCTCTCCAAGGTAATTTTAATCAGAGCACTCCATTGGACGTACGAGAAACTACTTTTACCACCAGTGCGCCTAGCGGGAGTTACCACCTCCTCTATGGATACCGCCTAGTGTTAGTCCAAGCATGTTCCATGCTAAAAAACCTTTTGACCAAAGGAATGGAAATTTAACGCTCTTTTTCTCATCCTCAGATTTAAACACACTGAATAAATTGTGGTAGTTACATCTCGAAATTACGTACAAAACTCAGATGTAGAAAAATTCGGATTTTGACCCTTGAAGAATTGGCCACATCATCTGGTTCACCCTGTCAATCCTCAATGATTCGCGGTCGTCTCCATAGAGTTCTTGGACTGTGCATGATTAATACTGCCTTATAGTAGTGAACTAATAACCTGATCACTTAAAGTCTGCTAATATCCACATACCTCTTTGGACTCTAACCACAGTTCTGGAACCATCCAATCCCCAGTTGGGAGCCTTGCGCGTATTTCAACCTCGCCATACAAGAAACTGAACGAATTTTTTGTGGTAAGCCTCGCGGATATGATTGGTGGTAGAATTGACCAAGAAATTCCAGTTCGCTGGCAGTTTTTCTTTATACGGCTCGTACAACTTTTCAACTTGAGAGTTCCTCGATTCAAAAACGTGTCGTTTGAAACTTCCTCCAATAGTTTCGGTTTGATGAACAATTTGCCTTTTGAAAGACCACTGGTGTCGAATTCGTTCGTCCAAACCATGAACTCAGATTCGGGAGCATCGGAAAATCTTACTTCGTAAGACCAGTTTTCTTCTAGATCTCCAGAAAAGTCATCGAGGAACATAACTTGGCCGGAGCACGGAGGTGTGACGTCAAATTCAGAGACACTAGGGGTGCAGTTTGTGTTCTTGTTTGAGACGATGGATTGTTCGGTTGTTGTTTTGGATTTCAAAGGCTCACCTCCCCCATCTGGTGCCATCTCATTCACAACGTACTCTTGGTTGTCCAGTCGGTACCCCAAACCATCGACTATTATGTACAACCAATAGTATAGTTTGTCTCCTTTCTTCAACATTATGCTTTTGTTGTGGTAAGTCCATCTTCCGTTTTTCTTCTTTACGACGTCCACAGATACGTGGCCTGCCTCCAAGTATTCTAGTTCTTTATTGAAATTTATGTGAACTGCAAATAAAGACGCTCCTTCCACGTCAGGTATGGAAACTTTGAAACCTTTGGGACTCAAAATTTGAACGCGATGTTTCGGAAAAACGAAATCTACACCGCAGCGAATTACCGGCAGTAGGAAGAGGAACAGAACAGACACGAGCATCGCTGAGCTATGAGGAATCACTACTGGGAAGGCAGAGATGATAAACATGACCTTAGGTGCCGGGTTCTTGGCTTCTGGGGAATTCCTTTTGTCGGAAGAGTGGGAGTCTCACCGAGACTGTGATTCTGCGAACCTGTTTTCATCAGATGATAATCCTGTGAACCCCAAGAGACGAACTCATCTAAATAAAGGGGAATGCAACGACGGAACCAATCCGTAGTTTTTCGTTTCTTTAAATTGCAAGTCCCGGTAGTCTACAGGTGTGTTTTTGTGGCATTTTCTTGAACCCAAGCACGAAAGGGGTCTTTGAGTCCATAGTTACACCAATTCGTAGCGACTAAATTCCGTTATAACCGTAATTTTCTCGAAGTGAATGGGATTTTGTTATAACTCAAAATTGGTAGAAATTCTATGTGTAAGTTAGATAACATTTTTAAACATTTAGGAGAACAAACAAATAATTATATGACAGGAATTTTTACTATCAGGCATCAGTTCATGTAGAACGAAGTTAGCAATTTATTATAAGAATTACAGTTTTCCATGGCATTTATTCTAGAGGTTTATTAAACAAAATATGCGAAAAAATTGTTGTTATCGGTTTCAGCGAATTTTTGAAAAATAAAGCATTGACTTTCCATCTTTTTTTAAAAATGAAATCCGTTTGGGAACAATATAAAACATGTTCACTCTATGAAGTCAACATTTAAAACAATAAGGTCAAAAAACTTATTTTAGATTTTTGCGGATAAAACCGTCATAATCATAACAACATAAATGAAGAGCGCCACTTGCAAAAGGGTCTAAGTGCCATTTTTTCACAATGAGCTTTTTTCGTTGATTTGGGGCCTATGCGCCTCAGTGGAGTTGCTCTGAGAATATTATGACGATAGTGCTGCTCCAAGCGGTTGAAATTAGCATCTTTAACCAAACAGGCCTAAGTACCATGAGGTTGCATTACTGATGACATGGGGATAGAAGGGTGTTCTATAGCTCCATGTTTCACGTGATCTGGTAGGTTTACTTTCCAAAAGGTTATTCTGTAGTTTACGTTGGTTGGAGTTTGTTTGTACCCTTTGTCGGGCCATACATTTTTGTCCTGCGACAGGGACTTCGGAGTCATAGAGCGTGCCAAGAAGGGGAAGAAACCTGAAGTTCCAAAAGACTTGATTGAAATAATCGTGAATTCTAAGCAAACTGAACCCTTTTCCATGGTCAAGGTAATGAACACATTCTATAACTGGATGGCATTGGCCAAGGACACATTGGACACCAAGACTCTTGGGATATCACAGCTTGTTTCATTCAAATTCAATCGAGTTCTGCTTGAAGAAGGATGTGTAGAAGTGAAGAGTAGCTACAGTGATGTAGCACCAGCTCGAAAAGTGAAGATATTCAAGAGAGCTTTCAACATGGAGACTTTTCGACAAGTTGATATTCACGCACTTGTCAGTGAGCCCAAAATTTGGTCTGCTGCCAAAATAAAAGATATTGAAAATATGATTCCTTTTGTAAAACAAGAAAACCAAATTTACTATCAGGAGCTAGTCGCTACAATGAAAAGTAGGTATTCAAACCAATGAGCTTTATTTTCATTTTAATCTTTTTCTCATTTTTTTAAATCTTTAAGCTCATTATTAATGATAAGACTTTTTCGGTGCCTTACATTTTAAAGTTCGATTGGCTGTCATAATTCCATTCATTCAAACCAATGATCTTTATTTTCATTTTAATCTTTTTCTAATTTTTTAAAATCTTTGAGCTCATTATTAATCTTAAGACTTTTTCAGTGGCTTACATTTTAATGTTCGATTGGCCGTCATAATTCCTAGAAATAACACTACAAATTAATAATACACAATAATAAATTGATGTATACATTATCTATATGAATATTATAGTTCAAAATGATATTTTTTCACTACTAGCTGCTTGATTTTTTGAGGTACCTTATGTGCAATTTGTATGGTACTTAGACCCTTTTGGTAGAAAAGTTGAATAAATAAAAATGTCTGCATAATATATTTTATACCAATATACTACTTGATTACATTCCCCAAGTTGTGTTTTTAACGTTTTTCTCAATAAAATTGTGCAAACTTTTCTTAGATGTACACTGTTTTTTTTAGTTCCTTCTAAGTTCTCTTGAATGGCACTTAGCCCCTTTTGCAAGTGGCGCTCTTCAAATATGGTAGGTATATTCGGAATCAACACTAAATTTCTGACAAGAGAAACGATTTCAAAGATAAAAAATCTTTCAAGAATTGTTAACAACTTTTTAAACAATTTTTAAGTATAACAATGAAAACCTAAAAACCTAAAACCTAAGTTCGTAGTAGGTACCCAGAAATGCAATAGCCGAATGGGTAGGTGGGTAGAATGAGTTCGCATAGATGAGTAGAACGTGAATATGGACAATTAAAATGTTTAAACTATACCTTGTACACCGTAGGTATACCGAAAATGTTGAAAACTCAGCAACTAGCCTGTGTGTACTCTATGTGTTCGGGGTCACGAGAGTATTTTTTAGGTTTTTGAATTCAAAAAATGAAAATTTTCAAATTTACGAAAAACTTTGAAGAAATCGAGCCCTCGAAAATACTTCCAGAACGCCTCTATGAGGCTCAATATTGGTAAAATGTAAAATTTAGCAACTGTCTCTTCAATGGAGTTGAAAAACAACCTTCCTATCATTCAATAATAAAGAGGAAATTTTGAGTTTCAAGGTCTTCCGATACCACAGCACATCGCTTACAGGATTCAGATTGATCAACAGTGCGTACTTTACCATGTATGGTTATGAACTTTTATGATCTCTGATATAAATCGTCACTATTGGCAGGTAAGTAAATTTTGTGAGTAGAATTGGAATATATCACTTACTTCTTTGGATTCGAGCCACAGCTCAGGGACGATCCAATCACCAACTGGAAGCTTCGCCCGTATTTCCACCTCTCCGTAGAGGAAACTGAAAGAATGTTTGGTGGTGACCCTCGAAGACAAGACTGGTGGCAAAATGGACCACCAAGTACCAGATCGTTTGCAATCTTTCTCTTGACGGGACGTGCAACCCTTGAGTACCAGTGTACCCTCGCCGATAAAAGACGCGTTGGAAATATCTTCCAGGAGTTTTGGCTTGATGTACAGACGATTGCCTGATAGACCGTCCGTGCCGTGGTCTTTCATCCAAACAGTGAAGTCGCTCTCAGACCCATCAGAGAATTGGACTTCGTGAGACCAGTTGTCCATTCCCTTGGTGAAATCGTCGTGGAAAATTGTTTGTCCAGGGCAGGACCTCACGCCGTTAACGAGTGTTCTGCTTTGCTCCGAACACGTTCTGATGTCGATTTGAGGCAACTCTTCAGTCGTTGTGGATATTGGTGTACTAATTCCACAAGACCTTCTGTCGTTCGTCACAGCGTACTCCTGGTTCAACAAGTGTTGTCCTAAACCATCGACGATCAAATACAACCAAAAGTAAAGTTTGTCTCCTGCCTTCAAACGTTTATTTTTCTCAGTGAATACCCACCTTCCGTTTTTCTTGTTGACAACGTCTCTAGCAATGTGTCCAGCTTCCAATCCTCCTTCGAATTCCTCATTAATATTGATGTGCACCGCAAACAACGTCGACCCTTCGACGTCCGGAATGGAGACCCGAAACCCTTTGGGCGATAGAATTTCGATACATGGCGCCGGGAAGTCAAAGTCGTCGCCTCTTATGAGAGGTAAGAGGAAAACAACGATAGCCAAGCGCATCGCACGACGTTACTAATTGGACTGCCGGGGAAGACCCAGAACCCGTCCGACTGGTGCCCTTGAGCCAACAACTCCTGGAGTGGGATCGGGAAAAGAAGGAAACGATGACCCGAAAGCTCAATTAGTTATCTGCCAATAATCAGATGCACCCGTATTTATAAATCAGTTTGTTCTCAACATTTAAAGCTAATAACATTTTACCGAAACGGCTCAACAAATTTCAACAGAGTGTCCTCATAGATAATTACCATTTTCCAGCTCGAATTGGAAAGAAAAGAGGATCTCTTAGAAATCCTGTATTGCCGGCTTGCTTCATGAAAGAAAAACAATATGTCGAACTTGCAATAATTGCACATCTCATAATTATTATGAGATAACCCTTTAACCCTCTAGTGGGCGCTATGCCGACTGTGACATTAGTGGACGCTAGCGGTACTCTGTACCGCACATACAGTTTCCATAATTTCTCACTATTTTTGGGTATTGAAGTCTATGTTCAATGAATAGGAAAGATAAGAAAGGTAGATATTATTATGTCAGACAATGAAAATCCGTACAATCCCTGAAGATTTTTTCAAAATCGGATGGGAAATGTAGAAGTTATGGCTGTGACAAGGAAATACTTACTTATACGGTTTGCACATGCGCAGTGGGTAATATCTGTCTGCAGACCATTATTTTTGTATGGGACCGTCTGAACCCCAAACCGTATAATCCTTGAAAAGTTCATCGAAATCGGAAGGAAAATGTAGAAGTTGTCGGTGTTACAGGAATTCGAGACTGCATACCACATAATATGTGGTGGCATATCATGCGATTTGTCACTTTCACACCTTAAAACTGATGAGTAACTTGTGGCGTGTACCATTTGTGTAGGGGGGTGTGCTTTAGGATTACCATTGGAAGTCACCGACATCAAACCAACGTTTCGTCGGTCTAACAACAACACCACGTATCATACATTTTCCAAATTTTACAGGAGAGCAAAAAACATATCAGACTCGTGGAGCTGATCCATTTATTTATTAAACTTATTTTGTGATCTTTTTTCCCGTTTCTGTTCATTAGGTTCACTATGTGTGTATGTGGTGTTGCTTGAATGGCGATTTCACCGATCTCGATCTGGAAAATTGTGTAACTGAGTCATTCAATCGATTCGTCGCTAAAATTCGCTAAAATTGCTGCTATTGCTAATTTGCTAAAATTCGTCGACTAAAATGTATGATACGTGATGTTGCTGTGAGACCGACGATTTACCGCCCTTCATCAGACTTAATGACAGGTGCGGTACGGAGTACCTACCGCTTAGCGTCCACTAATGGATCAATGCACTCCAAGGAGTCATCTTCTCAAAAAGCAATATGAAAACGTTGCATTTTCAACGTAATAATTTTATTATACAAAGGTTTAATATTTTCTGTATAGATCACTCTCCAGCAAAGAACACAACTTTGCCATTGTCACTACCTACCAACCATATTTTTGCTTTTCAAACAAGGTTATATTTTGAAGAAATAAACGCTTCACACTCAATTTGGAAAAATTAAGAGTTGTGGTTGCCTTGATTAGACAATTTAATTACTGGTTGCATAACTGGTTAATTACTGGGACGCATAACTGAGTACAACTCGAAGATACAAACAACGATCCCAATTTGGTCAATTAATATTTTTTGAACGGAGATCAGGCCGCGATTCTTATAATTCCAAACCCTTAAAAGTTCTTATAGGGAGCGAACGGTTGGTCCTACAGAGCTCTGGGTGGTCTCATTTGATCCTAAAAATTCAATGCTATTTTGAATTTATGAAAAAACAATATTTTCATATCGAATTTTTTTGAGATAGGGCGTTTTGAAAATTGCAGATCTAATTTTTCAACCCTTAGAACTAACTGACATCAACCAAAAGCTTTGGGTACAACTTGACCCTAAATGGAGCCCATATACCAAGTTTCATAAAAATGGGCCATGGTAACTAAAGGAAGTGCGGCGTACGGCAGACGGATGCCAAATTTATAATTCGATTTTCGGTTTCTACGTACCTTGAAACGTAAACCAACAAAATTTTTTCTTTGTCGATTACAAAGGCTTATTATTGAACATAATAAACCAAAGGAAAAAAGGGCTAAAATTTCGTGGTTTTTCCGAAATTCCACCCTCTTCCACCCCTCCAATCGCTAGAGACTTTTTTTTAAGTACAATATGATGCCAAAAGGAACATCTCCACCAAGTTTCAACGTTAGACGAATTAGTTCCGATCAAAAGTGCTATTTTTACTGTACTAAGTGATCATGTCGGGCAACTGAGATCAACATCCGTCCTACCTAAATTTTCCGCTATAGCGTTGATCTTGTACGAGAATTATTGCAACATTTTTTCACAACTACCTACTCTAATCTCGACTCGATCATGGTACTGCGTTTGTTCGAAAAATAATAGATAACGCGATTTCAGTATCCTGTTGGAAATTGAAGCACATAGTGTACTCAGCATAATGTAATCTCAAAATGATGGGTCTAAACATAATACAGTCTACATCAGTCATTCACCTCAAATCCCTGCTCCTCTTTATATCTTATTTATGCTGTAAATTGTTTTTGAAGTGAGTTGAAACGACATTGAGGAGACAACGGGATTTGTAAGAAACGTGAGTTCAGTTTTGCATCCCATGTAGAAAAAGAGTCGGTACCAACTACAAACTGAAGAAAAAACAAAACGCTTGCATACGAGTCTGCAACGCATTGGGACATTTTCATGTCTTTACCTATTGCTTTTTACCTCACTATAGGATTTTATAACCCACCCTCCGTTGTTGTCAGAATGTGAAACGAATCATTAACATAATAACTATCTATAGCTATTTGTTGTATTTTTCAAACCTCACAATGCGTTGCTGTTGTCTACTCTAATGTAAAGAGGTAGCTCTTTCGTACTACGAAAGAGTGTAGATATATTATGTTACAAATTGACACAATTATTAATATTAAGAGGTAGGTACCTAATTTCAATAAAATAGACGATTCCGGATTAATTATCTTCTACACTCACGATCATTAGTTTGTAAACAAAATATGAGAACAGTTATGCCCATAACTCCGCTATTCGTATAGTCAATATGTTATGGAGAACATGAAAATGTTCGTTAAATCGAGAGCTTTCCAACGAGTGGTGAACGATTTTTGTTGGTTGAAAAGTGTAGAAAAGGAACAAACCTAACACCGGGGTCGTTGTAAGCGGGAATCATTATAAAGGCACTGTAACACAATTTCGTTACGCAATTTCGTGACAGTTTTTTGTGCTATGTGCCAGGGCAAAGACATGAAAATGTCAAAAAATGAAGAAACAATGCTCTAATGATCCCAAAAATCATAATTTGTATCGGATATGATTTGTCTAGATTCAGAAAGAATACTGCCAAAGATTCGCCACTGCAAACTACTATTTACGAAGTGTACAAAATTTAGATTATATTTAATATAATCTCAAAGTTTTCCTGAAGAACTGAATATAAAAACGAATTTCGAAAACATGATTTTTATGGTCGTCCTATATTTTGCGAGAATTTCTAAGCATAGTCGCGGTCAGTGGTTCTTTTTCAGCAACGCTCCGTTCGTTTACATACGAGTAGATATCTTCAGCTTGGGCCTTTTGAGACGATCTCGTTTCCTCAATTTCAATATGTGATTATCAGATTTCACTTTCAATCTCTCCAGGTTCATCGGGAGGACTTCCTTCTCAACATCCATTTTCTTCGTCTGGGAAATACAGCTAAACGTTATTCTTCGAATAAATCAATAAACTTTAAAATTGTAATCAAATTGTATGAATACTTCCTTCGAGCGAATGATGGTATCATCCAAATTTACCACTTAAAACTGTGATAAATGTATGGGTTTTCATGTTCCGCTAGTTATAAGAATACATTTACAGTCAACGTTGGTACCTTGGAGAATCCGTCGAGAGCTTTCGATGTTTAAGGACATCATGATCAGGCCGCCGAGAGAGTACTTGAGTCAGTCACCTAGTGGTCCTATTCACATACTCTGACTGGTTAACTCTCTTAAGAACCTCATGAAGATGTCCCTATTTTGGAAGCGCTCGCCTCCTGCACTCGACTTGCTGGTTACGATGAATTCTTCAATAAGGTACGTTAACAATGATTCGAAACTAATTTTTCTGTATGCGCACTTACTGGGCTTATTTCTTGTGTGAAAATAGTAAGTAATGTTTTTAACCTGAACTCCATTAGGTACGTTGTAAAATACATACTAGGTACGTTTTTGTACCAACAGGGGTAGTATATACCTTTTTCTTCGGAGGACTCGGAGTTCTAGCTGATCCTGAGATACGAGCGGGGTTAGTGATTTTGGCGCACAGCTCCTGTTTGGAACAATTGGTAATCTTGAATCTTTAAATTTACAGCAGATATAGAAAAAAAACGCCACAGTGATCGATTTGTTACTTGATGTTTAACTAGTTTGGTACAAATGATTCATGTATTTGTGGGTACATAATATGTACATATTATGTAAGTTCCATTCATAGGTATACTGCCGTGAGAAGGAAAATCAGCTTATCTATGAAATTCTGGGCGCCCGAAAAATTCCTCAAGGATTTTGAGCTTACCACTCCATTATTCGTCTCCAGTTTATAGTTATAAGTCCACATTTTCGATCGTCTGTTAGGTTACATCCTATCGATCGTGCTGATATCGATTAAATACAAGAAACATCGATTTTACTTCGATTATTCATAGTTAAGCTCTTTCTCCCAGTTAATAACCAAAACTGTAGCAGCGATTTGGAGGAAAAACCACTTGAGCTGTTTTTCCTCGACATCTTATACAAATCAAACGAACATTATATTTGAGAAAACCACTTATAATGTTAGGGAAAACCAGCTCAGTTCAAACAACTTCTCAAATTCAGGGAAAACATCTGATTACCAATGGAGTGAGGGGATTAGGAGGAAAAACCACTTGGCTGAAGCGGAAAATGGCTCAGCATGAAAGATCTAGTCGAACGATTTGGAGGAAAAACAGCTTATGTATAGTTGAGTGGTTTTTCCTCCACATTAAATTACGAAAGACCAGGCCAAGGCGTGCTAACCGTCAAAGATAAGCCCTTTTTCCTCCGAACGATCAAAGGCAAGCTGTTTTTCCTCCACATTAAACTACAGAATTTCTAGTTGAGCTTTTCTGACCAAATTTTTCAATTTCGCGATTTTAATATTTAAGCTGTTTTTCCTTCTCACGGCAGTATAGGTAGGTTATACTATAATTTGGTTAGGTACATTTTTCTTCCTGAAAAATGGGAGATGTTTCAAACACCAGATTTAACAATAAAACGCTACAAACTATTACAAAAAGGTTATTAATTCTATATTTGAGACGGAAAGCGAAAAGGGACCTCTTGTCGGCAAAGCTGATTTCGAGGAGAAGTCTAAAAACTGGAAGAAGGTCGAAAGTATCGATTTTTCACTTTCTATCGATTATTGATCCTTGGACCCTCTAGAACCCAAGTGTATAGGCCTGAAAGATCGAATCGAATCGAAAGTAACCTAAACAAGAAATAACGATTTAAGAATCTAAAAATTTAAGGAAGCATTTTGAAGTTTATGGTCGTTTTTCTCAAAATCCATTTTTCTGTTATAAAACACTGAAATACTGCAGCTTCGTCATTTTTTGAGCTACAAGGATTTTTTGGGCTTTTGGTCTTAAATTCTTCGTAAATCTATACAGATTGAGAAAGAAGCAATAACTTCATTTCGACGAACGCCGACAAGAGGTCCCTTTTCGCTTTCCGCCTCTCATATAGATCACTCTTCTGCAAAGAACACGGCATTGCCATTGTCACTACCTGCAAACCATAGGTACTACCTATCTACCACATGCCTACTTCACAATCAAGTTTAATTGGAAGAAATAAACGCTTCACACTCGATTCGAAGAAATGAAGAGTTGTGGGTGCCTGCAATAGGTATTTTGACTACTGGTTGCTAAGGACGCAAAACTGAAGACAGCTCGAACGTACGAACAACGGTCGTATTTTGTCAGCTATAATTTCAACGGAGATTAAGCCTCATTTGCGATTCAAACTCGTGTTTCTGATTTATCGTTAGACCAACCCTTAGGTTCTCGAAAGGAGCGAACGGTTGGTCCTACAGAGCTCTGGGTGGTCTCTAAAAATTCTATAAATTCAATACTATCTAAAAATGGTGAAAAAGCAATACCTTTATATCGAAAGTTTTTGAGCTAGGGCGTTTTCAAATGCTTCAGGGCTCGGGGCACAATTAAACCGCAAATGGAGCCTTACGGCAGACGGGTGGTAACATTCCTATTCGATTTTCGGATTCTACCTACCTTGAAACGTAAACCAACAAATTTTTCGTTGGGGGGGTACTTTTTTTCTTGGTCGATTCCAAAGGTTTATTATCGAAAATAATGAACCGAAACGGGATTTTCCTCCCTCTCAACAATAGAATCTTATAAAAATCCATTTCCATAATTCTCTCTATATTTTCACCAGTCCAAAACGTACAGTTTTTAGTTCAAAGAGAAATAAGAGAGAGAGAGAGAAAAAAAAGAGAGTTCAAGATCTTTGAAATTGCAAGTATCTATATACTAAGGAATTGGGAGCACAACTTGATTGAAAATGAAAGATAGAAATGATTTACGGCGAGAAATTGGAGTAACTGGAGATTGGCATGTCGGCAGGTATACTCCTTGGTACCACCACCCGCGCCCTAATCATACTTATTGGTAGAAGTTTTATAGGAATTGTCCGTGCTTTCTTTCCTCCCCCATCATCCTCTCCCATCTTCCTTAGGATGTCCAGAAATCCTGGGCGTTCTCCACTTTATTAGTTCACCTATCTATTTTTACGTTATTTCGCCCCACCCACACCTACTCCCTCACTCCTTGAGAGAAGTAATGAAATGAAAATACCAAAATGAAAATAAAATAAATAATGAAATTATAAACTGAGCTCCCCTCAGATCAGGTAGATAAGCTACATCCGCTCTTGGTGGACCCTGGAGATTTCACAGGGCGTCAACTTCATTTAAGACTACTGAATCTGAATTACAAACCTCCTTGATCAGCTGGATGAGCTAAATTTTCATCTAGTAAGCCCAAGAAGTTGAAATTTCACAGGTAGCTTATTTAAAGCTGCTATATATGAATTACAAACTGAACTCCCTTATCTGCTGGGTGTGCAATTATTATTTTGTATCTCGTGGCGATACGCGGGTGGTGATACGACGGAGCACTCCCGCCGATATCCCTAAATCAAGTGATTCTGTAGCACTTTTTCGACACCACACTCCGTGCCATGACCTAAAGAAGCTAAGGATTAATGAAAGATTAAGTGTGACAAGCAAAATGTGGGTGAAAATTGGATCTCACCCGTTCCAAAACCAATTCCACTGCATTCTACTAACAAATTACTCATTCTAAATTGACAATTAATAAGAAGTAAGTACCGTGATTTTTTTCTCTTTCAATTGAATTCCTCCAAGCATTCTTTCAATTTTAGTATCCAGAGACACAATTAGTGGTGGTCCACTTGCAACCTGCCATTTGAAAAGAAAATTATTTGGATGATTATTTTAGCTGTTCCTGGGCAGTAATAGTGTAAAATAATATAGGTATATATCTAGAAGTGAACGTTTATAGTTCAGTTAGTTATGTTTCAAGAGTATTATTTAAATTGAAAATTAAATCAGCCGCAAGAATAAAACGCTGCAAATTATTACACAAAGGTATTATTTTTCTGTATTAGATAACACGCCTGCAAAGAACACAGCTTTGTCATTGCCACTACCTACCAACCATATTTTCGCTTCATAATCAAGGTAATTTTGAATACGCTTCACACTCAATGCGGAGAACTAAAGAGTTGTGGGAATTGGAAATTTGATTACTGGTTGTCAGGGAAGCAAAACTGAATACAACTCGAAGATACGAAAGATCGCATTTTTGTCAGCTAAGATTTGAAGGGGGATTAGGCCTTTTGCGGTTCACACTCGCGTTTTTGATTTATCGTAAGTCCAAACCCATAAAAGTTCTTATAGGGAGCGAACGGTTGGGCCTACAGAGCTCTGGGTAGTCTCATTCGTTCCTAAAAATTCAGTACTATTATGAATTGATGAAATTGATGAATTGAAATGATGATGAAATTGAAATTTGAATTGAATTGAAATGATTGATGAAATTGAAATTCATGAAATTGATAAATTGATGAAAGAGTTGTGGAAATGGGAAATTACTGACTTTACTACTAATTAATTATTATTGAAATTACTGGTTGTCAGGGACTCAGGTGTTCAAGTAATTTCAATATTAAGAGGGTAGAATCCTGGGCCCATAACCTTTTGATGAACTGAACGAGAACTTTCCTCGAAATTCTCATACCAACTGCAGTAATACTGTTCTTCTACTTTTAATAACATGACTTCATAAACAGGTACCAAAATCTTTGACAATTATAAGTTTTTTGGTACCAAAGACGGGGATTCAAATTAAATTAATTTAAACAAAATGCTTAGAAATTGTTCCTCGTAAATTGTTCTTAGGAGCCTCAATAGGTTCGGAAGATTTGAAATAGGAAAAAAATGAATCTCTGACGGTAACGACAGGATGCCGCCGGTAAGACCGAAAGTGATCACGAGATGACGGGATGAAGAGATCGTGATCCACGATGAAGAGATCCAAGGGAATCCTTGGATGTCGATATGGTATGTTGAGGTGTGAGAGAGAGAAGGGAAACCGCTGCAAATGCTGATGACTGGCTGTACGGCGTAGAGAAAATATATCCCTTTTCTAGATGCTGGTGACCATTAATTTCGGAGCCTTTAAGACAAAGAGCGTAGATAACGGCGAAAGAACACAAAGAGCAAAATAAAACGCAGAGCCTGGTGAAAATCTTCTGATACAGGTATTCCATCAGCGCCTTCCAATCGTCATGGATTTTGGTACCTATTCAAGAAGTAATGATATTATAAGCAGATTTATAAAATTAAGTACCACACTTACATTAGAGAATCGGTTTTCACTCCGCAGAAGCTGAACATTTTCGACACCAGGAGCTCTTTTTGGTGTCTGAAACAAAATGGGTCATCAATAACTCCTGGAGGTGGTAGAAAGTATGTCGTGGTAATAACTAGTCATTCAAATCATGAACAGTAAACCTGCCAATGTTTCACACTTGTAGATTTGCTAAGAGTCCCATAAAGACAATAAGTAGTTGGGGTAGTGATAGGTAGAACTCACCTCCTTTTCTGCTCTCAGCTTGTCATCAATGGATTTGTGTTGTTTGACCTGAAGGACCACAATAATGAAAAAGGATTCTGATAAGTTGAAATGAAAGAACAAAAATATCAGCTCATAGATTCATAGAAATCATTTAAAGCTCAATTTAAAATTGGTACTAACTCCATCGGAAAGTAGGCCAGGAAATGGTGGTGATGTTTTAGAAGCTGTTCTTCCCCGTCTCTCCTGAAATACGTCACACACAAATTAAATGTAATTACGCCTTATTTCGAATCCTCGATTGGATCTACACGTACGGTTCTTTCTCCTCAGGGCGGCGGGGTTCCGGGTATCCCCTTTCTACAATGACCCATACGCGGAAATCATGCCAAATATTTAGTTAGTTATCAACCGTCTAAGACGGGAGGTGCCCTCTTTGAGCACTCCGTACCGCCCGCGTGAAGGAATCTACTAAGTATTTTACAACTAAGTTTCGTTAAAACCGTCCCTATTGCGAGTTTTTTCGTTGCTGTCGAGTTTTTGCAATGTTGAGATTTTCGCCAAAATTTTAGGTCACAGCAATATTAACCCCATGAGTTTTCTCAGGTTCTTCGAGAGCTTTCCGCCAAATAAGAGGCAAATGATTTCTCACACATAGTAAGGAACAATTTTTGTGGTCAATATTTATGAAAACCACAATTTTTGTATGAGGAACAAATAGGGTTATTTCGACAATACCAATGTAAAAGCGCGTTAGTTGGAAAAAAAAACGAAACTTTTCAGGAGACGTAAAAAATTTCTATAAAAGACTAAGAAATGGGAGTTGTTCGTCTCCGGAAAAAAGTCGTTTTTTTCAACTTAAGCAGTTTTACATTGTTACCGTCGAATAGTGATGGTGCCGGCGACGTTTTGGATGAATAAGAATTTTTGTTGTTCTTTAAGGTATTATGTGATAGTGTTTTATACTTTCATGGGACAAGTATCTGGTCAATTTACAAGTGATTAAATGCTATTTCATGAGAATTAAAATAAAGTTTGCCAAGTAGGTGTGGCACATAGCTTCCTCGTATCCATAACCTGATTATATAGATGATCTAATGCATAGTAGTTAATCTGAAAACACCAATCTCTATGTACCTTTCACTACCCTCATAGGGGACCCTCTACACGCTAATCTGGACAATCCTAGAAAATTTCATCAAATTCGGATGAAAAATGTAAGTGTTATTGCTGTTTCAAGGATTTTACGTTTACGCATGCGGCTTCTGTAAATTTGAAGGCCTTGATTTTCATTGGGACCATCTACAACCTTATCCGCGTAATCCCTGAAAATTTCATCGTAATCGAGTAGAAAATGTGGAACTTATGGCCGTTACAAGGAAATTCACGTTTGCGCATGTGCAGTGGCTACTGTCATTTCGAAGGTGGTGATTTTCATAGGGGACCATTTAAATACTAATCTGTAACATCCATCAAAATTTCATAGAAATTGGATGGAAAATGTAGAAGTTATGGCCGTTACAAGGAATTCACGTTTGCGCATGCGCAGCGGCTTCTATCAGTCCGGGGATGATGATTTTCATAGGGGATCGTCTACATACTGTAGGCCTGCTACTTGTGGCGGTTTGTGTCGATGACCACAGAGGTAGCGTCCCGATTACTCGTGGCGGTTGTGACGATTGTGGCGACACACCAGTTGTAAGCGGGATTTGCGTTCGACAGGGTTAAGGTTTCGATCCGCAGCGTAGTTGGTAGCGGCACGAGGTTGTGACGCCACGTGCCGATCCCAAGTTCACCGAATGATACAAAACCTAACGTGGCGAGCTCAGGTGGGAGGGGGAAGACAAACAAATATCGAAACAATTGTTAAATTTACAAGGGTAGCGTGGGGTATTTACCTGGGACGAGGCGGTGAAGCGGCCAGTCGGATTCCTCGGGATGATGCAATCTGAAATGTTTAGCCTTAAGGGCGTCCTACTAAGAAAATGGCGTCCGCCAAATGCGACGCTGCCGAAGGGGCCTACGACGACTTCTGAGGGAAGCCTCGGAAAAGATGGCGGAGTGTGACGCGTCACCAAGCTCCGGTTTTCACACTGAGGAACCAGGTAAATGAGAAAAGATTTCAAATGCAAGATTACAACAATAAAAGGTAAATTTATTAATTAGGCAATATGGTTTCTGACTAGGCACACCGAAGGGTGTGTCGAAAAGAAGCCTGATGGGCACAACAACAAAGTAAGTATGGCACAAGATTAAAATGTTCAATATGATGGATTTTGCAATTAATAGTTCAATATACAATTTAGTAATTCCAATTTGACTTTGTGTTTCAGGTTTTCAGAGTATATCAGTTCAACGTTCCAGGTTTTCAACAAAGGTGAGTATGGTAAGTATAGGTTAGCTTTGAGTGTACAAGTTTCAATGTTACGACTTTGGTTCAAATGTTTCAGATTTACTTCTACGCACTTTCCTAACTGCATTGGCCAATGATTTAAAGGTAAGTTAATGTTTTCACTCACACTCGTCAGGGCCCTGAGGTATCCTTCCAGGTGTGATGTGGCGGTTGTGGTGGTTGTGGCGACGGACGTCCAGTGAAATCCAGGGGATCTTCAACCAGATCAATTCGGCGCAGGACGGCTATTTCGATGGTCAGGGATCTTACGAAAAGCGTCTTTAACGGGTTTGGGGGGGCGGTTTTGATTCTAACAGGCTCAAGTTCACGGGCTGCGGGGCTCACGGTGACTCTTACTGAATATCTGAGGGGGTCTGCCGAGTGGGGGGTCTGCTCCATTGTTTTATAGGTCCCCCTCCACTCCCTTGATGGACGGGGGGCTGCCAGGTGGAGACGCCTGATTGGCTGGAGACGGCGTCTTCAGTTGAGGGGGGTGACGTCACCTTTGAGCTGACCACGGATCCGAATCTGAACAATACTCGCCGCGGGTGGCTATGACAAATTCGGATCGGAAGGGAGTTAACGAATTAACCCAGCCTCTTCACTGGAAAGGTTCCCCAGTGAGTGGAGACTCACAATACTAACCCACACAATCCCTGAAAAGTTCATAGAAATCGGACGATAACTTCGTATAGTTATGCCCGTTACAAGGAATTCATGACAGACACAGACAGACAGACACGGAAACAAAATTGTTCAGAAAGGTCTAAAACGTGAAACGCGAGTGAAAATTTTAACGTTGGAGAACTTTTTCTTTCATCCTTGAAAAGTGAAAACAAAGCTTCCGCTACCTTGGTAGACCCGGAAGCTGTAGCAGGTTGGTACTGAGTACCGCCCGCGTGTAGTTAAGGGTTAATTAACACTTTTTTAAAAATTGCCTTCCTAGATTCAACATTACTCGTGTAATAATTGGTGCGTACATTATTCTGAACTCCATCATGATCAAGCCCGTCATACACTATATTTTTTGTTGCAAAAATTAGTTAGCTCCTACTTAATTCGCAATAATTAAATATATGATCAATCAGCTAATTTGATTGATAAATGTCTTACTCTCCCTGCAGCCAAAGCTCTAATTTTTTCCTTCCGGTTTATTCCTGCCTTCAACATAGCTTGTTCGAAGGATAATTTGCTCAATTTTTCAAGGGACTCTTTCTTCTGCTGACGCCGCAGTTCTTCTAATTTTAGCTGGAGGATAATGCCATTTTCCAGTATAAACTGTTCAATAATACAATTGAACCACATATTTAATTTTTAATGGTTAAATTCGTAACCTCTTACGTATCATTCGACTAAAACGTTTTTTGGAACAATATCAACACTATCGTTAGTGAACATGATTTACCAAATTTATGAAGAGATTTGAATTACCTGTTCGCGATTATTCAGATCACTCGGACCCTCTTCTAACCGTGCCTTCAAGATTTCATCCTCGAGCGGAATGTTCGGCACCGGATTGTTCTGAAATTGAACGTTAATCATTTTTATTGATGTATTTTTTGGCAATTACCCATAAAGTTTAAATTTTAAAGTGTAGAACTCTTAGAGTAAGCGAGGAAATTAAGAATCAGAGTTCCTACTTAGTGGACTACCTAGTAACAATATAATAACACCAGGTATATAATAACATAATAATATTATGTTATAACATATAACATATTATAACATATAACATATAACATAATATGTTATATGTTATAATATGTTATATGTTATATATTATATAATAATAGGTAAAACATAGGTATAATATAAGATATTATATCTGTATATTATACAGGTATAATAGGTATATAATAACACTAGGTATTACCACTGGCAGGACAGGTTGGGTAGCATTCTGTGAGATCGGTGACATCAGCCTTTGTTGAAGCATTTGATCGATAGATGGATGTTTCTCATTCTCTTCCTGATAATCGGAACATAAATATAAGAGTATAAAGCGATGCTCTACCGATTGCTGACGTTTCATTGGAGATACAACTAAATGACGTATAGTAGCTAATTTTTGACCGACGGAAAAATGTTTTGCTTCCGAGTTTCACTTTATAAGGTTAAAAAAAAATGTTCTCCAAAATTAAAATTTCCACTCGCGTTTTTCGTTTCAGTCCTTCTTGTACAATTTTGGTTTCTTGTCTGTCTGTCTGTCATGAAATCCTTATAACGGACGTAACTCCACGAAAACATTGTCTTATTTCGATGAAATATGATAAGCGAAAAATATTAATACTTAATTAAAAATATACATATTAACCAATAAAATTACAATTGATAATAATAAAATATCAATTAATAATAATTAAATGAAATTTATTTATCAATCTATTAATAATAAAATATCAATTAATAATGAAAAGTATATCCATTAGTTTTCTTGTGAATAAAATGATTATAATACCTGACTTCACATCCATTGCATGGATAAGAGGAACCTATCTAAGTGCCACACCCACTTGGCAGACGTTATTTATTGAGATGGCATTCCACAACTTCGTCGAGAGTAATACAGTTCGTACCAAGTCCACTACTTTACTACAATAAATTATAAATACTAAATAATAAATGTATACCATTTACTTTTGTCACGTTCCTTACTTTGATCCTTTGAAGGTTTATTGGCTCAACGTCAATCTCCTGGTTTTGTGTTGGATTCGTTGTGCCAATTTCTGGTGTTATGCTGATATCGAATCCAAACAGGTTCTGCAAGAATTTAGAAGCCCATCAACATGCAACCCTCTTGTCCACCTTTTTCATTAGGTATTTATTTGTACAGTCAGCATAATAATGGGTCATTATTACATTAAAAAATACTTATATGAATGGCTTGATGATTTACCTCGATGATCTTCTTCTGCGGGTTTGATAGATTGCTGGTTATGTTGTTGTTACTGTCCGGAATTCGCTGCTGGTGTGAATTCCATTAATTTCCTCATAATCATAACTACTCATCATATCAAAGGTCAATATTTCTATTGTAATCACAGCATATACATAAGATGATACTTGACTCTGGTGGTTTTGCAAAATCTCGACTTATTACTTACCTTCCGTCTGGTCTTGCAAGGTCCACAAAAGCGATTTCCAAGCACTTCAATTTTTGTTTTCTAAACAAAGGAAAATCAGTTAGCTCAAGGTGTTACTTAGAAGATGACAAGTCTCGCTAATTTTGCACAGTGGTGTCACAGTTGTTCGCCAAATGAGGTAACAACAACCACTGAAACGGTCAAATCGATGAGATATTTTTATAGAAATGAGCTCCACTAACTGATTTTCCTTTATGGTTGTCATTCGATGTTTTTTGTGACACCACCGCCAATTATAGGTAAGAAGTAAAACATATAATTTTGATAACTCTCACGTGCAACAATCTGTAGGTAAGAACAAAGATTTCTGTCAACCTTTGCGGCATGTTTACGCAATATTCCATCTGGATCTTTGGAGAAATGTTTGAGAATTTATTGCTTTATTGCTCGCATTTATTTAACACTTTCAGCGCGGATGATGTCATTAGAGATCATTCCTGGGGCGCTCGATAACTCAAAATGTCAGCGGGAGGTTACAGAACGTTTTTAAGGGTTCCTTATGTTTAGTAATCTTCATTAGCTATCTGACTATCATAAACCTTCGGGTTTGTTTTCACCATTTTCAATGTTTGCAAGTGACGTTTTTGGGGAGGGATTCACTTATCCCTCACTTTTCTCGTTCTCTCCTGGAACTAAGTACCGAAAGCGTTCGTTTATTTCACACTGCAGTCTTTTTTACAGGGTTTTATTATGTGAAATTTACCTTCTTTTTATACTGATTGTGAATCATGCAGAATGACTCAAAGAGCGGCATGTTTTTGGAATAAAAACACGGTTGAGTGCTTTTTGTGTACAGAAAGTGATCATATTCGAAGAAACATGCATTTTCCGAGCATGATGCCATATGGCATTATCCATCAGAGGGAAAATACTTGTGCATTTTGTGGGTTGGCACACCCTGGTTCTTTCCCTCTGCAGGATGATGCCATAGACATGGCATCACATTTTGAAAAATTGATAATCTTATTTTTTCCTGTACTAAATACTCTAACACACTTGCCTGATTAAAATAAATGCACTATATTTTAATTTAAAACCTTCCCAAGATTCATGCAGGGGTGAAAGTCACGAAAATTGATTCCGCGCTGAGAGTGTTCAAAATATTTATAATGGCCAATACTGTCTTGACTCATGCTTGTACTCAACAAGTTTCTCAGCCATAGAAAAAGTTTTAATTGTGTTTAGACGACAACTGTAAGAGAACGGACATGGTCAAAGACATGGACATGGACATGGGACTGTTAATTGATGGATTGGTCGAATTTCATCATCAAAGTAGAAGAGTCGACTACTATGAGTTTGAGATTCACCTCGTCTCCTGTCTTCAGCTTGCTCAGAATGGATCTTTTTCCTGAAGGATCGCCGGAAGAAGAATCCTTGATATCTTTTTTGTCACCCTAGTGAAAATATTGTGACAAGAATTAATATATTTTTTTTATATATTCTGGCAGCAACTGCGAGTACGTCAATGAAACAATAATTTATAATAAGAAGTTTGATAGAATGAGAAATTCGTCATCTCTCGTTTGGAGGTAGATTCTACCTCCTAGATTCTACCGCTAGATGTACATAAATATTATAAATGTTGACTTGTCAATGAGTTATCAATGATGAGTACTTTATAGCCAGTGTGCTCGAAGCATCGATAGATCAGCTTATCCATTAGGGATAAATTAATACAAATAGCTGAGATGAAAACTGATTTCCAATTGTGACTTTCGGATTAGTTTTCCTGTTCAATTTCAGTAGCAGGTTCAGTTAAACTGAGTCAGAAAGGAAAACTGGTTCTGTAAATGATTTGAATAAATTCCCATCCACGGAATGGGAAGAACCTCTGTTTTCTCAGTAGTTTCATACAAACTGATTGATGAATTCCCCGTTAGAAGGAAACTAATCGAAAAATCTGGAATGGTAACCGATGCACTCATTTTCTTGGTAGGTATTGGATGTCTTTCTCTGACAGATGTTAAGATCATTTTTTCTCAAAGTGAACGTACAATGATACAATCTTAGAAGGCGTCAGTTTTTGAATTGAGGCTTACTAGCTGAGAAGTCTGCTAAAAAAATATTTGAAAAAAAGTTTGATGTCACGGCTTGGAATTGAACTCGGGTCTTCCACGTTCGGGTGACGTACACGTACGGTTGGGATTTCATGCATTGATATTAAATATTTTTAAGCTCATAATTTCCAGTTATGCAGCTACTGAAGCTGGTAAAATCTATCATGAATGAACCTAAGATATACAGTGTTCGGCAAGGAGCTCTGGGTGATTCGAAAAATAACCAAAAAACGCTGCAAATTATTACACAATGGTTTATTATTCTTCTATATAGATCACTCGTCTACAAAACCACCAACCATCCAATATGAAGAGAAGAAGAAAAAAAAGAAAAAAAAAAAATCAAAATCACCAACCATCGATCGCATTTCGGTCAGCTCTAATTTGAACGGAGATTAGGCCTCTTTTGCGATTCACACTCAAGTTTTGATTTATACATATATATATATTTCAATATAAACCCTTAAATTTTCGTAGGGAGCGAACGGTTTGTCCTACAGAGCTCCGCGTGGTCTCAAAAAATCCTAAAAATTCTATAGAATCTTAAATTGAAGGAAAAACAATACCTTTATATCGAAATTTTTTCGAGTTAGGGCGTTTTCAAAATTTCAAAATTGATTTTAGAACCCTTAGAAGTGACCTACACCAACAAAAAGCTTCGGGGCACAACTAGACCCCAAATGGAGCCTACATACCAAATTTCATCAAAATCGGTCAATGCTAAGGGGCAAAAGTGCCGCGGACGGCGGACGGACGGCCAAATTTTGGTTTATTATTTTCAATAATGAACCTTTGGAATCGACCAAGAAAAAAAAAATTTTAACACCCCCTCAAAATTTGATGGTTTACGTTTCAAGGTACGTAGAATCCAAAAATTTCAATTTCCATTTCAATTGGAATTCCTCGAATCTCTTGGGTTATTGTTCCAATGGATTTTGACTCTTGGGGTGTTGTTTGTCGAGTAACTCGAAGCCATAAGTCATACAACAACTCATTGAGACAACAACACAAGAGATTTGAGCAACTGCTTGTAAAATGCTTCTGGAAAGTACCTCTTCAGAACTTCTCACAACATCTTCAGGTGTGTTTCGAAAAAAAATGGACGACATTCATCTCATAATATTTTTTGTACCTAATCAATATTTTTGCTTTTTACTATAAAATTTTTTTTTTAGTGACAACATGAAATGCACACATGAAAAAAAATTTTGAGTCTAGTAAAAACTGAGTGTAAAATAGAATCTATTAGAATAAAATTACTCTAAACGCGATTTTAGATTGTCAGAAATTATAAAATCCCGTTTAAAGTAAGTTTAAAAATTGTTATAAGATAATTGGAATACAATTTAGCATGTAATCGCTACCACGAGACTTACTGAGCTGTTCTTGGACTCATCCTTGGAATTCCTGGTTCGGAAAGTTGCAAAGAGCCGATCCGATGTTTTTGAATTTTTGTCTGATTGTCCTGTGTCTTTTTCTTCCTGCAGTGGGGTAACCAGGCAGATAGATGAAGTGGTACAAATATGAGATACCTACTATTTGTTTTTCCTAGACGCGTTGTAATAATTTGATTTTGTCAAGAAACTATCCCTGAATCAGCTATCAGGGCTCCGGATGTTATCCTGTGAATTTTGGTTTTGAGGTGATTGCACGAAATAAACTAAGATATTAAAGGAGGCAAAAAATGAATGAAAGTCAACCAAATTGTAAGAACACTTATTTTCTTTTTTTTTCTACGATACTTCAGGAGTCGATTGTACAACAAATTTGCAACAACTTATCCCTCGTAGAACTTTCTTTTGAATCTCAAAATGCCATTTTTGCAACTTGAAAATTTTGTCTCATATTTTCGACTTTAGGTATTGAAAAGGTCGTAACTCGCTCGTTTCTCATGTACATTCAAATCTGATTACACCATTGGAAAGACCGTGAAATTCGCCATACGTTGAGCTCCTGACAAGTACAGGAAAACTGTAGACTAGAGTAAATACACTGCAACTATACCAGTTCAGAGAAACTCTCAATTTTCGAAGAAGTAACAAGTTTTTTTTAATACCAATATTAACACTGTCTTTTCCCTTCAAATTTCATAATTCATAATTAATTTCATAATTCGGGTTACCTTTAGAAAGCAGATGAAATGAAACGTGTTCTAGTTTTGAGAGCCTCTAAAGAAAACCGCGTTTTAGCAGGAGAATTTACCAACAAAAACAGGAAAATTTGTCAATTTTTAATTGACAAATAAAAAACGTGTGCCAAGTGGGTGTGGCACATAGTTTCCTCGTATCCATAATCCGGTTGTACAGATGATTCGATGCGTAGTAGTCAATCTCAAACAATCAATCTTTGAATACTTTGCACTACCCTCATAGGGGACTCTACGCGTCAACCGACACAATCTCTGAATATTGTTGGAAAATGTAGAGGTTATGGCTGTAACAAGGAAATATACTTTTGCCCATGCGCAGTGGCTGCTATCAGTCTGGGGGCAATGATTTTCATAGGGAACCATCTACAAGCCAACCCGCAAAATTCCCGAAAATTTATGGCTGTGGCAAGGATTTCATGACAGACACACAGAACCAAAATTTTGTTCAGGAAGGTCTGAAAAGTAAAACGCGAGTGAAATTTCGATTTTGGAGAACTTTTTTTTTCAATCTTGAAAAGTGAAAACAAAGCTTGGTAGACTCGGAAGCAAAATTTGGACATTTAGTGAAGTAGAAAGACTATCCTAATTTACTATTTTTCTGAAATGATCATATTTATAAAATAAACGCTACTTCAAACGGCGCAATAACATTGAATTTGCATAGAAATTGAGGAATCTATGACTCGGAATGAAAAACGTGACATTTTGAGAAAGGTAAAGAAAAGTGTTGAGAAAAGAAAATTTGTTGCAAATTAGGTGTAGAATCGATTCCAGTAGTATTGTTAATCGTACTGGCAGTTTGAATCACGTCCCATGTGACGTGGCAGTCCATAATCTTTGGTACCACTAGTACCAAAGTTTAGTCCATCTATGTACAACAAGTGATAACTGTCCTACAAATTCTGAATTTCCAGTATATCGCTCCTCAACTATGCGTTGGTTCTTTGAGACGTTGACAATAATTCAGGATACCTATAGGTTCTATTAGTATTGTTTTTTTTTTCATCTACCAAATTTGCTCTATCATGCACCCAATTCTTGGTTCTCATGCTGAAATAAACTCACATACTTTGTTTGGCATCCTAAGATCTCTTCTACATAACTTTTCGAGGATAAAACTCACTTTTCTATCTGTTTGTTCAGTATCCGGAACAGCAATCTTGGACTGATGTTTGTCTTTGGTGGGTTTTTGAGAATCAGAAGCCTGGACTTTTGAGGATTTCTGAAGATCATGAGTCGAGTCTTGTATTTGCTTTGGCTTATCGGCTACCTGTGTTCGTTAGGAATTTTTAGTTTCCTTGGTGAACTATCACGAGAACTTATGTATTGATTTCTCATACCATTTATCTATTATGTAGTACAAGAATCTCATCGATGCTAGTTTAACACAAATACTTTCTAAACTGGAAATAACAAGAGGATAGGTAACTTGAATTAAAATATATTAGGTACATAATATCAGCTGGTAATATTGTTGCAACTTACAGGACTTTTAGGTTTCACTTTTGTTGATCCCGATGTTCCCGCGCCCGTTTTTGAGTTGGGAGTGACTGATCTTGACTTGGCGTTCTGAACACCCTAGAAAAATTTTAGTTTAAAAATGGATATTATGGTTCCTATACAGGATGTCACCCTTTCGGGCGCACCACTGGCCAGGGTTCGATTTTACAACTGATTTGCGACTTTTTTTGCCTACTTGTTTTTTTTAACCCCCTTAAAATCCGACTTTTTCCATTTTTAAGGTGTTTTTCGTATTTTCAACCTTACGCCATTAAAACAGTCATTACTCCCTTATTTTTCAGTCAAAATTCAAATGTAATTACACCGTTGAAAAGAGCGTTAAATTCTCTCAGATGTACTCAGATGTTGAAAAATGAGCCCAAATAGTAAACTCTCGAAATCTCGGAAATGTACAGTTTTTTCAAAGTTTGTAAGCCTAGCTGAAACTACCGATTAATTTCCCGCTGTAACCCCAAAAGTTGACCCAAAAATGCACCCATGGGAGTAGATGACCCGTGGTGGGGCGATTTTATAGCATTTCACAGTCCAATATTATGAGGGAGGCTTTCTCTTCAGCCTCTCCACACAGCCTGCAGAGGGTTGTATCCTGGATTACCCCAATGCGGTTGAGATGGAATCGGAGTGTTACCAGGCCAACCACTAGCCTGTGCCTTGCGGCTAAGCCGCAGCAGGTCTTCAGTGGTGCTGGAGTTAGGTTTGGCCACCAAGCGCTTACTTAGACCATGTCCTCTAAGGTTTAACCATCTACTGGTGGTTCTGTTGGTGACCCACCGATTCATGGTCGCCCTAAAAAATTGGGGAATGCCGATAGCTGGCTCTAGACCAGTGAATGGGGTTAGTGAGCCCCTTCTAGCCAGCGCATCTGCTTTCTCATTTCCCATTACTCCGCTATGTTTGAAAGCAGTCCCATACTAACTTTGAGTTAATGGAGGAAGCAGCTGAAGCCTTGATAGCAGCCCGGCTGTCCGAAAGAATGCGGATCAAAAACTGATCCGCACAACAGAATTTGATGCACATTATTTGCTAAATAATGTAATGTAGCATGATTACTTACTTTAATATCTGGAGGAGGAGGGGTCTCCACGACGTAGACGATTTCATGAGCTGGTGGTGGTGAGTCGCGAGACTCTTTGTTCAGCCTGGCCTTACAGCACAGGATTGGCCCTTCTTCATTACTCTGGTAACAATTATTTTTATTCATTTATTTGGCAGTTAAATTACATCGTAGATACAAAGAATAGAATAGAAAATAAAGTCTCATGAGATAAGAAAACAAGTTAGCTCGATACCTTGCCCACCAAGGCTTAAGTTCTCACGAACATGACACGTTGTGTCTCCTGGCAGAGGCTTGGTAAGTAATTTAAGCATTTTGTTGAGACAATATTTGGAATTGCAGTTATACTAAGTATTAAGACCAAATATACCCGCACAACCCACTCTATTTAAAAAAATAAATTTAAATTTTACTCACCAATCAAACCAAACTCGAAAAAACTACCGACAACTACTTTTTTAATCTAAACACACTACGAAAACTAGACTCATTAATTTTGTGGTACATTGAAAGCATCCAAAATATTACCAAGAACACTAAATCTCATATTCAGTTTCGTTCACTAGACCAAAAAGTGCTGGGGCAAGTACGGTCGCTAGCATGCTGATCATGCGTGATCCTGAACTTCTTACAGTTTACGCACACCTTGGGACTCCTTGGAGTCAAGACTACCAAAAAAATTACCATAATTCTGATGGTTGTATTTACAAAATGTCAACACATGACCAAAACAGTTACATTTGAAACATCTTGAAATGCTGAAGTTCTCGACGTGACAACAGCTCCATCCAAGGATGACTTTTCGCTGTATAACATATTTTTTATGTCAAAATCATAACTGTTCTGAACCACCAACCTTAGTGTTTGGCATTTCAATTGGAAAACGGATAAAAAACATTATTTATAATTATCCTCACTCACTCGGATATCGAAACAATTTAGTAGGGTTTGCTACTTTATTGCGGTGGAAATAACTGCAATATTTTTAAAACTGACTTATTACTTAAGTACCTCTAGGAATGGAATCTGTTGGATCTCGTTTTATTATATAAATATGGACTCAAAACTGGATTGGAACCTGGACTCGACAGTAGACTCGAAAATAGACTCGAACTTGGACTCGAACCTGGACTCAAAACTAGACTCGAAACTGGACTTGAACTTGGTCTCGAACTTGGACTCGAACCTGTACTCGAAACTGGACTTAAACCTGAACTCGGAACTGGATTTGAAACTGGACTTGAACTTGGACTCGAACCTGGACTCGAAACTGGTCTTGAACTTGGTCTCGAACTTGGACTCGCACCTGGACTGGACCTGGACTCGAAACTGGACTCGAACTTGGACTCGAACCTGTACTCGCAACTGGACTTGAACCTGGTCTCGAAACTAGACTCGAAACTGGACTTGAATTTGGACTCGAAACTGGACTCGTACCTGGACTAGACCTGGACTCGAAACTGGACTCGAACTTGGACTCGAACTTGGACTCAAACCTGTACTCGCAACTGGACTTGAACCTGGTCTCGAAACTAAACTCGAAACTGGACTTGAATTTGGACTCGAAACTGGACTCGTACCTGGACTAGACCTGGACTCGAAACTGGACTCGAACTTGGACTCGAACCTGTACTCGCTACTGGACTCGAACCTGTACTCGAAACTTGACTCGAAACTGGACTCGAATCTGTACTCGAAACTGGACTTGAACTTGGTCTGGACACGAAATATTTTTATCGCTTACCAATTGGTTTAAATTGACCTAATGCTTATCCAATGGGACGTCCCCTGTAATGCATGTATTACTCAACAACATATTCACTGATAGGGTTCTCAAGACTTATGCTAGATGAGTATTGCGAGTGATGTCTGGATGTTGTCTGGCCAAAGGCAGATGCAGAACTACCTATCTAGGAAGAGCACTGCTAAGAGGAGGGCTCAGGCGGAAGCTTAGTTTTGGCTTAATCACAAAAAGCTAACCAGCAATGAGTAAACTTTACACACATATCCTTCCAGGGATATAATGTTAGTGAGTAATAATTCAAAGGTTGAAAATCTAATGGCCGATAATCTCTGAACTCTAAATACCTCGAAGTGCTGGAAAGTGATCCACCTATTAGAAATTCACTCGCCATCAGGCTTGGTTGTAACACTAAAACTTATTTTTACTATATTTTATTGAAAAAAAAAATTATGGGACTTTAACTTTTAGAAGCTGTTGAATTTTATCGATAAATGTTCAAGGAGAAATTGTTGAATTTTTCAATAAATAATTCTGCATGGTATTTAAATCTTATTTAATCCACATTCCCCTTCTTCCATAGACCTCCCTTATCAGAGACCTTGCCACTTCTATAGTCACAAAGCAAAACTCTGGACGTAGGTGTGTACAGAAAGGACGTAGGTCCTACAGAGCTCAGGGTGGTCTCATTCGATTCTAAAATTTCAATACTATTTCGAATTGGTGTTAAAACGATACCTTTATATTGGAAGTTTTTGAGTTAGTGCGTTTCAAAAACTTCAGCCCTTATTTTTCAACCCTTAGAATACGTGACATGAACCGAAAGCTTCGGGGCACAACTAAACTCCAAATGGAGACCTAACAAATTTCATCAAAATCGGTCGAATTCTATGTAATACCTTGAAACGTAAACCAACAAATTTTGAGGCGGGGTTAAATTTTCTGTTTTCTTGGTCTATTCTAAAGGTGCATTATTGAAAATAATAAACCAAAATGCACTAACACGTTTTTGCACTGTGACTGTCGATTTGTAGGTGTAATTGATTAAGTTAATTAATGCACAACCAAGTTTGTCACTCACACTTTCGCCTTGAGAGGAGCCCCTTTTTGATCGCCCTGCCAATCGCTTCATGATTTCTTCGACTGTCTTTTCCCATTTTTGTCGCGACCATACATCACCTGCCTGAAATATTTAAAAAAGTATTCATCATTAATGCAGCGTTTTCAAGGTATTATGTTGCAAATTTACTTCAGTTCATGTTTGTATAAATTAATATACTCCATCTAGGTACTTCACCAATAAATTCCTAGGTCTTAAGTCATCAATACATTTTTGAAAATTGGCTTGAGGTACCTCTTCATTTGAGACTTTTAACGCTTGGGATTCAGCCTCCGCTCGCTGGGACGTGATCTCTTCAAGTTCTCCTTGTTGGCTATTCTTGTCATCGTCATTCTTAAACATTTTGTAAAGCGAAAATGAAATACCTCGTCATTATTAAGAGTATGATTGGTGGATAATGTTGCATTCAAGACCCCAAATCAGTCGAAACTATTTTTAACTGATGCATTGATGAGCCATGAAAATCACAGCCTCCCAATTGACAGTAGCCTCTGCGCATGCGCAAACGTTAAATCCTTTTCGAAAATCATTTTCCCTAGACTGATAGCTCCTACTGCGCATGCGCAAAGTGAATTTCTTGAAACAACCATAAATTCTACATTTCTCTTCCGATTTCGGTGGAATTTTGAGGGATTATTATAAGGTGGGGTGTAGATGGTCCCCTATAAGGATAGTGCAAGGTACATAGAGAATAATGTTTTGAGATTAACTACCTACTATGCATCGGATCATCTATATAATCGGGTTATGGAATCGAGGCAGCCATGTGCCACACCCACTAGGCATTTTCAGCTTCGATCATGTCTTGTCAGGCCCAGTCAAAACTAGTTTACGAATACGAATACGAATCCCTATATGACATTTCTTTTTTTCCAAAAACTACAAACCTGAACGCTCAGTTTTTATTCAATAATAAATGGGTAACATTAAAGAATGAATGTCTTATATTCTAGGTTCCAGCATAGTTTACGTTGCTCAAAATGTAGGGAATGTCAGAAAACTCAGTGATCTCAAGTATTTTCCTCTTAGAATAAACATTATGCTTTACTTACTGGTTTTTGACTGTCCGTGGAACTTCTTCTTGGTTTCGTCTTCTCCGCCTTCTCTCGTATTTTGTGTTTGTGTTGTAGGGACGACAAATCGGAAGAAGAAGTCATCGTATCCACTTTTGTTTCCTGTCCAATCATGAATACAGCATTTGATGGCACTTGAATATTGCCGTAATTACTAACAATAATTGTTAACTAATAATTGTTAATTATCTATAATTATTATAGATCGTATAATTTGTATGGTAATGGAGGACACGAAAAGCTTTTTCTAAAGGTAGTAGGTAGTAGGTTTTGGAGCCAATTTAGTTTTGACGAATTGGCCAGTTTTTTATATTTTCTATATACACTTTTTTTCCAAGGATTGCATTATTTTGATTTTGTAGGTAAGTATACACATTATTCACAATTTTTTTTTTAAGATACGTGATATTACGGAGTTATGTATGTTTCTTCCCGGTCAATTGCAAGTGCTCGCGACCCTTCGACAATTGAACTTTTTCAACCAATAATCTTATAGTTCTCTCTTATTAATCGAAATTTTACACTTCCCAAGAGGATCCCGTTCAACGAGGTACGTAGAATCCAAAAATCGAATAAAAATTTGGCCGTCCGCAGACCGTTCGTTGTACGCGGCACTTTCCCCACTTAGCATTGTCCGATTTTGATGAAATTTGGTATGTAGGCTCCATTTGGAGTCTAGTTGTGACACGAAGATTTTGGTTGATGAAAGTCATTAAAATGAAATATAAATTTTGAAATTTTGAGAACGCCCTAACTCAGAAAATTTTGATGTAAAGTTTTTTTTCATCAATTTAAGATATTATAACATTTTTAAAATTTGTTGATACCACGCAAAGCCCTGCAGGACAAACCGTTCGCTCCGTATGAGAATTTAAGGGTTGGAAGTACGATAAATCAAGAGAACACGAGTGTGAATCCAAAAGAGGTCTAATCTCCGTTCAAATTTTAGCTGACCGAAATGCGATCGATGTTTTTCTTGATGTTGGATGGTTGGTGACTTTGCAGACGAGTGATCCATAATGACCATAATTGTTGTTCCTATATATATAATTGTTTCTATATATAGAACAATAATAAACCCTTGTGTAATAATTTGTAGCGTTTTTTTTATTAGGCGTATTCAACAATCATGGTCGTTAATGTGGAATATTAAAGTTACAATATTATCGTATAACAGAAGACGTTCAAAATTTGGTGATACAACGAAGATGATTTCAGTAAATGGAACAGTTCCTTGTACTGGGTTGAATCGGGAGAATGTGAGAATGTTGTTGCGACGGAAATAGGCCTAATCTCCGATCAGATTTCCGTTGATCATATTTTGTTAATACAGTTAGCAAGTTTGAATCAGTTTTTTTTTTTTCAGTTGTGTTTCATGTCAACCGGTTGTGCTTCCTTAGCAACCAAGACCAAAATTTAGGAGTGAAGGCACTCCTAAATAGCGATGTTAATTCTATTAGATACCTAGTACCTATTAATGGAAAAGCCGAGTTCTATGCAGACGGATGATCTACATAAACATGATAAACCAAACCATTGTATAATCATTTGCAGCGTTTTCATTTCAATTAGAGGATTCTGTTTAAGGTTGTACGAGGTCCAAGGCCTAATAGGTCTGAAATCCCCTTTCAGTATGAACTCCTTCCTAAGTGTGCTAGGAAAGTATGGAAAGTAGTTTAATCGAATAAAAATTATGGTAATCAACAGATCAGAACACTCGTGCCCCCCACCCTCCTCCAAACAACTTTATTGAATACATCATAGAATTATTAATTTACTTATTAATGACGACTCCCACAACCTCAAACAGCTGACAATTTTACAACCACATAATTAACAATGTTGAGGTTGTGGGAGTCGTTATTATAAATTCTATGAAAATTTTACAATTAGTTACTTTATTATAAAATTTACAATAAAGTAACTAATTGTGAAGTAAATAATAATATTTAATATTATTATTTAAATCAGTATTGAAGAAATAACTTGAAGGAATTCTGGTTTTGTGAGCACTTACTGGCTTCGGTTTTTTTTCGTGACATTGTTTTCTGGTTTTGGCTTTTTGTTCTTGATTGCCTTTTTTGTCTCGTGCTTTTTGTTGTGACGTCAAGTCTTCTGTGGATACCGATGGCAGCTTTTCCAAAATCTCCAATGCCTGTGTTCACCGAAGGGGCGCAATTTAACAAGAATATGAAATTCAATCATTAATTCTATAAACATTGAAAATGTTCATGAGGTGCGATGGTGGTGCATGTTTTTCCACATTAGGAAGTTAACCAAACAGTTGTATACTATTCAGTACCTACCTACCCTGTATTGTATACATGGGAATCAATGTACGTACTTTATGCCCCCTGATTGCAATAGGAGGCGACGATCGAGATTCTCGAGCTTCTATCGTTTTTTTGGACCCCGATGTACGATGGGCTTTCTTCAGACTCAAGTTTTCTTCACTGTTTTCAGTTCCAAACTGGAAAAAATTGAAGAGCAATTCTGTGCACACAAAAATAGCTACAAGTATACTTTTTATATTTTTTATAAAAACTACCGTCAATTACGTATAGTTTGCTCGAATGCTCACATTTTGAGACGAGGTTTGGTAAGGTTCGTCTTCTCTAATTCTTCTGCTTCCGCTGTTGTCTTCTCGAATTTTTCTAGGCTGAATAAATTAACAAAATTATTCAATAATTTAGAACGGTTCTCGACAATTTATAGACAAGTTGAATATCATACAACCACAAAGGACTAATTGCATGAGATGATTTCGGTTCGCAGAAAAATACATTGAACATGTTCAGACACCTGTAGATGAGGTGTGAGGAGAAAACATTCATACACAGCGAATTATCAGAATGACTGATTGATTCTTTTCATTCAGTAGCTAGGAAGAGAGAAGGGCCATGAGGCCCTTCCACCTTGCCTGGACATGTTGATCAACATCTTGCAACCAAAAATTGAACATACCGTTAAATGAAAATTAAATTAAAACGTCTGCCAAGTGGGTGTGGCACATAGCTTCTTCGTATCCATAACCCAATTGTATAGATGATCCGATGCATAGTAACCTATCTCAAAACATCAATATCTGGATGGAATCTCTGTTGCACTACCCTCATAAGGGACCACATCAACCCGCACAATCTCTGAATATTGTTGCAAAATTTTGAAGTTATGGCTATTATCTGCGTAATAGCCCTTATACAGGGTGTCTACCATTTGGATGGACCAAACTTCAAGGATCGATTCTACAACTCATTTGCAACAAAAAATGTCTCTTGGCAATTTTTTCTTAACCCACTCAAAATTCTTTTTTTTCCACTTTAAAGTTTTTATTCGTATTTTCGACCTTGCAGCACTAAAATGGTCATGACTCCCCTATTTCTCATGCTACTTCAAATCTGAGTACACCGTTGGACAGAGCGTTAAATTCCCTATCCATTTAGTGGGAAACCCAGTTTCTTTAAGCCATTTGTAAAAGTAAAAAAATAAATCAAAGTCAACATTTATAATTTTTTTCGAAAATCGCCATTTTTCAGGCTAACGATTTCCTCGTAAAAAATACCGCTATCGTTGTGCACTCAACGGGAAAAACTACCCCAAGATCTCACCTTTCCAACGGTATGTCAGTTTCAAGGTTTAAGAGGAAAGTTTCTTTGAAAAAACTGCGTTTTATGCGAAAAAACGTGCTTCTTTAGGCATATTCCGCTAGAGAGTCGACCAAGTATTAATGCCTTCACTTTTCAAGGATTGCAATAAAAAGTCCACTAAATTAAATTTCCCCTCGTATTTTACGTTTTGGACCTTTCTGAACAATTTTGGTACCGTGTCTGTCCATCTGACAATCGGTCTGTCTGTCTGAAAGTCCTTGTAGATGGGAAAAGCAATACGAAGCTACTGTCGGATTTCGATGTAATTTTCGGTGATGTTCTCCATAAAAATCAAAGTCAAAGCATTAAATTTTCAAAATCAAATTCAAAAATTTTAATTTTATTTAGAAATTACCATTTTTTAGGTTTATTGTTAACCTGGTATAAGTTGTGCTATCGTAGGACACTCAACGGAAAAACCGTTCATTCTGATTTTAAAAATGGAACTAAAATAAAATTAAAGAACAATTAGCAGAAAAAAATTGTCATTGTAACGTTGGTAGAAAGTGTTGGTAGGTACAATGAAGGACACTCATATCGGGGTGGAAAGTCAATAATTGTTTTTAAAAAAAATTATTATTGTCAATGAAACTCTTCAAGTTATTCTTCTGCTACAAAAAGTCAATTTCATTATATTTATTCTAATTAAACGGAAAACTGATAACGTAGAAAAGATGTGATCCCGGGGTAGTTTTGGCCATTGAGTGGCCAAGCGTTACTAATTACGGGCAAACAATAAAACAATTTTGAGAGGGGTTTAACTTTTTCTTCTTGCTCGATTCCAAAGGCTTGTTATTGAAAATAATAAACCAAAAAATGGTAATTCCTATTTTTAAAAAAATAAAATTTTTGAATTTGATTTTGAAAATTTATTGCTTTGACTTTGATTTTTATGGAGAACATCGCCGAAAATTACATCGAAATCGGACCGTTGCTTCGTATTGCTTTTGCCATCTACAAGGACTTTCAGACAGACAGACCGACTGTCAGATGGACAGACACGGTACCAAAATTGTTCAGGAAGGTCCAAAACGTAAAATACGAGTGGAAATTTAATTTAGTGGACTTTTTATTGCAATCCTTGAAAAGTGAAGGCATTAATACTTGGTCGACTCTCTAGCGGAATATGCCTAAAGAAGCACGTTTTTTCGCATAAAACGCAATTTTTTCAAAGAAACTTTCCTCTTAAACCTTGAAACTGACATACCGTTGGAAAGGTGAGATCTTGGGGTAGTTTTTCCCGTCAAGTGCACCACGATAGCGATATTTTTCACGGGGGAATCGTTAGCCTGAAAAATGGCGATTTTCGAAAAAAATTATAAATGTTGACTTTGATTTATTTTTTTACTTTTACAAATGGCTTTAAGAAACTGGGTTTCCCACTAAATGGATAGGAAATTTAACGCTCTGTCCAACGGTGTACTCACATTCGAAGTAGCATGAGAAATAAGGGAGTCATGACCATTTTAGTGCTGCAAGGTCGAAAATACGAATAAAAACTTTAAAGTGGAAAAAAAAGAATTTTGAGTGGGTTAAGAAAAAATTGCTAAGAGACATTTTTTTGCTGCAAATGAGTTGTAGAATCGATCCTTGAAGTTTGGTCCATCCAAATGGTAGACACCCTGTATATGGGCTATTACATATCTGTGTAAGATTATATATATCTGTGTAAGATTTCACGTTTACGCATGCGCACAAAGTACTTTCGAATGGGGGCCATGATTTCCATAGGGGACCATCTCCACCCCAACCCGCACACTCCCTGAGAATTTCATCAAAATCGAATGAGAAATGTAGAAGTTATGGTTCTGGCAAAGATTCCAAGACAGACACACAGACACGGAACCAAAATTGTTCAGGAAGGTCTGATTGTAAAACTCGAGTGGAAATTTTGATTTTAGACAACTTGTTCTTTCAACCTTGAAAAGTGAAAAAAAGCTTCCGCTACCTTGGTAGCCTCGGAAGCAAAATTAACAAATAATAATAGTCCTTCAAAATAACACAGAAACAATGTAAAAAACGCATTATCACACAATGGTTTATTATTTTTCTATATGGATAACTCTTCTGCAAAGCCACCAACCATCCAACATGAAGGAAAATATTGATCGCAAATTCTCGTAGGGAGCGAACGGTTTGTACTACAGGGCTCCGCGTGGTCTCAAAAAATTCTAAAAATTCTATACTATCTTAAATTGATGGAAAAACAATACCTTTGCATCAAAATGATTTGAGTTAGGGCGTTTTCAAAATTCATTTTTCAACCCTTAGAAGTGACCTACATCAACGAAAATCTTCGGGGCACAACTAGACCCCAAATGGAGCCTACATACCAAATTTCATCAAAATCGGTCAATGCTAAGTGGGGAAAGTGCCGCGTACGGTGGACGAACGGCCGAATTTTTATTCCATTTTTGGATTCTACGTACCTTGAAACGTAAATCAACAAACTTTGAGGGGGTGTTAAACATTTTTTAACACAGAATGTGTTTTTGCGATGACCTACCGAAAAAAAATCGTCACGAAAAAGCGACAGAAAAAAACATCTGGTGATATGTTTATTGGTTGTCATGTTAATGTCAACTCCACATTTATTATTGTTGTTTTTTATTTAACGGATGACTAGTATCGCAAAAACACATTCTGTGTTCCTATGATTTCATACAGAGTATGGAAAAAGAAATAAACCGGGGGGTGCAGGGGGGCGGACCCCCCCGCCGAGGCGCAAAGCGCCGAGTTTTCTTGGTCGTTTCCAAAGGTTAATTATTGAAAATAATAAACAAAAAAACCATGTTGTATGTCTCTAGGTAACCTTATTTTCTTCCGCACAATTCTCTAATACCATTTTCTTAAAAAGCATTGGGTTTTAACGAAAAGTGGAAAAGCTCAAAGTTGTCGTTAAGAATTCTGTATCACAAACGACCTCGCCAGTAATAAATTCTGTCCTCTGACGGGCAGAAAATTGCAATATTCGGTTCTGGCTTCGAGTACTCAACAGATCCAGACATGAATACGACTTGGTCATGAAGATCCCTTTAAAACTTCAGCCTTCTAATCTTCAGCTCTTTGAAAGTCAACGTGGCGACATAATGCAGCAGCTACCTGCAGCTGCTAAGCTGTTTCCTCTTCTCCGTAATCTTCAGCCACCCCGGTAGTGAGAGGTAACGCTCTAGAAGAGACACATCTCCACCTTTGTGAGATGTGAGAAAGGGTTGGGAGGCGCGGCTTAGATATCACGCAATTTTCTGGTATTTTCCCCCCACAAAGAACGCTATTTAGGGGTAATGTTCTTGTTGTTGAGATTCAAGGACAATGTGTATCGAATTTCAGTCCTCCAGTAGGATGACCTGGAAATAAGCAGGAAGACCTGACATCCAGGCAAACATTTCTCTCTCTCAAGAACCCTTGTGCAAGATCTCAGAGTTAAAGTAGGTTGAACAGAAGGAAAAATAGGATTGTTGCTTCCACAAATCCTTATGCAAGATCTCAGAGATGAAGTATGTAGGTTGAAGAGATAGAATGATAGGATTGTTGCTCACACAGCTGATTTTACATCCCCTGTCTTTTTTTGATCACTTCCACTAGCCTTAAAGAAGCCATGTGCCTTTTATTACCGCTCTAATGTATAGGTGGAGGTTGTTACTCACCAGATTAATCGATAACCTCGAAATTCGCTTTAAGTCAACTTGACCTACGTACTACCAGCATTGACAAAAATTGATAGAAAACATGGTAACAGGTAAAAGATTTGAATGAATAGAGAAGAATAAACGCATAACATGAATACGGACGCCTCCATTTGAAATAACAGCCGTTTGGTATCATGACACTATGAAGGCCAACCTCGATTACACGAATTATTTTTATGTAGTAAGGAACAAGAGTGAAAGGCCAGGAGTTGTGTTGAGAGTATGTTCATCCCAGTTTTATAATAGCTGCCTCTTGTTCCGCACCGCCAGATTTCCTATCATTGTATCGAAGATATGTGAGTTTTTTTCACAGTTTCAAATCGGTTAAATTACCTATCTAAACCTAATTAGTAAACCATTAGGTGCCTGTGTTAAATGAATGATAATTTATGTTATTAATTTGTAGTATTAACCTCAGATGAGATTTTATCACGATGCAGGGATCCTCGTGAAGATCGAGGTTCTTCCTTTACTTTCCCACGGTCCGAACCCTGTCAACAATTGTAATTACTAACATTTTTACTAAATTTTTGTAGACCTATCCACAACCACCTATTATTCAAGCATTTCTCCATAGTAATACGTAAATCAAACTTACAATATTGGTATTTTACAAAATCCAAATAAACAACATGCCAAATTGCCAAGATGTCAGGGAATGAAAAAAAAAAATATTTTTTTTTATATAGGTACGCAATTAAATACAATTTTTGATGGGATAATTTGAATGCACACAAATGGTCCGTCAACGACTCAGTCGGAAGTCACAGGGCAAGTAAATTGAATAAGGACCAATCTTCCCCGAAAACGGCAACCAACTTTTTTCAAATACTTTCACAAATTTTCGACACTTTTTGAAAAGCAAAATGAAATCCTTTTGAAAAGGATCCACCACGAATACTGGTACAACACTATTCAAAAAGAATCAGGCATATTGGTGCCAGAATATATTCTGGTTCCAATATGCCTGATTTCTTTATAAAGAAATTCAGTGTGTTCAGGCATTAACAAAAAAAAATATATATATATATCGTCGTCTCATGACACACCGAATAGAGTATCTCCTCCTTCGAGCCTACGGCGGTTTTCAAGTAGGTCAAAAATGGTTAAAAACTTTATATTTCTGCTAGGCAGGTTCAAATCATGGACAAAAACCATTCATCAATCAGACGAAATTAGTTCAAAATCAAAATTTTTCCAATAACTAAAATGAAATTAACCAATGTTTCCACATAGAAAATGTATGCACAAATTAGATTATTTGCAATGAAGGTTTAATCTACATATTTATGACTAAAATTTATCACATGGGGTATAAAACTCACAGCCGGGAAGGTCGAATCTGCACTTTCCGAAGACGATCTCCTGCGGTGCATTTTCGGATGGTGAGTCTTGAAATATCAAAAACAAGTCATTAAAAACGAAGATTTGGTACTTTTGTGAAAGCTTCGAAAGAAAGAATCTTTCGAGGAATCGACAATGGTGATTTTCTAAAAGCTTTCGTGTGATGAATAGTGTGATGAAGCAATATACTAAGGGTGTAAGCATAACTTGTCTTATGTCATTACATCGGTCATAACTCCTAAGATGATGATTTCTAAAAGCCTAACTTGTCTTTTGTCATTAAATCGGTCATAACTCCTAACTTGTCTAAGATTTCTAACTTCTCGAAAATGGGGATTTTCTAAAAGCCTAACTTGTCTTATGTCCTTACATCGGTCATAACTCCTAAGATGATGATTTCTAAAAGCCTAACTTGTCTTTTGTCATTAAATTGGTCATAATTCCTAAGATGATGATTTCTGAAAGCCTAACTTGTCTTTTGTCATTAAATCAGTCATAACTCCTAACTTGTCCAAGATGATGATTCCTAACTTGTCGAAAATGGCTATTTTCTAAAAGCTTGGTGATTTTGCAAAATGGTAATTAATTAAAAATGTAATTGCAAAAAATGTAATTAAATTGGTCATAACTCCTTTAATTGTCTGTTATAATTACAATTTGAGGATAATGTTGGAAAGAGCATTAAATTTTCTATTGAATAGGCCCCTTACCCTGAAAAATTGGAATTTTTTCAATTGCAAATTGAACTACTAGAACCAATTTTTTTTTAAAAGCAAGATCAGCAAAAACTGCGCCGAAATCTCAGCTTTCCAATGGTATAATCAAAAAATATTTCACATCCAAGTACATGATTGCTCATGAACAGGACCCAGATCCCGGGTCGAAACGTCGTGCAGCAATAAATAACAATTGAAAAACAAGACAAGACTGGTCATTTCGCCTCGTGAAATGAATGATGTATATAAAAATGTTGTAACCCTTCACAACACAATGAAAACACGGGTGTGAAAGCGCCCACCGAGCCCATATGGGCACAGAGCTTACACGTGATTTGAGACGTGCTAAAAATATTCCTATACTTTTCCCTCCTAATTCGACTCATTTTGAGCCAAATTTATTGATTTCATCGAGAAAACATACATTTATAAAACAAAGAAGAAAGACATTTAGAAAGCAGAGAAGAATTTTTGTATTATTTTGAGAGAAGTTATCATTGTTTTCTTTTATTTTATAGGATAAGTGATAAATTAGGCCAGAAGAAGACGTTCAGAACAAAATGAGCTTAACAAACAGCTGTATAAAATTCGTACCTGTGTGTTAATCTATTGATTAATATCAGAATTCGGCACCAACTCAACCAAAATACCAGAAAAACTACTTATACTTAATCATAAGAAGCTATAAGGTAGATGGTACACTAAGAAGCGGTAAGTACTTCTTCAATAGGTACCTTCCCACTCCATGTTTGCTGTTCGTCGTCGTAGTGACTAATATCCTTGAATCGTTTCAGTCCGGTTCCAAGATCATCATCTTGCAGAGCAGGGTAAAACTTTGGGGTCTGAAACTACATTTTGATTTTGTTAACGAAGCATTGTTATGTTAACCCGTAATTTCCCACTTGTTTAAAAAAATGCTTTTTTTCGGAGTTTTGAATTCAAATTTAGAGAATATTTGAGCAGAAGGTACCTCAAAGGCTCTATACAATCTGTCACCTCAAGAAGGGTCTTTCTAAGGGCCACTTTAGCGCTATCTGCGTCTGTAAAATCTGTCCATAAACCCAATTTTGATGGAGTGAAAGAGGGAAACTTGGAAAAATTCTTGGTGGGATGTTAGGATTTGCTGTTTCCCGTAAAGTAAAGAACCAAGGTGAAGAACATTCACTTCATAGAGGAATGTGTGCTGCCTTTTCTGAGAAAACCCAAATAATAGCCTACAAGGTGAGAAATGAGGATAGAAGGTACCTCAAAGGCCCTGTTACAGTTTTCCAACTCTGTTAATTAATATGTTATTACTAATATGTTTTTTACACAAATTTTCTCTCCATAGTTGGAATATCAAGATAGCCAACGGCTATCAGTTTTGATTCAAAAAACTTTTTAACAAAAAAACGGACCGACCTCAAAACTGATGATGGCATCCCACTAAAAAGGAAAAAATAATAACGACAACTTATTCAGATAGGTTGGTAGGTAGGTACGCATTGAAGTCGCCGCCGTGCCCATCTGCAGAGACAAACATACACAAGTAGATTCCATTTCCATCTGGTTAGTATTACAACATGGGTCGATACTGCAATACAAAACAGGAATGAGAGTGGGTACCTATCATTGAGGTAATGCATGTGTTCCAAAACTCTTAGGTAGTACGTCACTGCTGTGGTATGAAGGAGGATGAGAGGGTGACAATAAGTGTGAATCCCCCTGCGAAATGTTGGGATTCCAACAAACCATCTCTTGATTAGATATTATCTAATAGTTATTTATCTAATTATACGTGATCAATCTTTGATTACATAATATCTAATTAATCTTATAATCCATGTATGGCATATTGAATGTAGAATTGTCTAGATCATGATGTGAGTTTGTGATATGGGTTCATACTCAAATGAACCAGTTAGTGTTACAACATGCGTCGATAGTGCAATACAAAACAGGAGTAAGGGTAGGTAAGCAAGTAAACAACCTTCTCATGTTGAATTTTTATCCAACTGCCATTTTTGGAGACGCAGACGTCTTCAGCTGTTATCAAAGGATCTTACTGAGATTCACACTTATTGTCACTCTCTCACCCTCCTTCATACGACAGCAGTGACGTACTACCTAATAGTTTTGGAACACATGCATTACCTCAATGATAGGTACCCACTCTCATTCCTGTTTTGTATTGCACTATCGACCCATGTTGTAATACTAACAAGATGGAAGTGGAATCTACTTGTGTATGTTTGTCTCTGCAGATGGGCACGGCGGCGACTTCAATGCTCACCTACCTACCAACCTATCTGAATAAGTTGTCGTTATTATTTTTTCCTTTTTAGTGGGATGTCATCATCAGTTTTGAGGTCGGTCCGTTTTTTTGTTAAAAAGTTTTTTATTTTACTATTTTTGTATTTTCATATTTTTTTTATTTTTTACTTTTTAGTGATTTTTTAAATTTATTTTTAAAATTTAATTTTTTAAATCATTTGTTCTAATGTTTAACTTATTACTTTTTTCGACTTTAATTATTTTAATTTTACATAACTTACCTACTACCAAGTACTTTTGTTTAAATTTTTGAGTCATTCGTTTTAATTTTTAACTTATTAATTTTTTCGACTTTTATCATTTAAATTTTCTTCTTAATTTTACATAATTTACCTACTACCAAGTACTTTTGTTTAAAGTCGGTATTCTTTGAGTTACCGGCCGTTAACCTTTTTTCTACATTTTTCGCTATTTTTCTTTTTTAAATCTTTTACTTGTATTTTTTAATTACTAATGGTTTTTTTTAATGTGGAATTAATTATTACTTTTTGAGGTTTTTTTATGAAGGTAGTAGGTAACTTTATTGCTTAATTTTTACATTTTATTTTAGTAACTATACCTACAGTATTATTGTTTAAAGTAGTTATTAGTGAGTCCAAAAAATTATTAAACATATTGTTTAGTAATGCATGCATTCCAGAGGACGTCTCATTGGATAAGCATTAAGTCAATAATTGACTTCTAATTATTAGAACCTGTTGGTGAGCGAAAAAACACGCATTGTTATTTCGCTTCCTCCTGCACCAAACTATTCCACTCAACGTAAGTAAAATGGGGGCGATGATATCCGTAGAGGAGTATCTACACTCAAATCCGCGCAATCCCAGAAAATACCATCGAAATCGGATGGAAAATGTAGAAAGTATAGCTCTTACAGGGAATTCACGTTTGCGCGTGCGCAGTGGCTATTATCAGTTCCTTGCCAATGCTTTTCATCGGGGACCATCTATATGCCAATTTGCATGATCTCTGAGAATTTTCTTGAAATCGGATGGAAAATGTGGAAATGATGGCTGCTACAAGGAAATTATCGTTTGCACATGCGCAGCGGCTATCAGTCCGGGGGCAATGATTTTCATAGGGGACCATCTACACGCCAACTCGTACAATCTCTGAAAATTTCATCGGAATCGGACTTGAACTTCATATTTCAGCCCGCTGCAACATGTTTTGGATGATGAGAAGGCTATGTGCTAGACCCACTTGGTAGTCTACCGGAATTTGATGGTTATCGGAAACCCCCCTCATAAAGCATCTCATTTTTGTGAAGCTTAGAATCGGACCTTAAATTTGAATGTACACAAACATGTACAAAAAATGTACAATCAGTCGGGAAACTCGTCTTTCAATGAAATGTTAAAGTTAATTTCAAAATTGAGTTCAATATCATTTTTTGAAATTAAAATTTTGCTTCAAAATCCACTTCATCTTGAAGAAATAAGCGTTTCACTCTAAATAGGGAGGATGGTCCCCAATGAATGAGAGGGTGGTCCCCCTTGAATTTGTTGAGGGGCGGCAGGCGTCCAAGAATATGCCGGAGGGGACAGGCGGGTTGGCGGGGACGAGAGGGTGGGTGGCTTCGAGGAGTCGGGCGGGGGGGAGAGGATACGGAACAATCTTCCCGAAAACCACGTTTTTTGAACTAGTTTCACAAAATTTCGATACTTTTAACAAAGCAAAATGAAATCTGATTGAAACGGGACCACTATGGATACTTGTAGAACACTTTTCGAAAAGACTCAGGCAGATTGGTGCCCGAATAAAAAAATGTTAGTGGTACAAACATACAGAAAAAAAAAAAAAAAAAATCGTCGTCCCATGACACACCGAACTGTATACCTCCTTCCTTCGGCGCGGCTTCGCCGCGCATGAAGTCGGTCAAAAATGGATAAACTGTTGCAGGTAAAAATCGGACTTCCAGAAAGATACCTCAGGATATTAAGGGTTAACTAAATTCAAATCATAACTTGCTGTGATGTGATCATCGCTGAACAGAAATTATATCTTACCTTCACTGAACCCCTTCGGTTTTCTTCTTGAGTTTCTGAAGAAAGCCCGTGTCCACCAATGTCTTCCGTAAATTCCCTTTGCCTCTCAATATCCTGTAACTTCACAAATCCTCTATTAATGTACTGTGCTTATCACGTACTGATTTATTGTTTTCTATAATGGACCTTTAGAATAGAATGAGAAGAAAAAAAATCCCACTCAAAATTTGATGGTTTATGTTTCAAGGTTTGTAACGTACAAAAATCGAATAAAAAATTTTCGAAATGAAATTTGGGATACCGATTTCATTTGGGGTCTAGTTTGCCCCGAAAGATTTGGTAGTTGTCAGTCACTTCTGAGGGGTGAAAAGTGAGGGAAAACATTTTCGAAATGCCCTAGCTCGAAATCTTTTGACGTACAAGTTGTTTTTCACATCAAGTTAAAATAGTGACAATTTTCATGCATTTGTTGATACCGCCCAGAACTCTTTGGGCCCAACGGTTTGCTAATGAAGATAAGTAATTACCTTTTAAATGATCAAAATTTGATCATTTAATGTTCCATGATGTTCGTTTTCAAAAACGAATGAAACAAACCAGAAGATCAACTATCGTTAGATTAAAATTATTGTGAAATTTACCAGAATACTAACACCTACGTGTTAGCTAACCTGTCAACTGGCCCAGAGGGCTCACACCCCTCTCACACCTCCTATCCCTGGTCTCAAGAAGGCCCGGAAGAAGCCATAAAACTGTTGGTGATATTCACCTACTCGAAATTATAAACCGTTGTGTAATAATTTGCAGCGTATTTATCCAGAAATATGTACAAGAACTTGGCAGTATCTAATTGGAGTATAATTATATTCATGTGGGAGGTGTAATTTCTATATTACGTACCAAGGTGTTGATATATTGCTTCCGAGTCTACCAAGGTAGCGGAAGCTTTGTTTTCCCTTCCAAGGACGAAAAAAAAAGTTCTCCAAAATCAAAATTTTCACTCGCGTTTTGCGTTTCAGACCTTTCTGAACAATTTTGGTTCCGTGTCTGTGTGTCTGTCTGTCTGTCTGTGTGTCTGTCTGTCTGTCTGTCATGAATTCCTTGTAACGCGCATAACTATACAAAGTTATTGTCCGATTTCTATGAAATTTTCAGGGATTGTGCGGGTTGGTGTGTAGACAGTCCCGTATGAAAATCATCATCCTCGGACTGATAGAAGCGACTGCGCATGCGCAAACGTGAATTCCTTGTAACGGCCATAACTTCCACATTTTCCGTCTGATTTCAATGAAATTTTCAGGGATGTTACACATTAGTATTTAGATGGTCCTCTATGAAAATCACCACCTTCGGAATGACAGTAGCCACTGCGCATGCGCAAACGTGAATTCCTTGTAACGGCCATAACTTCCACATTTTCCGTCCGATTTCAATGAAATTTTCAGGAATTTTACACATTAGTGTTTAGATGGTCCTCTATGAAAATCATCACCTTCGGAATGACAGTATCCACTGCGCATGCGCAAACGTGAATTTCCTTGTAACGGTCATAACTCCCACATTTTCTACCTGATTTCGATGCAATTTTCAGTGATTATGCAGATTAGGTTTTAAATGGTCTCCTATGAAAATCATCACCCCGGACTGATAGTAGCCGCTGCGCATGCGCAAACGTGAATTTCCTTGTTACAGCCATAACATTTACATTTTTCATCCGAATTTGATGAAATTTTCTAGGATTGACCAGATTAGCGTGTAGATGGTCCCCTATGAGGGTAGTGAAAGGTACTTAAAGATTGGTGTTTTGAGATTAACTACTATGCATCGAATCATCTATATAATCGGGTTATGGATACGAGGAAGCTATGTGCCACACCCACTTGGCATTTTGTTTTATTATCTTGAAAGTAACCTAATTTTATTGTCATTGCCGCCTTAGTCGGTTTTACTGTTTCTCATTTATATTTTAAAATTTGGTTCTTAATCAAGAAGGAGTATTACAAGAAAGAGAAGATTATCTCGTCGTAAAGCTAATACGCATATAACTATTATAATTTGTAAAATAGAAATGAAACAAAGCGAAGGAAATAATTACATGTTTATATCATAACAACAATGTGACTGTTAGTCCGCTGTTAGTAGCTAGTCACAGATTGGCTCAAGGTATTTTGTTATCAAGTAGGTACCGATTGAACCTATGGTACCTATGGAAGTATCTTTCCGTAAAATGAAATTTGGTGCTCAATTTCCAAAAATTTTCCTCTATATTTTAAGAAAAAAATTCTAAACATACTCGTATTTTGAGTTATGAATTGTTTTATTTGGAAATAATTCATCTAAAAATACGACGGTTCGAAAACTACCAGAAGTCCTCTCAATTTACCGGAAAACCTCAACGTTTTAAATTAAAATCTTGCCAAGGTGTTTGGGTGATGGTCTTACCTTCACTGAACTCTTTCGATTCTCTTCTTCAGGTTCAGTCGAACGTTTGTGCCCAGAGTGTCTAATTTCCCGCTGAAATATAATAACCCCATTATCGAAATTTTCAGGCATTTTAATTTGTTCATGATATTATGTTGTTCTTCGTGATGGTTAATATGTTGGTTTCTTTACTTTTATTGAAGTTTGTTCAACCCAGGTAGGTACTTAAGTATTTAAGCAATCTCATAACGGTTTTACTTGTTCCGGAGATTTTTGGGAGCGGCTTCTTTGAGATGAATCTGACGAGTGTCGTTTATTGGTTCGCTGTCGAGTCCCTTCATCTTCCTGATTTACAAAAAATTATTGAGACGAAATCAGGATGAATGTGCAATTTTTCCAGAAATAAAACTCATCCACCATAAGGCGTGTTCAGAGAGTGTCATAGCAAAAAGTATCCTTTGAGGGTTTCAGCCATTTGGGTAAGTATTAAACACCCTCATAACTCATCCATGTAATTTGATACTTAGTCTCTTGGAGACCAGTGGGAGTGAGGGAAGTTAGATCTGCATTACGAGAAGCAGAGCTAACGTTGGATGAACAGACCAATAGAAGAGGGTCACAGAAGTATTATTTTAAACATTTCGTTATTACAGAGACTATAAAGAGAGAGAGAGTATAAAGAAGGAGGTCTGATGCGATCCATGAGTCACAACGTCAGCAATGACCAAGCAAATGAATTCAGTCAAAAGCTACGAGGGTCCGGTATAGCCGTGGTCGCTGCGGCGCGCGTTCTGACGGGATTCGAACCAACTCCACAAGTCATGGGTTCGATTCCCGCCGCCGACGTTCGTGAGTTTGTGCGTCTGGGGCTCATCGCCTCCCCCGTCACAACCCATCGGTAAGGCAATGAGAAGCCTCGAGCAAAATCATCAGAACCAATAAATTCTGATCTTCCCTTTGGAAGACAGCTGATGACGTCCACGACGCCAGGAATGGCTGTCGGACGAAAATCCAACCTGAACTGGTTGTTTACTTTACTTTTACTATGTATAAAGAGAATTAATGAAATAGTGTGTAATTTGCAGATGATATCAAACATTCAAAATGCTTACCTTGTTTGGTTGTTCTTCATCTTGATCCACGGGAATAAAATATGAGTAGTTCTTGTTATGGCGGCTTGCTATGTTATGGCGGCCCTGCAAATGAAAACTATTTGATTTGAATTTGAGTAAATCTGATGCCGAGCATGTTCAATCTAATAATCTGGGTTTTGATAGTGTAATAAAATTGCAATACATGGATATTTCAACAGCAAATAAATGTAAATTGGTCCCAACAAAATGGGGTCCACTAGAAAAAACTTTTTCTTTGCCGATTTTTCTTCAGGGCTCAAGGACTTGTTACTCAGTGAGCACACAATGAGTTAATACAACATGAGCTAGTGGAGATGCCACCACAATTATCGACAGTGAAATTTTATGGTATTAAATGAAGACAAAATTAATAAAGCACCAACGTTCAGGGAAATTGGATGTCAGAAGTACTGAACAAATGAAAGATCCATCCACAAAGCTTGCATATATTTCATATTGGTAATGTACAACAAAATAAAACATTACAATAACCATATTATTGGGTACGAACCTCTCGTATAGGACGTTCAAAGGGTTCTGAATTTGGGTCCGATCGAACCGTTCGCGGAGCACTTTTATGATTGACTACTGGGATCCTCAGTAAAGACGCCTGCAATGTCCAAAACGTATCTAATGAGGACAAAACTCAAACATTATTCTGATTTTTCTTTTTTTTCTGGAAAAGTTTAGCTCTACTATGTTTTAGTGCTAACACCTGCTCTGATATTTTTTCTTGTCATCAAAAAATATTCTTTGGGAATCTATTAATTGGATTCACGATCAAATTAGTATCAAATTACCTGTTCAACGCATCGATCGTGGTATCGTTTCGTTCCTGTTTCAGAATGTGACCGTCGTCTGTTCTCTTCGAGCAAATCATTTCTGTCATCAGTCTGTAAGAGTGTTGAGTTTGGTTAATACACATACACCCCTCCTTGATTGCATAGAAGATCTTTCCACATTCCTTTATTACCTCACCCCGAGAGAAGAGAGAAATAATTATCTATTACACTTTCATCATCGACTAACAACATATCATAGCATAATAATACATAATATTGCACTTATTATTTTGTCGTCCAAAGCTAAAACGTCCTAAGTCCATTTTTCGCATTTTGCCTTGGATATTCGTCTCGTTGTTCATCGAAGAACATTTTAGAAACACCTATAAATATGTTTCTTTATTTGATACTCCATTTACAAGCACTGGAAGAATAGAATTTGGGTAATTAATGGGTCATTTACGCCCTTCGGAAGGACATAGGACGAGACCCTATCTTAAAAAGTGAAAAAGTGGACTTAGGACGTTTTTAGTTTTGGACGGTAGTATTATCATGGTCCAAAGCTCGGTGCAAACACCCAAACAAAAAAGACTCACTAAAAGGAAGAGAAGTAAAACCACCTTCCTTCGTTACCTTCTTTATCTGATTTCAACCTACTTGATTATTTTTTCACTAATTTTAATAAATTAGGTTACATTGAACTCCAATCACCTCTTGAGCGTTTTCATCGACGCGAAACCGGGCAATTGATTGAGATCTTCTTGGTTGCCTGCTCGTTTCTTTGTTTTCTTCGATCTAAAATTAAATTCACCCAGCATTACTCGAATAGAAAGCCAACACGTGATATTTCAGCTCGATATTCATCCCTACTTATTTATATTATTTATTATTAGATTTAATATACTATTTATATCAGAATACTATAATCTAATACTTATATCATAAATATTACTATTATCTATATCATAATATTACTCATTATAATTGTTCTCTTCATTTATCTAAATGTTACTCCTTCAAAGGTACCAACTTGGTTCATAGTTATTTGTAATATCAACTAATGCATTGTCAATCCAAATATTTCCAATGCCACTCACGACAAGAATTGACGGGTTGTGGGAATACCATTTTTATTAAATTAATTAAAAGTCAAGTAAACAACCATTTCAGGTTGTATTTTCTTCCTATTACCATTTCCAGGCGTCGCGGACGTTATCAGCAGCCTTACAAAGGGAATTTCAGACTATTTTCTGATGATTTCACGAGGGTGTTCACCAAAGTCCCAACTTAAAATTAAAAAAAAAAAAAAAAATTGGACCATGTGATTCTGCCCATGAGTTGTCACCAATCCAAATAACCTCCCGACTGGCGCTACTTCGATGATCTCACGGGAACTGTTTCCTTCAACCAGCTAACGGTCGTTGGTTCAATATCATGTTCATGTAAAATTCCAAATTACCGTCATTCAAGTGACATTTGGAACGATATCATTTTTGTCTTCAATAGGTTATGGGTTATTCTCACAAAAATTTTTAAATTTGACGTAGAAATTTTCAAAAATTTAAATGTTTAAAGGATATCAGTTTTTCAATGTATTCGTGATTAAATGAGACCGACAGCAGCGTAAATAACTGTATTATTTTTTACATTACTTTATTACAGCACTGAGTGTGAAAAACTGACGAAATGATCGTTTTTGATATTGTTAACAGTACAACTGATATACTTTTTTTCCTTTTTCTTAAACCTTACCATCAACATTCACAGGTAACATGCGCAACGAAGAATTTTACCGATTATTAACCCTAATTGGACCATGGTGTCCCTGGTGTCACCGAAAACATCTCAGGAACTCAAAAGCTGCCTCAAAGTTTCACCAGAGTAACCAAAATTAAACTGCAAAATTAAATTTAAATATTTCTAAGGAGATTAATGGAAAAAGTTTTCAAAAGTTTTGTTATAACATAATTTTTTGACTTCTGACTTATAAAAAATGGTTAAACAAATTTTAAATAACAATTTTTTTAAATGGCTGGCTTTGTCCAATTATAAATTGCAATTAAAGAGAAATTATAAAAAATTTTGTCCATTTTCAAATTGCAATTTGAATTTAGTTATTCTGGCGACACCTTGGGACAGCTGTGGGACTCCCAAGATGTTTTCGGTGACACTAGTGACACCATGGTCCGATTAGGGTTAACCTGTCGGTAAAGTGACAAGGATGGACGACCAATAAACGCCCTCGTCCCTGCACACAACGCAGGTCTTCGGCACCTCGCAGAACACTGAATTACCGCATACTTGGTTGGAGTCTAACTTACGGAAAAGACCCCAAATTCCCACCACAGACTGCTATAAGGCTCCAAGGAAGAAGCCTACACAGTTAAATGTTTCTCACCCTACATTTATTTACAAAATTATGAAGTATTGGATTTCAAAACTTAAGACAACGCCTGATGATTACATATAGAGAAACTTTATGAGAACTATGTCAATCAGTAATGTTGATGAGTGATTGAACTTGGCAATATTGAAGAAGTTCCTTTTGAGAATTCAACATTTAATCAAGTTCTTAGTAATTAAACAATTACTTCAACACCCTGGGAGCAGGTCTGCCGGTAAGAACCGAAAATTAGCAGTTTTAAAATTCTCACTCATAACATCAATTTCACGTTTTAATGAAAATGACCCTTATCATCTATCATAAATTGTTTTATCGTCAAGAATACTCGCATTTAAGGTTTGCTTAATTTGAAAAAATTTCTCACCGGAGCAAGCATTGGTTCGTATTGTGTGGCAGTATTTTGAGTTTTTGGTTGAGGCGACGGCTCTTCGTTCTCTGGTAATAATTGGTAAGAACCCACCTGCCATTTAAATTACACAAATAAACTAAACTTAAAAACACAGAAAATTATGTTAATTAAAATCTCATTCAGTGCCCAAAAACATTACTGGTACTGCAAGTATTCGTGCTATAAAGAATTATTTTGGTTAATAAAGTTCATTACGCTGGAAATTCTTTCCAAGATCGATGTCGACGCCCTTTGTTTTGATTTACGATGGTTTTCAGACTCGGGTTCACTCATGTACTTATTTCTTGATGCCATCTGCAATGAAAACACCTACTTACTAAATAATCAAGTCAATCTTATCATAAGTAGTTCTATTTACAGAAAATATATCCTCCCAAAGAGAAATCATTATCAACAATTTTAACTTCTATTTTGACTATTATCAAAACGTCGATGTTTACAGTTTGCTGGTCTTTAAATTTAATCTGCTTAACAAAGGCGATTGCAACCTGTGAGGAATTAAGACGCCTACCTATTTTCATCCAAAGTATGAAATGCATGTTTTTTATGATATTTAAATTTATATTGGTTCATTACCTCCGATAGTTTTCTGTCCATACTAGATCGTAGACGATTTTCGATCTCAGATTCACTGATTCCTCTGATTGTGGGCGCCTGTAATCACATAGGGTCATTGGACGAAAGTAAGGAATTTTGGAAGGCCACATCCACCATTATTCAAAGTTTTTCAATTTCCATTTTGAGGTTGTACAATAGCACCTTTTCCATTATTGGATCATAAAATTCCGTATTTCAGTAAAAATTTGAAATTTTGTTAAATTAGAGAGTGAGGGAGGTAAATGTCTAGTGAGGGAGATAGGAAACGCGGTTTGAGCCTCTTCAAGCTCATTGCCGAGTTCGCTATCGATCTAGAAACACGTTTCAATGTAGGCATTTTGGATGTAGATCTTCAATGATGAAGATCTAGGGCAACGTTAAGGGCGCACCATCGGCTAGGGATCGATTTTACAAATAATGGGGGGTGCGCCTTGATTTTTTTAAGATTTTTAATCGAAAGTAGACTACCTCCTGTGAATTTTGCCTCCAGCCATTCTCTTTTTGAATGAGTAGAACTGTTGCTATGATTTTTCAAAGTTTCGACCGTTTATGACGTCACGCGCCCCTCTCGCCTGGGCGGGACCCCCCAGCCCACTGTGACGTCATAAACGGTCGAAACTTTAAAAATTCATAGGAAAAGATTTACACACGCTAGAAGGTCGCGGTTGGTACCAAAATTCTCAGAATGAGGTCTACCTTAGATTAAAAATAACAATAAACAGTTTTTCCTACCCAGGCGCACACCCTATTTCCAACAAAAAATGTCTCTAAGCAATTTTTTTAGAGGCTTCGTTTTCGAGTTATTTCATTTTAGAGATTTTTTTCGTGTTTTCGACCTTGTAATTCAATTCCTTATAGAGACCTTATAATTCAAAAATTCAATCGTAAATTGAAATTTGATTATACCATTGAAAAGAGCATTAAATGTCCTTACACAATAGTGCAATAATGCATAATGCATAATTTTTTGTAAAGGGATTTAAATGTAAAAAAATGAGCCCAAAGACAAAAATTTGTAAATTATTGAAAATTTTCAATTTTTTTCCATTGTTTGCTAGCCTCATTGAATGTACGGTTTTTCTCCCTGCAGTAGTCTTAAAAGTTGGTCCAAAAGCTCAACTTTCCAACGGTGTATTTAGATATTTTTTAAATCCTTTTATTTTTCGAAAAATTTGTGTTTCCGAGAGAAAAAGCGTGACATTTTTATCAAATTCGTGGATTCAGCATAACGTCTGTTTCATCACTTGCGAGTCAATGCAATTTGGGGCGGTTTTCCGTGTGATTTTTCTCGCTGAATCGAATAGTGCCACTCATGAGGCTGTGTGCACACAGGTACCCATGTATACCTAAAACAAAAGATCTAGGTAGGGTGATATCGACTTGGACGTAAAAAGAATGTAGATACCCTAGCTCCCCTAATTCGGGTTCCTGGGGTGAAGTTTCAATAGTTCTTAAAGTTCGAATTGTTGGATGATAATTATCTACGCTCAAGTATGCTAACGATTTTAGTTTATAAAATAATTTCAATGTGTCCCCCTTTTTGGGTGATGATGAGTTAGGGGCGATTTTCGAGGTCCTGATGGTTGGCCTGCTAAAAGCCCAGACCTCAGGCCCCTGGACTTCTACTTGTGGGGGGGATCTGATAGCTAGGGTGTACCAAGCAATAGAGGATACGGGGGATGAGCTGTTGGAGACCATCCACCGGTGCAGCAACCTCATCAGAGTGGACGAAGATGCACTAGGACGGGCTGTGGATGCGGTGCGCCACAGGTCCCTTTTTTGCATTACCCAAAATAGGGGACACATTGAAAATATTTTATAAAATAAAATCGTTAGAATACTTGAGCGTAGATAATAATTATACAACAATCCGAACCATAAGAACTATAGAAAACTTCACCACAGGAACCCGAATCAGGAGAACTAGGGTGTCTACATTCTTTATACTTCCAATTCGTTATCACCCTACCTAGATCTTTTGTTTTAGATACCCACACAGCCTTGTGAGTGGCACTATTCGATTCAGCGAGAAAAATCACTTCATCGGTTAACGGAGCTATGACAGTTTGAGTGAACAAGGCCGAAAACATGAAAAAAATCTTTGAAGTGAAATAACTCGAAAACGGAGCCTCTAAAAAAAATTGCTAGGAGACATTTTTTGTTGGAAATTGGTTGTAGCATCGATCCCTAGCCGATGGTGCGCCCTTAACGTTTACACACTGTATATTCTACACTGATGTGCCTCGTTATGGGGTACATGCAAATTACCTCCAGTGAATAACAACCTCACAATAAGTACTGTGGTAATGTGGTAGCCAACAAACTATTCCAAAGTAAACCTCAACGGAATTTAAAACAGAAACTCGATTCCAATGGTTCATCATTTAAAATAATAAACCAAAATTGGCTGTGGGTGGTTTTCAATGGAACCAAATCCTATATAAATAGACAACGCTTACATCGTCGATTGGCGGGCGAGGAAGTTTGGGTATTCTTGCTGAGGGACGTCGTTCATCTCTTTCTTCATCTACCGGTTGTTCATCAGCATCATCACTATTCCTCAATGCCAGTTCGTCGTCATTTTCCACTTTCGTCAGAGCAGTAGGTTCCGGTTCCTTCGCAATCAATAACTCCGTACGGGAGGTTTCCTGAATAAAACCAACCTTTCACTAGAACATCCCGCATCCACTCATTCATTTTAAAATATTATGTAGAAATTCAACGATAATTTTAATTAGGTTATTTTTCGAAGAGCTATTCTTAAAAAAGCTAATTTTAATCAGCTATTTTTTTTAAATGAGCTAATTTAGTTAATTTGTGTTGGCTGAATTTAATTTTTATTTCTTTCAAATTCCATTCAATCCTTTATTTTGTGGATGCATCTGAGAAGAACATTTCGATTTTTGTCAGATTACAGTAAATTGTTAAATAATAGCAAATAAGTTGGATTTAAATGGAGTTAGCCGAAGCCAAAGCCGCAATTTTAGTTGTGTCCAGAATTTTAAGCAGCGCTGTACCTACTAAGGAAACAGTAGATATAATAATAGCCTAAATATAAAAATACGACAGCCTATGCGTATACAAAAAAGGCTGTTTTCGTGACTTTAATCTGTTGTTTCAAACCCTGTAGTATTGTTTAACCCCTCAGTTATCGTAAGATACTCGTACTAGGTTGTCCTGGACAAACAATAGTCTGTAATTTTGTTTTTTTCAGATATTAGAATTCTCAGGATTTATAAACATCAATGGTTTTTACCAGTAAGTTCAAAGAACAACTCTTGAGTGTGAAAAGAAAATTAGCAAAATACTGACCCTGGGAATAATGGAATGAGAGAACCGATAGGCACTGGACGCCTACAAGTAATGCCGGACTCAAAAAATTATTTCTGAACAGGCGTGGGTGAAGAACGGCTTGAGTGAGGGCGTTTTTATTCAATACTAACTTCCATGGATAGTAATATCTAAGATATGGAAGTATACAAGACGGATATACAGCCCTCAAACCATCTGAATCAATTGAGCTACGATGCATATTATTCACATTTTGGGTGACGTTAAGACGTGACATTCAACGTGACATTTAAGACGATAATTATAATTCTGTCCTCTAAGAAATACATTTTGTGTGATGTTTAGACTCTTTACAGACTTCGTGTTCAAAAAAGTGAATTTAGTAAAATGCAATATTTTGTAGATACTGAGTTTAGAATTAGACATGGAATTTACTCTGATGAAAAAGGAGGTAGGTAAGTTGGTGAGGAGAATATCAACCAGCCTAAAACCGGGTTTGGTAAGTGGAATGGTCTTTCCCTCCCAAAACCGTTAAATGATGTTTTTAGGAGGTGGTAAGGTGAGAAGTGTATGTTACTGAGTTTTGGGCTAGACTGAGTTAATTAGGGGAGGGGGGCTTAACACACACAATTTTGGTATATGTTTGGTCCAACTATATTGATTCTCGATTCTGTAAATACAGTAAAATTTAGGGCTCTCAAAGATCCGTGCCCTGAAATGCTCGTTAAACCTTTATTTTAGTCTTACGCCTTAATTTTTCCTCACAATAACCATCACCAACGTGTTTACAGCTCACCCTTGGACTTCTCGTGCCCGGTGAAAAAATCCCGGAACCTGGAGGCGGGCTTCTCCCACGCTGAGGTTTTCTTTGGCCTTGGGAGGAATTCTATGAACAATGAAAAATATTCCGAATAAATAATCAAATAAGTAAGTTACTATACGTGGTTTGTGTTAAATAAAGATTTTCGTTGGAATTTGTTGAAAAAAATATTGGCGTTGATAGAGACAAATTTTACTTCTAATTTGAGAGATTTAAAAAAAATATTTTGATGAACCATATTTCGAGATTTACATCAGCCCCATATCTGTGCACTCACGTCTCTAAGTTTATTCACTATTTAGCCACTCCGCTATTTATTAAAGGTCATAATTCGCTACACCTTAAACAATAAAATTACCTAACGTGAATTGAGAATTCACAAGATTGAGAATTCCACCAAGCTGTTCACTTCTAGTAAAAGTTGTCCAGAGCATATTCATTATTTCTGCATACCAATTATCAACGTATAAACAATAATTGAAATATATACTTAACACCTAATCGTGTTTTGAACAAAGTACGAGCAAAAACTCCCACATATCATCCTATTACTTTTACCTTTGAAGTTCGATCTTCCGTTTTCGATATAGAAACTGATTTCCTCCTAGGAGTGCGGTCGTTCTGCGAGACAAACATTGAAGAAACTGATTACCAAATTTCAATGACCAAATTTACTTTTCAACTTGTGAGCATGAACTGAAATTTACCAAGTATTTAATGAAGTTGATTTCAATTAAATCTCACCTCATTCGTATGTATAAATTATTAGTTAGTTTAAAAAACGCCTTTGAGAGCGATTCATTGTTGAAAGAGAATTCTGGATTCTCCTATTGCAGTACTGGAACTCGCATTATTACTAAATAGCATCAACACACCATTCTTGTAGCTCCTTGATGGGCGGCTAGTTTTCGACATTTTCCTCTTCCCAAGATCAAAAAATCCTCTAATTTTGAGACATTTATACTTTCAGTATCCAAGGTTCAGCACCGCAATGAGGAGAAAGAATGTGTCCTGGGGGGATTGTTTGGTTAAAATTTTTTGGCCAGGATAATTCTTGTACCTTGGGGTTCTGCAACTCTCCACCCTGAGACTTACTTCTGAATGGAGTTTTTTTTTTGCATTTTCTACCAACTTTTTTTGCATTTTCTGGACTTTCTTATCTTCATGCAATGAAGTAGGGATATCATCTTCTTCCTCTTACGCCTATTTATAAAAATGTTCGCTATTCTGATACTATAATTGTTTATAAAAGAAATTATCATATCATCCTATCATTAAAACGAATCAATTATTATCCATAATTATTAAATCGAATCAGGTACCAAACTGATTAACAACGTCTCAAGAAAAGTTCTGACCCTCACAAGACTTCGGCGACCTCCAATTTTCTTATAACAAAATTTTAAAGTAGTCTGAACGCCACGGAATTTTTTTTAATCGGAAAATGATTAAATTGAAAAAAATCATTTATTTCACATTACCTGTGTATTGTAGACAACCAATCTTATCATAAATATGATTTTAAACTTTTATAAAATATGTAAGATAATAGGATTACCCAAAACGACAAGCTGGTCCCGTAATCACGGGGAGTTCGAAACGTGGTGAAAACGGACTTCTTTGGAGATGGACTTCTACTGTCATTCCTTATTCTCACGTCCTGGAATAAACATACGGTTTTATGAAGCAAACATTATGTTGGTGGTAGTGTAGCATAGACAAGAGTTGATTCGCTCTTAATAATTTCAGCTAAAATACACAGAATTCACGTGCATTTGGTTTATTATTTTCAATAATGAACCTCTGGAATCGACCAAGAAAAAAAGTTTAACCCCCTCAAAATTACTGGTTTACGTTCCAAGGTACGTAGAATCCGAAAATCGAATAAAAAATGTTCTTGCCGTCCGCCGTACGCGGCACTTTTCTTAGATTCTTCGTAGTAATTTTCAAAATTACCAGGACCAAAGTTATGTACCTATCTCAAATGTCTACACTTTCCTCAGCCAAATTTTTTCAGCTTTCCCATAGTTGAGACACCTCTTAACTATTTGATCCTCTACAGACTTTCACTTTTACTCTCAAAATTCAAAAACGCCAGATTATAAAATCAGTTTAAAACTGAATTAGGATTGATCTATTCAGTTGATGTAGTTCTTTCGAAGTTAAATGTTGCAAACTGCCTTTGAATCAGCTCAAAATTTGCTTTCAGCAAGGATAATCCTGAAAAAGCATACCTACAAACCGACAGTATTATTGAATCTGGGAGACTCATTCTTTTTCAATTCTTTTGAAATGTTGTCCTGAACTGAAATGAGGATGAAATTTCAATATTTTTTCCTATAACCCAAATGTAGGCATATTTCGGTGTAGTACGGATTTGGTACCTCTTGGATTTCCATTCCTACATTTGCTAGGAGACGAAAACTTGAAATCCATTTCGAAAAATAGCGGAATAATATATCGTGGGGTTCCGGGTAAAAGTGACCAAGTAACATTAAATGTTAATAAACAAATTTTGTTTGTTAAATGAGGTTTTTAATCATTCCGGTACTAAGGAACGTTGTCTATAGCCTGAAAATGAAGATAATGTCCAATTTTAACCAGATGTATGAAAAATATTCAAAAATAAATTTTACCTCCCCGACCCAAAGTGTTTTATGTGACCAAATGGCATTTGATCACTTTTACTTCGTAAGATTTTGGTATTTCCTATTCCAACAAAAGTGACCAATTGGAATAAGAGCATTTTTACCTGCACCAAACTAAGAGAGTAGTCATCACAACCGTGCTAGTAATAATGACCAAGTGCCAAAACTCGAATTTCTGTGCTGGTACTTAATAATGACCAAATACCACATGTTCACTTCTTATTGGCGTCGCCAATAGGAAGTAAGCGTCACCTCCAACACAGTACAATGTACTATATATTATATAAACAAATATAGTTCCATTTAAGAATGGAACCATTGTGCCCTTATGGCCTAACTTAAATATCCAGCCAGTATTCATGTCTATGAATTATTTTTTTGATCTCGATGATGGTTGGTGACGTTTCTTGGCCTAAATTGCGAAAGTACGATTATTAACCCATTTCCGCCGACTGTGACATATATGTAACACAGTAAGAGGCTTCTTGCAGTTCGGTTTACGGCTACCCTATTTTCCGAGTCGTTTGAATTACGCTTAGTTATCAAGGAGAAGTTCCTTACTACGGATTTTCACCGAAATTTTAGTCTCCGCGTCAATTTTGCAGCGTTTACAAGCGTTTGTATATGACCAAGTGCGCAACGAAGAGAATTTCGAGACCCCGCCATGTTGTAAGTACTCTACATCCATTGTTGTGGGTTATTTTGTACCATTGTTGGTACTAATTCCTTCCTTAGGTTTATAAAAGATGATACGAGTTTGCTAAGCTCAGTTTTATGGCAATGTTGCTTTCTGGTACTACTAGAAATAGTAGTGTGACAAATATGTCACAGTCGTCATACGAAGTTCAAAAATGTGAACTTCATACCATGCATCCCAATTTTTTACCCCTCGTTATTATTTGTCAGGTAGTTGTTTGCATTTCAGTTTTCAATCATTTTCATCAAAATCTACTCAGTTAAAACTCACGTTCACTCATAATCTTTTCCATTTTTCAGTAACGTCTTGCAACTACTCATATTGTAGCCATTATTAACTTGGCTACAATATGATTTCCATCCAGGTCTACACCTTGGATCCGCATAATAACTGGAAATTTCATCGAAATCAGATGTGAAATGTAGAAGTTATGGTTGTCACGAGGAATTCACGTTTGCTTATAAGCACTGACTATCAGTTCCTGGGGCGATGATTTTCAAAGGGGACCATCAATACCCCATTCCACACGATCTCTGAAAATTTCATCGAAATCAGATGGGAAATGTTTTTAATCGTACCATACTAAATAGTGGGCAAATTCATGCAGTGATCAATAACTAGAGGAGCTTTTCTGTTACCTACAATTATTCTGAGTGATAATGAAATAATATAATACTTATCATGTTCCTTATATTTGATTTGAATTTATATGAAAATTGAATTACGAACTTCTAATATGATTTTTTTAAAATTGTCGGCATTTATTTGAAAAAATTGTTTCATTGACTTATTATGTTCCTTTCAATTGCCTTCATTTATTCTAATTTTCAGGAAAAATTTCAAAATTTATTTGATTTAGAAAATTCTGATTCCATAACATTACTTGATTTAGCTGAATATTTGAATTACAGTCTCTGATTGATCTCTGATTTGTACTTTATTGATCTCTAATTCGTTGTTCGATTGTGTTTGAATATTAAAGTCATATTTTGTTCCGTAAAACATCAATAATTTATCTACCAAGATTCTCACTGCTTGTGAAAAAGTTCACTGAAATGTTTGTCTGGTGGCGACTGTGACATATATGTCACAGTAGATTCTCCCACTCCTAGGACCCATATAATTTTTTTGATATTTTTCTCAACTCAAGAGGGCCTAGTTAAACAAAACTAGGTAAGAAAATTTTGAATTTTCCAAATTTTTTTATTCTCGGCGGAAATGGGTTAATTATTATTGTTTGTATTAATTATTAATTATTAATATGTATTAATTATTTGTTTGTATATGAGGATAAGTTATTTCATTGAAATCTTTTCAATTGTTTAAAGAAATGGTCCTGCCCCTCTTCTCGGAGTGAGAAGCGATAAGCCTCACTCCAGAGGCAGCTTCCATTCAATCTACCTCAATATTATCTCCCGGAGGAACGGAGATAAGTGAAATACACTCAGGCTCTTTCGAAACCTCTTCGAATCACTTTTAGAACAACCTTAACATACGAATCGTCTCACCTTCAAACTTCCCGGGCCTGCAGAGAAAGAAGGGCCGCAACCTGGAGGCGGACTTCTCCCTGGGGTCGGTTTTCTCGGGCACTTCAGGAGATTCTACGCCGGACCGGGACACCACATATTATATGAAATACAATAATTGGATATTATTGCGCCATAAAACTCAATTATCAGCTTATTCACCTGTTTTCTAAATAAACAGATAACAAGGTTTCAAGTACATAAATGCAAGCGATCGATGTTTTTCTTCATGTTGGTTGGTGGTAACAATGGCAGAGTTGTGTTCTTTGCAGACGAGTGATCTATACAAAAAATAATAAACCTTTGCGTAATAATTTGCAGCGTTTTTTATACGATAAGGTGATTTTTCCGGTAAGGAATGAGTATGGTATCACTCATTTTCATCACATTGAGGTAAGACGGAGAAATTGTAAATCGTAAAGATACCTTAAGTACCGAACATTAGTTTTTCAAAAAAAAAAATTGTTTCATTGGAAGAGTGATAGGGTCTCACAACCTAAAAAAAAGGAAACATCACCGAACAAAACAACCATTTCACCACAAAGTCTGAGTGTCTTCCCTCACCAGCAGAATCACCTTCATAATTACTAATAATAACCAACCTTTCTGAGCTAATAGGAAAATTTTCTACAAGGAGAGATAAAATTGATGTATTACACATGCTGTCAGTCCGAAACATACCTACTTCCACATATTCCCCCAACACACCTTACTCGTATTTTTTTTAAATTAATGATTGTTTATTATCTTCAATAATGAACCTTTGGAATCGACCGAGAAAAAAAATGTTAACCCCCCCCCCCCTCGAAGTTTGTTGGTTTACGTTTCAAGGTACATAGAATCCAAAAATTGAATACAAAATTTTCCGACCGTCCTCCGTACATCGTACGCGGCACTTTCCTTAGTTACCATGGACCGATTTTGATAAAATTTGGTATATAGGCTCCATTTGGGGTCTAGTTGTCACTTCGAAGAGGTAAAAAATAGGGGTTGAAACTTTAAAAAAAACCTTACTCGACAAATTTCGATATAAAGGTATTGTTTTTCCATCAATTTTCACGTCGAGCTCTGTAGAACAAACCGTTCGCTCGCTACGAGAATTTAAGGGTTGGACTTACGATAAATCAGAAACACGAGTGTGAATCGCAAAAGAGGCCTAATCCCCGTTCAAATTTTAGCTGACCGAAATACGATCGATTTTTTTCTTCAAGTTGGGTTGTGGTGTTCTTTGCAGGCGAGTGATCTATAAAGAAAAATAATAAACCTTTTTGTGATAATTTGCAGCGTTTTTTTGCTTCCTCACTACCGAAGGTAGGGAAGCTTTGTATTCGTGAAGAGGGCGTCGACTCGTGGTCCCAGCTGAAAGGCCTTCCATTGATGTTGATGGCCAGTGCCTGAGGGCAGCACCACACAATGTTCGATGGATATACCTGGGAGTATCCTTTGGTACCCAGGGTATATGTCGTAACATGCCAATGAAAATGACTACAATCCTTGAGAAAATTGACAGGGCACCACTGAAGCCTCTGCAGAAATTAGTAATATTGCGAGACCACGGCATACCCTCACTAACTCACCAACTAGTGCTGGGAAGTACCACGCTCTTAACTCTAAAACAGATGGATATATCTGTAAGGAGATATGTGAGAAAATGGTTGCGCCTGCCATTTGACTCTGCTAATGTTTACATCCATGGACCAGTGGGTGATGGTGGTCTTGGAGTACTGGAACTACTCAGTCAAATACCAACCATAAGAGCTAATAGGGTAGGGGCGGCAAACACACAACTCTTTGAAGGAGGAACGAGTCTCCAACAACAAAATGGGACATCAAGAATCGACCGTCGAATTGCCAGGGCACAACGTCTCCATCAAACTACGGATGGAGCTGAACTGGTAAAATCACGCGATAACGGAGCTAGCACGGCATGGATCAGCAACCCTTCAGCGAAACTATGGGGATGGAGGTCGTTGGGTATGGTGAAAGTACATTCTGGTTCTCTACCAACAGGAGTGAGGAGGACAAGAGGCAGGCGTACCGGCAGTAGCCATCTGTGCCGAATGGGATGTCAAACACCCGAAACAGCCTCGCATGTGCTCCAGATTTGCCCAGCCATGGTAAGACCCAGGTGTGCCCGTCACAATTCTGCCCTGAACCTACTGGAAGCCTACGCTCGCCGTAAAGGATGGCCAGTATGGCTAGAGCCACACTGTAACCTGGAACAGCGAGGTTATCGTCCAGACCTCTTGGTGGTAAAAAGGGGAGCCTTCATTATTGATGTCTCAGTGGTCTCTGGCTCCGGCCAGAGATCACTCGCAGACATCAATGCTTCCAAAATTCGAAAATATGAAGTTGACGCATTACTAGGTGCTGCAGCAGCACTTGCAAACATTCAGCGAAACCAACTAAAGGTGATTGGAGCAACGATCACCTGGAGAGGGATATGGCATGGCAAGTCAGCGAAGGATCTGATTCGGGCTGGTTACCCACTGTTTATCCTGGAGTGGATGACCACCCGAGCCCTAACAGGAGGATCATTCATCTGGTCTAAATTCAGGGCTACGGCCACACGACGGCGTGCCACGGCTCGAGCAAGTGGGCTCCGTGGGACTTGGAGCTGAACTCGAACCCCATGGGGAGGAGAAGTGTCGACTGATGGCATAGTCAGAAGAGGCACAATCCTCCCTCCATCATTTGTGGGATAAGGTGATTCAACCTTGTCCCTCACCCCAATGTCCGAGGTCGGATCTCGGACCCTGATACCAAGCAGCCAGATGGACATGACTGCTGAGTGCTGAAAGTGCTGATACAATACTGTGATGTAAATATTTATGTACAATACCATCAATTGTAGCGGTGAAGTATTTTTTCCAATTACAAATTGTTAATGAAAGAAGTGAAAAAAAAATGTCCTCCAAAATCAAAATTTCCACTTGCTTTTTGCGTTTTAGAGCTTCCCGAACAATTTTGGTTCCGTGTCTGTCTGTCGGTCTGTCTGTCTGTCGGTCTGTCTGTGGTCAATCCTTGTCCCGGGCAAAACTATACTAACCTGTGGTCCGATTTTGATGAAATTTTCAGGGATTGTGCGAGTTAGGTACTAGACGGTCCCCTATCAATTTCAGCACCTACGGACCAATAGGAGCGAGTGCGCATGCGCAAACGTGAATTTCCTGGAACCTCGGTTTCTCGGTTTCTAATGAACCGATCTTGCTCAAATTTGGAGGTTAGTTAGGGACTAACTTCTAAGAGACACCCTATAAGTTTCAATCAAATTGGTCAAGCAATAGCCTCTGCGCATGCGCGAACTTTAAATTTATTGTTACAACCAAAACTCCGCAACTATTCAACCAATTTCGATGAAATTTTCAGGGATTGTGTGGTTTAGGTCCTAGACGGTGGACCGCTAAATAAAATTCTACGTTGAAAATACAAAATATTATAAACTATAATACCTTATAAAAATTATAAAAATATTATAAACATTAATACCTGCAACCCTATCCCGCTTATTATCGCCAATATTTTGGTATATTCAATAACTCTTTGAATCATGATTTTTTCGCCAACTGATTCTATACGTCCATGCTACAATGAGTGAGGAAGCTATACTGCCCACCCAACTTGGCAGACGTTTTTTCTAAGGAATATATTATAAAATGTAAATTTGAATCTTTATTACTTCTGAACATTATTGTGTAGTGCATGTTGTAGAGGTAATCTTGGCGAATAGTTTAATTAATTTGGCTGGAATTTGTTATTTTGTACGAAAATAACTCGGAAGATATGGTGAATTTCCTGTAGGAGAACTTGAATAAAAAGCTTTTTTATTAATGTTCCCCAAAAATATAATTCAGCACTTTTGAAGACACCATTGGTGCCGTAAAACACCCTTAGAATTGACTTGTTTAGTTTTTTTTCAATATGAAATAATAATCAAATTTAAAATAGAAAACTATTATTCAGTGGAAAATCTTGGATGTTTTCGTCATTATTTCAAATTGTGGGTTCAGAAGAAAGCCGGTGTATGACATATGAAAATTAGGTGAGTACCTACAAATCAGGCTGGAAAATAGCTCTCTCCAATAAATTATTCAATTTGGGATGAAATTAGACCAAAAGAGAGTCCCTTGAGATTATTTCAATAGATTTTCTCAGTAAATAGCAAAGTAGACTTGTCACAGGCCGTCACCACTTCAAATCAAGTTGAGAGATTTCAATGAGTTGCAACGGACTTTCCTGTGTCTGAATTGGACTAGTCAAGTGTGAACTACTTTATTACGACTACAGAAACCAATGACGCTACAGAAACTAACTTTAAAACTGAAGTGCCGACAACTGGAGCCTCCACCATATGAACAACTAAAGTACCCTCATCAGGTCAAATTCCTTTCAACGTCTCATTATCATCTTTTACTCATCCTATATTTTTATCTTTTACCTGCGCAGCTAAATAGAAGGCGCTATCACGCATAATACTCGTAGTCGAGGATCTCTTGGTGGAGGAAGAAGGTTCTGCAGAAGCAGGTTCAGCTTGGCCAGCCGCCGGACCAGTCACCAGCGATGGGAAAACTATCGGTTTCGTCTAAACATAATTTCAATGTTTTTTGAGATGCTTCACGCTTGAAAGAAACTAGGAAAATTATATAAACAAATGGTGTAATTTTAAATAGTGTAATTCTATGATATGGAGGACTTTCGTAGATGGCAGAACATGTCTTCAATTTTCCATAATTGGCGAAAATTCACCACATAAAAAATATAAATTGTCATGTATATGAATACACAATGCAATCAAACGACTCACAGTTATTCCGTTCCCTTCTTTCAACGACTTCTGTGAGCTGTGCATTCGCAGGATGTTGTCGATAACTTGACTGGTGGATTTGTGCACCAAATTGTTTTCATCCAAGGACTGCGATTTTATCTGGATCCGAAAGAACGTGTTCATTTTATTTACAAACAATGACCTTCAAAACCTTCATTATTTTTCAAAATTGATCAAAACCTCTCCTTCCGTCCAAATAATAGGTTATTTTACTAAATTGTGAAATTTACTGCCTCTTAAGTAACCCATTGTAGTAAACGTGGATTGGTAGAGGTCGGATTTAACTTTCGTCCTGTATAAATATCAACATTATGGTACTTTTTTTGTTGTTTGTTGTTGATCACGAACAACATATAACAATGAACTGCTGTATTCCAGTGTTCCATGTTCGCTCAATTACTTATTAGTTTAGAAAACATTTACCAAGTTATCGTTAGTCGGTAGTGTTGCTGAATCTTTCACTTCCTGGTCTTCAAGTTGTTTCTCTTTCAATAAAGACTTCTCTTGAGCATCCAAATCGTGATTAGACTTTTCTGTCAATTCCTGTAAACAATAAAAACATCACCTCTTAAATGCAATTGTATGGAAAAATCTGGAGGCACAATAGCAGGAATTCAATTAAAAAATGTCTGCCAAGTGGGTGTGGCACATAGCTTCCTTGTATCCATTACCCGATAGTATGGATGATCCGATGCATAGTAGTCGATCTCAAAACATCAATCTCTAAATACCTTGCACTACCCTCATGGGGGACTCTACACGTCAACCGGGACGATCTCTGAATATTGTTGGAAAATGTAGAAGTTATGGCTGTAACAAGGAAATATACTTTTGTGGAAATATACATGCGCAGTGGCTACTATCAGTCTGGAGGCTATGATTTTCATAGGGGACCATCTACACGCCAACCCGCACAATCTCTGAAAATTTAATGAAATCGGCTGAGAATATTGTAGAAGTCATGGCTGTGGCAAGGATTTCACATTTGAAGAATCCACCTTTTGTGGAAGTTAACAAGAAAATTAGTGCGAAATGCCAGAGGGATCACAATGTGTAAGGGTTTACCGAACTGCCCGCTCAAAACTCTAGTATTTTCGAAAAACAAAGTATTATAATATACCTCTATTTGCAGCACTGGCTCTACTTCTTCTATTGGAGGTGGTGGCATCAATAATGGTGGTAACAGAGGAATGGAAAACATTTTAGGCTGAGGCGGTGGCGATGGCAGAGGTGGAGGAAACACGTTGTCGCCTTGAGATGAACGCTTGCTCAACACGTCTTCTTCAAAGCCCTTAACCTTGAAAACAATAAATCGCATTTGAGGCTTTGAGGCATAGAGAGCACAGTGCGTCTACCGACTATCAGGGCTTCCCAGCTGGGAGCCCCAATGCTGTGAGTTATTATCAAGTGTTCAGACTTACCTACTTCACTGCAAAATTCGCAATGGTTTTCCGCCGCATCAGTGACATAAACTCAAGTCCCGCTAATTCACTACTTTATCCTTTCCTGCTTCAACCAAAAACTTCCATTTCCCGCACTAGATGCACCAATAAAACCCTTTTCCTCCTGTAAAACTTATATTTTTCTCCAATTTTCCACATTTTCCATCTGAATCTTTGTTTACCTTTTTTGAGCAGTGTTACCTCGCAATCAATAAGTGGCTTGCCAACTTAAATACTACCTACATTTGCAGTAATGCCAACCTGAGCATGCTATTTTTGTTATATTGTTGTTTAATTTAAATAATTACAGCGTTAAATACTGGGTTGTACCCATCCAATTATTATTATTTTGTATTTTTCTTATTCAAGGCGACATAGTTCATAAAATCAGTGAAAGTTTTGCAAGTGTGTGTCAGTGCCTCTCCACAAGCAACAGGCCGTTGTGACGTCACGCCCTTCTTCCTTTGTTCAGTCTGTCTCGTCTTGTCCGCCATTGAGTAACGTTTTTCCTGGAACTCCCAACGAATTTCTTGGAGTTATCCACAAACATCCGCCCTCTCATTAGTCTTCTACCTCAAGTTCCGCATTATAATCGTCGGTCACGCCTTCTGATTTACGGAAAACACAAGAGAGAAGTTGGATTCTGCATATTTCTGGTGCCCTGGGACAAAACCACCTGGTCTGGCCTGCACTCATCCCAGTACCTGTGTTCTTCTTCAGTGCCTAGCTGTGCTTCACTGTCTGAAAACTTCTCCCTGGGCTACCTACTGGTAAGGCTGACAAGCTTCCATAATAAATGTCTGATGGTCACACTTATTGGGCTCACCACAACATCTTCACCATCATCATCACCTCACTGATTCATCCTACCTACCTATGAACATTCAAGGGGGTTCAGGGGAAAATTCTGCATACTTAATACCACATCTCTTTAATACCTATTTATTTTTCTTGATACCTTGAGTGTAGGTATTTCCTCACTCAATCCAGTGGCCACTTTAGGTAGGTACCTATAACACACAAGTTGTTCCTACTCTCACATGCATCAACAGCATCATTTACCAATAAATCAACGTGTTGTGGAATTCAGTTGTACCTTTTTCCATTACACCCTAGTCCAGGTAAATTTTGGTAACAATTTGCAATATCATTCTAGTCAAAATCATAGCTAATACAGTCCACTAGTTCATGTAGTAGAAAGTAGGTTTTCTTTTTAAACTTATTCTCACTACAATCGAAGTTTTTTGCCACTTGGCAATTTTTTCTTGTTTGCAATTAGTGCAGGAGCATAGCTGCATTCAAAACAGCCTGCCTTGCACACTACATTTTGTGGTCAGTTCGACCGGATTTGGATACAGTTACCTAGGTGCACTACCTAAATTTTGTTCCTAGTACATCTGTGAATCCATTTGTAAGTTGTTACCAATTTCTGAAGTTTTTTGTGATGCTTGACCTGTGATAGTAGGATAGTACAACCTGTGATAAAGTAATACAAGACTGTGATTTCTATGTTTGTTATTTATTATCATATATTTATTAACTGAATTATTTATTATAAATCATAGCTATTTATTCAAATATATTTTTCTATAACGCTGTTTAGGTAGGTAACAGTCAATATGCCAATTGATTCTAATGTCACCTTGCGAGGGGTGATGAAATTTAGGACCCAAATGAAGGCTCTAAGTTCAGATTTTCATGCAATTAGAAGCAAAGGTTTTGCAGCAGTATCCTGTTCGTCAGATCGCAATGTTTTTCGTGGCATGTTTGCCACAGTTGAAAGATCGTTCGATAGGTACGTTCAGCTCTATGAACAGTCTTCTGACTATTCAATAGAACATGCTCTTGACCCTCCTTTCCCCTCGCTTGAGGATGAGCAACTCCTCGCCCAGTTCAAGTCATATTATTATGATATCCTTGCCTATAATATTCAAATAACAGCAGCAATGACACCTCCCAAACCTTCCACTTCCTCACTTCGAGATTCCTTAGACATGACTCAGCTCATGCCTCGTGTTTCACGAGCTATCCTTCCTAAAATTCCCATCAGACCCTTTGATGGCACACTCACTGAGTGGGAAACCTTCAAGCAGTTGTTCGAGTCTCTCATCATTGGTGAGCCCAGTCTGAACAACACCGAACGATTCCATTATCTGATCAGCTTCCTGGAAGGGCCTGCGTACGATGTTGTCAAGAACATTCCTATGATTGAGCAGAACTTTACACAAGCCTGGCAAGCATTGACTAAGCTTTATGATGATAAGCGTAAAATAGCTTGCACCTATCTTAATATGCTTCTGAACTTTAAACCTGCGCAGGGAAACCAAATGCATCCTCTCTTCAGGCTTTCCTTTCACAAGTTATGGAAAGCATAACTTCACTAGAGAATTTGCAGATTCCTAACTTGGCGCAGTATATTCTTTGTGAACTGGCTCTGAGAGGGTTAGATCCTGTAACTCGGGAAGCTTTTGAGTTGCATAATATGGATAATGCATTTCCCACATCTGCTGCCTTGAAGACTTATGTGCAAAATCGTCTTCAGGTTTTGCGTATCACTGGTGAACAACCTAAGTTGCCAGATGTATCTAAACCTGCAACCTCATCTCAGGCTAACAGGTCTGCTACTGGGTTTTTTAAAAACCCTAACAAATATGCTTCTAAGTCTGATGCTAAGGCTGCGCTTATGGCACAGATACCTGAAACCAAGTCAGGTACTTCCAAGACTTGTTATCTCTGCAAGGCGGACCATGCCATAATTGCATGCTCAAGATTCAGGAATGCAACACCATCTGAACGACTCAACATGTTGAAGAATTTCTCAGGTTGCCGCAACTGCTTGTTTCCACAACATAAAACGAAGGATTGCAAGTCACCCCATAACTGCCGTGAGTGTGGCAAACGCCACCATTCTGAATTGCACCTTCCTACAGAGGAATCCTCGTCAAACAACCCTTCTGGTTCATCTGCATTTTCTGGTGCAAGTACTGTTGGTACTTCCGGCGTACTTCTGGGAACCATTGTGGTTAAGATCAAGGACGCACTGGGTGGATCTCAGCTCTTCCGTGGAGTCCTTGACCCAGGCTCTCAGCTCTCCTTTTTGACTGATGAGTGTGCAAAGAAACTTCGCATAACTACACGCCCATTTAAGGGTGCCATCGCTGGTGTTAATAATACACCTCTCAAGAATGTGAAGGGCAAGACTTCAGTCACCTTCCTTCCACGCTACAACTCTAATAATAATATCCTTGTAACAGATGCAGTGGTAGTTCCTTCTATAACTCCCTTCCTGCCTCAGAGAACGCTTGAGTCATCAATGTGGGATGACTATCTCTCGTATGATCTGAGTGATCCTGACTTCACAAAATCTGGACCCATCCATTTCCTCATCGGAGCAGATATCTATCCAGATATTGTCACAGGCACTCCTGTAACAATCCATGAGGATGGTCCACGCCTGATACGTACCGTGTTTGGTTATACCGTCATGGGAAAGTACAACTGGGAGAAGCACTCTACAGATCAACCTTCAGTGAGTCTATTCACTCATGATATCACTCCTCTTATCGAGCGCTTCTGGGAAATAGAAGAACCTGCTGTAACTTCTCATATCTCACCTGAAGAAGAGGAATGCGAGCGTCACTTCTTGGAAACTCATCGTCGTGCAGAGGATGGAAGATATATTGTTTCGTTGCCGTTTAAATCCAACCTGCCTGAGATATCCCCTAATCAACGGCAAGTCTTCAGTCGCCTCTTTTCGCTGGAATCCAAGTTTCCCAAGGATCCACAACTGCGAGAGGATTATAGTAACTTCATGCTGGAATATGAGGAGCTTGGGCACATGAGTCCTTCAACCTCTCCTCCATCATACTTAATCCCTCATCATCCTGTGTACAAGGTCAATGGCAATGATCGAAAAATAAGGGTTGTCTTTGATGCCAGCTTTCGTTCAAATACAGCATGTCTCAATGACCTACTTCATGCTGGGCCCAAACTCCAAGCTGACATCTCTGTCATCTTACTCAACTTCAGGCGTCACAAGTATGTGTTCAGTTGCGACATAGTCAAGATGTTCCGGCAAATCTTGGTTGAGCCCTGCGATCGCCGCTTTCAGCAAATTGCCTGGCGTGCAGACCCTAGCAAACCTGTACAACTGTACGAGCTCAACACTGTAACCTACGGGTTACGTTCGTCACCTTATCTCGCTAATCGGGTCATCAAGCAGCATGCTACCAACTACAAGGCTGAGTACCCTGAAGCATCAGATGTTCTGATGCATAATACATATGTTGATGATATCGTTGGGGGGAGTGACTCACCTGAACAACTTCTCGACTTGAAGCACCAACTCATTGATCTCCTGCAACTTGGTGGATTTGAGCTCAGCAAGTGGTGTTCCAACTATGCACCCTTGCTATCAGATACTACTCATGATCAGCAACCCGTTGAACTCTGCGCTGAGGACACTCTAGCCACAAAAATTTTGGGCATGAAGTGGGACCCACAAAGTGACTCCTTCTCTTACGAAGTTTCAGCACCTCCTGCTGGATTTACTAAACGTACAATCCTATCAACAATTGCAAGATTATTTGATCCTCTCGGATATCTTGGTCCAGTTGTTTTCTATGCCAAGTGCGTGATGCAAAGTACCTGGATACACAAGCTTGGATGGGATGAGGAAGTTCCTCAAGACATCAAGATCCTCTGGAGTCAGTTTCTGGCTGAACTTACTGGTTTGACAGCAATTAGAATCCCACGTGCATTTCCAAAAACTGACACATCATATCAGCTTCTCTGTTTTCTCCGATGCTTCGGAGCGAGGTTATGGTGCTGTGATCTACCTTCGCTCAACACAGGGTGATGATGTTTCAGTCACACTCGTCAAATCTAAATCAAGATTAGCCCCACTTAAGACATTGACTGTTCCACGTCTTGAGTTAAGTGGAGCTCTATTACTTTCTCAATTGCTAAAGTCACTTGAGCATCTACAGCACGATCTGAACATAACTCAAGTCTACTGCTTCACTGACTCGACGATTGTCCTGTCATGGATCCAGACTCTGCCTCACCTCCTGCAGACCTTCGTCTCCAACCGAGTCCAGCAGATATTGTCTGTCACACAACAAGAATGGTGGCATCACATACGTGGTTCTGAAAATCCAGCTGATGTCATCTCAAGAGGTATCTCTCCATCATCACTTCAACTACATCCACTATGGTGGGATGGACCCTCATGGTGTCGCAAGCCCATTTCTGACTGGCCCATTACTACCGAGTTACAGGGTGTTGATATACCTGAGTTGAAACGACCCAGTCTCACTCTTGTCATGGTTACAACTAATCATGAACTTATTGATTATACAACTCGGCATTCTTCCTTTACACGCCTTGTTCGTGTAATCGCATATGTGAAGCGATTCATCGCTAACTCCCGTATATCTAAATGTCTGAAGAAACATCGAACTTCTGGTCCTATTTCTTCGGTTGAGTTCAAGCATGCGAATCAACATTTAATAAAACTTCTTCAACATTTCTATTTCTCAGATGTCTTTACCTCCTCATCTTTTAATCTTCTATCTCCAGAGCTCAGGCGTCTAAATGTATTTGTGGATCCTGATGGTCTTATTCGTGTTGGTGGTAGGCTAAATAATGCTCCACTTTCTGAAGAGCAGAAACACCCGATCTTATTACCTGCAAGATCTCACTATACAAATCTCGTTGTGGACTACCATCACAGAGCAAACCATCATATTGGGCCTTCTGCACTGTTAGCCACATTGCGCCAACAATTTTGGATTCCACGAGTTAAGAACCTTCTGAAGTTTCTTAAGCATAAGTGTGTTGTGTGCACTCGATTCTCTAGAATGAATGTCGTCCCCTTCATGGGTAATTTACCCAAATCAAGATTTGCTGGAGTGCGGCCTTTTTTGATTTCAGGAGTGGACTTTGCAGGGCCGTTCATATACCGTGAAAACTCTGGACGAAACCCCAAGCATCTTAAAGCATATTTATGTCTTTTCATTTGTATGTCCTCCAGAGCTTTACACCTTGAGGTCGCCACATCCCTGTCTATAGAAGGTTTCCTTGATGCTTTTGACAGGTTCATTGCCAGACGGGGTCTTCCTGCGCAAATGTTGTCTGATGGAGGAACCAATTTCAAAGGTGCTGCCAGGTACATTGAAGACATCATGCAATGGCACAACAGTAAAGAGAATCATGATGCAATCAACAGTCATACTGCACATCTTGGTATCCAGTGGTCATTCAACCCACCTGCTTCGCCACATTTTGGTGGTGGATGGGAAGCTTCTGTCAGATCCGTGAAGGACATCCTTTTCAAGTCCTTTGGTAACCGCACTTTCTTGCTTCCTGAGCTCTTCACAATTTTCACTAAAATCGAGGCAATCCTCAATTCCAGACCACTTACCCCTATTTCTAGCAGTGTGGATGATTTAGAGCCACTTACACCTGGTCACTTCTTAGTAGGACAGCCTCTTAACGCTTTACCTGAACCAGACTTATCTGTTATTCCTGAGAATAGACTTGACCGATGGCAGCTCATCAGGGAACGGATACAGTACTTCTGGAACCGCTGGAGAGAAGAGTACGTGAGAAGCCTGCAACTCCGCACCAAATGGTCAAAGGTCTCACCGAACCTTAAGGTCGATGATCTTGTTCTAATCTCGGATGCCAACGTCTCGCCAACCCAATGGCCTATGGCTAGGATCCTACAAGTACATCCAGGAGCAGATAAGGTTGTTCGAGTGGTGACACTTAAGACTGCAAGAGGAGTCTACAAGAGACCTGCGATCAAGCTGATACCGTTGCTGTTGGAGCCTCTATGAGTACAAGTGCTGCGTCTCTCCACCAGTTGCGAATTGGGGGGAGAATGTTCAGACTTACCTACTTCACTGCAAAATTCGCAATGGTTTTCCGCCGCATCAGTGACATAAACTCAAGTCCCGCTAATTCACTACTTTATCCTTTCCTGCTTCAACCAAAAACTTCCATTTCCCGCACTAGATGCACTAATAAAACCCTTTTTCTCCTGTAAAACTTATATTTTTCTCCAATTTTCCACATTTTCCATCTGAATCTTTGTTTACCTTTTTTGAGCAGTGTTACCTCGCAATCAATAAGTGGCTTGCCAACTTAAATACTACCTACATTTGCAGTAATGCCAACCTGAGCATGCTATTTTTGTTATATTGTTGTTTAATTTAAATTTTTACAGCCTTAAATACTGGGTTGTACCCATCCAATTATTATTATTTTGTATTTTTCTTATTCAAGGCGACATAGTTCATAAAATCAGTGAAAGTTTTGCAAGTGTGTGTCAGTGCCTCTCCACAAGCAACAGGCCGTTGTGACGTCACGCCCTTCTTCCTTTGTTCAGTCTGTCTCATCTTGTCCGCCATTGAGTAACGTTTTTCCTGGAACTCCCAACAAATTTCTTGGAGTTATCCACAAACATCCGCCCTCTCATTAGTCTTCTACCTCAAGTTCCGCATTATAATCGTCGGTCACGCCTTCTGATTTACGGAAAACACAAGAGAGTTGTTGGATTCTGCATATTTCTGGTGCCCTGGGACAAAACCACCTGGTCTGGCCTGCACTCATCCCAGTACCTGTGTTCTTCTTCAGTGCCTAGCTGTGCTTCACTGTCTGGAAATTCGCCCTGGGCTACCTACTGGTAAGGCTGACAAGCTTCCATAATAAATGTCTGATGGTCACACTTATTGGGCTCACCACAACATCTTCACCATCATCATCACCTCACTGATTTATCCTACCTACCTATGAACATTCAAGGGGGTTCAGGGGAAAATTCTGCATACTTAATACCACATCTCTTTAATACCTATTTATTTTTCTTGATACCTTGAGTGTAGGTATTTCCTCACTCAATCCAGTGGCCACTTTAGGTAGGTACCTATAACACACAAGTTGTTCCTACTCTCACATGCATCAACAGCATCATTTACCAATAAATCAACGTGTTGTGGAATTCAGTTGTACTTTTTCCATTACACCCTAGTCCAGATAAATTTTGGTAACAATTTGCAATATCATTCTAGTCAAAATCATAGCTAATACAGTCCACTAGTTCATGTAGTAGAAAGTAGGTTTTCTTTTTAAACTTATTCTCACTACAATCGAAGTTTTTTTGCCACTTGGCAATTTTTTCTTGTTTGCAATTAGTGCAGGAGCATAGCTGCATTCAAAACAGCCTGCCTTGCACACTACATCAAGTTAATAGTTTATCATATAATTTAGTAGAGAAGAGGTTACACTAGAAACTATTCCACTGTACCAAAATGAAAGAAAGTAGAAAAATCTCCTCAAAAATATCTCAGTCGATGAATGCCCACGAGCCGCTCTAAGAAGCTTGAAGAAGAATGGAGCCTGACTCATATTTCTTATTGCATGTGATACAAAATCTAAAGCCGCGGTTACACTTGCGGTGTTGAGACCAACACCGAATATTCGTCGTCTCTTCCCGTAAGTGTAACCGCGGGATATTTGCCCGAGTGTTCGCCAATATTCATAGTTCGCTGAAAAGGCGGGTTTTTGTCCCGAGTCAAAGGCGCCAACTAATGTATTCGTGCAGCGTATGCACATGCGGCAGAGTGTTTGGCGGGTTTGCTCCCCGAGGCAAGTTGAAGGCGCTGAGCTATAGTTACAATCAGACAAACGAATGTAGGAGACACCTTGAACATGAATACCAGACTTTTGTAGCTGTCTCCTATTGCCAAAAACCGAAGTGTTATAGCAAAACTTACATAAGTTAGAATAGCTTTCTTGAACTTCATTTTTTTTATTTTTGGCAATGAGCGGTTTGACTTTAGCAAGCAAAACATCAAAATCTTCTCCTGACATTTATTAAAAGTTATTAAAATATCCTGACCCTTGCTCTTTGCTTAGGTCCTCCATCATACCTGAGATAAAATGTAAAGACAAAAAATCAGTCTGCCCACCAAATTTTCTTTTATTGGACAGGACACCTATTTTCATTTCATCCTAATTTAATTTATTAGATTAATTAATTAAATCTTATTATTTTTCCTCTCAATTTTTAGGTACCTACTGTTTAAAATTTAACTGGGGGGTTCGCTTGCCTGAATATTCGTCGACACCGCAAATGTGCCAACCCCGAGCAGAGGCAAATATTCGGTGTTGGACCCAACACCGCAAGTGTAATCCCGGCTTTAAAATGTAGATGTTTAGTGCTATCACCGATATGACTGAATTGAAGTTTTTAACAAACCATTTTGAATCAATGCCTCATCTATTTTTACTATTCGAGCCAATGTGTGTTTCCAGACCTTAGGTCGCGTGCCTTATCTTAGGTCGACAAACACACGGAAAAGGGTGAAAATACGAAAAATATTGGAGTGACTTGAATTCAATTCCGAGGTCAGAAACAACAAATTTCCACTCATTTTGAAATGTTGCAAAATTACTGCATAATATGTCATTTTTACACATATTCACTTAGTACGTGGCATTTTTCACAACAAGAAGATAATAGTCAAAGTATTACCATTTCCGAAAATGGTTTCGAATCTTGTGTTGATTCCTTCTCGAAATCCATTGGTCCGGTCAAGTTAGGTCTTCGGCAATAGTGTTTCATGTTTACCTGCGTTTCATACTTCATTATACATTCACTCAACTAGGTGTGTCACAAATATAGACAAAATCTTCCTGTGTAGTGGAATTTATTAGAAATTTTGGTTAGATAGGTTCCTAACTGTGATGATTTCGTTGTTAAACCGACTTAGAAATAATCTTTATTTTGACTTGCCTCGGTTTGGTCTGTGGTGATAGGTGTTATTCTATCGGGAGAGAATCTTTGTGATGGTACCTGAAAACATAGGAGGTACGAAAATTATGATCACCATCTCGAAAGGAACAAAACGCTGCATATTATTACACAACGGTTTATTTTTCTATGTAGATCACTAGAAAAACTAGACTGACTGTGACTGGCTGTGGTGACTGTTGTCACTTCTCAAAGAACACGGCTTTCCATTTTTAGAACCTACCAACCATGATTATTGCGCAAGGTTCTTTATGAACGTTATTTTGATACAGAGTACCTGCCAGCAAAACATCACCAGAGAGTTGTGGATGCTCTCTTGAGGAACCACAACATGGAACAATCCTCCAAAAATGAAACGAACAACTTGAAACGCCTGCAACTAATACAGCTTTGCCATCTCTACTACCATCAACCATATTTTTGCTTCACAATCAAGTTTATTTTCAAGAAATAAACGCTTCACACTAAATTCGAAGAAGCAGAGAATGTGTTAGGGAATTTGATTGCTGGTTGCTGAGGAAGCAATACTTATCACAAATCGAATGAACTAAGAACAATCTTATTTTGGTCAGATAAAATTTGAATAGAAATTAGGCGTCTTTGCGATTCACATCCGTGTTTCTGATTATTCGTAAGTCCAACCCTTAGTTCCCATAGGGAGCGAACGCTTGGTTCTACAAAGTTGTGGGTGGTCTCATTCGGTTCTAAAAATTCAATTCTATTTTAAATTGATAAAAAACGATACCTTTATCTCGAACTTTTTTGGGCTAGGACGTTTTTAAAACTGCAACCCCTATTTGTTTACCCCTTAGAAGCGACTGACATGAACAAAAAGCCTCGCGGCATAACTAGGCCCCAAATGGAACATACCAAATTTCATCAAAATCTGTCCATGTTAACGATGGAAAGTGCCTTGAATGGTGGACAGATTTTGTAAAATACGATTTTCCGATTCTACATACTTTGAAAAGTAAACCATACAATTTTGAAGGAGGAGGGGATAATTTTTTCTTCTTCGATTCTAAAGGTTCATTATGGAAAATATTTAACCAGAATATTACCCATATATTTAGCTCTAAGGAAAGTCTTGTGAAATGTGAAAAAAGAGGAAATTAAAATCAAATTCAGAAAGATGTATTGGTTGATGGGAAGGAATTTTCGTCTCTCTCTCTCCACAATAAACTGCTTGTTTATAAGCAGATCCTTTGCCCTATCTGGACCCATGGAATTCAGTTATGGGGCTGTGCCAAAAAATCAAACATTAGAAAAACCCAAACGTCCCAAAATAAAATACTGAGAAGTATAGTGCGTGCACCTTGGTACATGAGGAACGATGATATTCATCGAGACTTGAGGATGGAAACAGTCCACGAAATTATTGCAAGGTACTCAAGAAGGCACGAACAATGCCTCCACGATCATGAAAACCTGGAAATGTTCTACGTTTTGTACAACGAAGATGAACTCCGGCGACTCAAGCGAAAAAAAACCACTGGACTTAGTTAGTGCAGTTATGTCTCAGTGTTGAAAATACTTATACTACATACTCAAATAAGCTCTGCTAGAATGATGGCTGAATCTTCAAATTGCCGTGTGGAACCCCTAATTTGAATAATATGTATAAAAGTGAATTTCTTGACCAAATGAATTCTTCTGCGAATTTAGTTCTTATATTTGAATATTGTTGTACTAGTCCTGTCACCAGGTGCCACAAATGAGATAGGGGTTGCAACGTTTGGTGTAGCATTTTTCTCTACTGTTTTCATATTTTTTGGGGTGCTGAACATGAATCGGAAGCTTCCCAACAAAGTTTTTGGTCCGAATACCGCCAAAAACACAAAAAATCGGCCCTCTTTTGTTTTTAACGGATAACATTGAAAGTAGTTGATAACATGTATAGTAAATAAAGAAGCTTAAAAATCTGCGTCGAGTGAGTTACTTAAAGTCAAAATTGGGGGCGAGAAGGGGCTGCGTGTTACTGTAGACGGGCTCTCAAGGAGTGTAAAAATGATATGTAATTTTGCTAGATGGATTGTATTTGATATTCAGTTGCAATAATAAATCACGGAAATAAGGAAATAAAATAAAATGGACTTTTTCAATATTCATATCGTCGTATTGCACCTTTTTTCAATACCTATTCATACTGTCGTATTGCACCCCTTCATCTCTTTACGCTAGGTATGGAGTTATACTGGAGTTATAAGTTCACTGCGCTACAATACAAAGACCTAATGTATTGTAGTTCCTTTTCATTAAAATAATACAGGAGTGTCATCATTACTAATAATGAGAGAATTTCGATATCCATAAAAACTACTCGAATGTAGAGACAATATAAAAGGTAAAAGCATATTACTGTATCAAAAGTAGGTAGGTACCATATTTAATCAGAGAACAGTTTATGTCGATCAAAAGATGACGTCCGGTGTGCCAAATCAGTAAAATCCAGGCTAAAAGACCAATTTTTTTGAAAACTGAGGAGTTTTTACGGATGATGAAAATTACTTGTCAACTTACCCAATAAGTACGATCTGGTGATCCGTGTTTTGCTCCGCATCTTCGACTGTTGAAGAAAATTGGCGAAGGAATCTGTAGGGAAGACAAAAATGCGGTATTAAGGGTGAAAGAGCCCTTCAGTGTGATTTTAGATGAAAGATGGCGCTCTCGGTACACCAAAAGATTCCCTAACTTTTCTTAGCCTTCTTTTCTCAAAACGAATTGTGGTAATCTGGATTATTTATTGACAGATAGGCAAAGTTGGAGTATATTCTTCAATTTTTTATTAGAACATGTTTCGGCGAATGTCAACACTTAGGGTGAAGAAACGTGTTCCAAAAAAAAAAAATTGCTCCATCAACTGACTCCATTCACCCATCAACTAATTATTTATTTAATGTGAAAACATTGAGTAGTTTGCATGATCGAGTTGATAATAGGTGAGTAGAAATTTATGAGAGCTCCTTAACGAGTTGCTTCGGATTGTAAATGATGGAAATGTTGTACTCACTACATACCTAATTATTTATTGACCAAACAATCAGATCTGCCGAAAGGGAAGTTGATATCTTGTATCTTACCTTGTATTTGATATGTTTATTGTCTCTCTCCTGTGAAGAAGTCCGAGTTTTACCGGAAATTGATTTTCCAGAGGCGTCATTTGATAGATTTTCCTATGAATGATTACAACGATTTGGTTAGACAAGGTAGTTATCGAGGGAATAATTGGGAAAGATGACTATTCACCTATTAGATTAGGAATGGCTAACTTCTCTGAATACCTACTCCTTTAAAGCGATGCAAATATTTCGGTCATTTGAGACCATTTTTACGCACCAAAGCACCAGAAAAAATCCTCGTTCGAAAACTCTGTTCCTTCTTGATCTAACTCACAAGCTGGTCAGAATTCTCTTACTCATCTCGAAATCACTTTCAATGGTCTTCGAGATGGTTGAGGTTTTTCAACGCATTCTAGCCTTCTAGAGAAACGTGAGTAGTTCTTTTAATCACACAGCTAACCGACTTTTTTGAGTTCCTTGCATGGTAAGTATTCTCATATTAAACTGTTTAATTTATTTTTCTTCAATTTCTTCAGAATCAATAAGAAGATTAATTCATTAATAAATAAATTATTATCATCATTAGTACTGAACTTACGGTATTGGTTCCAAAATGAACACTTTTTCGGCTACGGCTTCTTGATCTCCTGAACGGGCACGGTTTCGACGACTTACTGCAGGGCTGAAATTCAGTAAAATTTCTTGAATCATATTCATTTGTGATGCACTTTTTGAGGAAACTGATAGGTATTTTAGAATAAATTGTTTCCTCCTCACTCACGTTAACATCAACCTTTCCATGCCATCTACCCTCTCCCTACCTCCTGGAGAGCCACGACTTCCTTGAACGTCAGTTGGCGATTCTTTGAAGAGGGAGAAGGGAATTTATTTAACTACTCAATTGACTGCGGTATTCTACACAAAATATTATTTGAAACATATTATGTAATAATTTGCTGCATTGTGTGCTAAGAGCTCGTTTGAAAGCAAACCATTTTATTATTCCACTATTCATGTATACAGGGTGTCTATTATTCAAATTTACGTTGTACATTAAGGGAGTTACAATTATTTTAATAACGCAAGATTTAAAAAAAGCGAATAAACAATATATTATTGTATATATTGTTGTATTATTGTATATTATTGTATATTGTTGTGTTTGTGTTGTTGTTATTGTGTTTGTTGTTGTTGTTTTTATTATTATTTTATATTATTTTTTTTATGCAAAAAATTTGTAATTTAGTTGTAGAATCGACCCCAAGATTTTTGGCCAGCTCTGGTAGTGTAAGTCCCTGTAAGTATATTTTGAAAAGGTAATTTTTCTCTGAAGTCGTTAGTTATATGAACGATTGGTAATCCAATTTTCTTAAGTACAGTTTTAATTGCATCTCCCACGTATTATAGGAAGCTCATGTGATTATTGTCTTCAAAACCCCCAGAAAATTATTGTTAGGATGCCGCTCCAGCGTAAAAATATGTTTTTAAGGTCTAAAAGGCTTATTTCCGTGCTGTATTGTTTGTTCGAAAGTGAGTAGTGAGGTTATTGGACACTTGAACGTAAAACTTCAGGTAAGCTCAATTTTCTTTTAATTTTAGCTTCTTCATAAGTTTTTTTGTGCCAAAAACTATTGCATAATGTACTTGAATAGTTTCTACAAGAAACCATAGCTTCTCCTACTCGGAAAACTTAAATTTACAGTCGGGAGAAGAATATCGCACTTGCCCCAGTAAAACACGAGGCTGGATGAACACAGGCGTGATGTTACTCGTAAAGATGCTTCCTGCATGCTACGTTTTTCCGAACAATTTTTGCTCTAGTTTGGGACTTTTTGAGCTTCACTAAAAATGTACTTGTGAGACTTTGTGGCGGAACCTGTTGTTTACATGATGCATGACGCATGTCTATTTTGTATCTCTTTAAGGATGGTTCGTAAATACAAAAGAACAACGAGACCTCACCCTGCAACTCGTCAATGTTCGCGGAAGAAGATTCGAGTGGATCATTGGAGGACTTCCTCGCTCATCTTGAAGATAGCGGGATCAATAGGCTACTCAAATGAAGAATGTTAACTTTTTACCTTATTTATTTGATAATAAATATTATTTATTATCCGATAATTTTGTTTACTTTGAAAACATCCTTGTACTTTTTGAATAAATTTAGATTAAAGTTAGAAGAAAAAAAACGCTATTACTCCAGTTTCCGGGGTAAGTACGTTTTGAACAAGGGTTCGAAAATAGCGATATTTTCGGTACAAAACAATGCTTTTGGGATATATGTTATATGGGTCGATCCTTCATGAACCAAGGAACAACATGAAACAAGAAAAATTGCACCAAGGTCGTAGGTTCATAAAGATTTTTCATTGTGAAGTCAAATTAGTAGTTTTCCCGAACGCACTTGCCCTGGGTTACCTACTGGATCTGTTTTTTTACATTATCTACATAGGTAGCCTTTGTAAAACGATGAACCTTTTATGCAACGATGAACAGTCTACCTGGTGTATTTCTGATAAGACCCAGAACTCACAATTGGCGCTGCTTTAGACTTCGAACGCTTCCAATTCCAAGAGGACGATTTCGAAGTTAGGGGTATAGTTGGCAGCTTTTCCTGTAACAGAAACCGAATTGCTGTGCATCTCTTGCATCAACATTTCTTTTTCATGAACATTTATAGTCAATTAGTGAAAGGTCTAGGATCCTGATTTGATGTGTTCTCTTGACTGTACAAAGTAACGACTCTCGGTTTAATTTTTAATTAATTTGCACTTTAATTTATTCAATTAATCGAATCTATTTATGGAATTTCATAGTTTTTCGAATTCCAGTCGATCATCCGTGAAGATTATATTGATCAATATCCAACAATTTTGATAACTTGGGTAATAAAGATGGTAACTAATATACTTTCGTAGAATATTGTACATAAGATGAGGTACCAGTTGATTAAATGCAATTGGTTAGTGAAAAAATGAATGAATGTATACCAACCTTACTCTTGTACTTCTTATAGGATACATCCGTGGTTTTGGAACCCTGATATTGAAACAAAAATTGTATACAGGAAGGAATGATTATTAAGACAATACAGATCTATGCTGGTGAGTTTAATACTTGCATTGTATCTGTGTATTATAATTATCTTTGAAAATCAGAAAGTATGGAATCCAATATACATTATTGAGAAAGTATTTGATAATAAACCTCTATTGGAAACATGGTGTAATAGTCTATCGATACTAGGTGTATTGTCAGTACAATTTATTATCAGATCGAGATGTGGTTACGTCTTATATTGGTAACTGGTCTATATAACTTAATAAAAACAAGCAATATGAATTTCGTCCTAAAATTCCCATTCTTCTATTGAATAGAATAGATCTCACTATACGGTTTCCAGACAAGAACAAATTTTGTTCTTGTCTGGAAACCGTATAGTGAGATAATTGTCTGTAATTATACAGTTTATCATTTTCTAAAAAAAACTTGATATTAAACTACATAAAACTATATAAAAGGAGATATACCTAGACGTTGTAAGTTATTTCAATAATATACTCAAGATGGATTCTACCTCTTCGGATTCAGACGATTCCGACACCAAAGCTGCTCCCATTCGTTGGTATTGCGCATTTTCTACCCTCTTCGGTACAATTCCAGGAGGGCCCATTACTAGATCACTTATTATCCTAGAATCCTGCAGAATAATGTTGACGAATAACAGTGCTGTAAAGATTTCATGTTTCTTCTGGCGTAATCCATGAAGAAAGTAATTCTATGAATGTTATTGCATAAATTACCTACAATCTCACAAAGCTCTGTGGCATTCTCTAAATAACCGTTGGTAAACGTAGGTACATCCACGTAAATCTGTTATGACAATAACTCTTTAGGGCTGAATGTCACGTGTTTACAGTAATATTAAATAGATTATTGCAGCACCTACAGGCCCTAATTTCGATTTCTCCTCATTTGAAAACAGAGCGAGATAGGTATTTTAATTCGACAAACGGATTTCATTGAATGATTCACGTAGAATTTTGGACGTGCTTCTTTTCGCGAAATTAAACATTTTTTTCTCCAAAGATTGAACGTACAAGATTGTAGGTTTTAAACAGTGCAAATCGGGTTTCAGAGTTATTCAAAATTCGATCGTAGCCATCGAATTTTTGTTTCCAGGATTTAGGGGAAATAGTCGTGATTGCAAATTGTATATAGCGGAAGGGGCGTTCGAATTTCTGGCCACTTCAAACCCTCTACATCCCTGATTTCAACCTCTCTGTCTTGGAATTGAGCGATAAAATGGGATCTTGATACGTAAATTTGAAAACACAAGGCAAAATAAATGACTTACTCGTGATCGGTATGAGAAAAATCAAGGTGTACACGCACTCACACTCACACAAAACCCATGAGACTCGAACGATGGAGGGATTTACACACCTTCTTGTTTTTGAGTGTTCTGAGTCGGACAAACAGTCAGATTTTGAGGAAACTGATATAACTTGGTATCTGGGGTGGTTTGTGATCTCCCTCTTACTCTTGATCTGGCGTAGAGATCCATGTAGCGCGCAATGCGCTTCAACTTCATTTTTATAATAATGAGAGCCCTTGTTTATGTGGTCGACTCTAAACAAAAATTTCATGGATCTTTGCCCCGAAATTTCGGGAGCTAAAAAATATTTGAATCTATCAGCAAATCGCAATAATCGAGTTATGATGGATGTACTCATCTATATTATGTGTTGATGTTAATTTTTATATATCCGATTATCTTGTCAAGTTAACTGACTATAAAAGAAGAGAAAACGCTGCAAATTATTACATAAAGGTTTGTTATTTTTCTGTATAAATCACTCGCATGCAAAGTATACAGCTTTGCCATGTTCACTAACTACCAATCATATTTTATCTTCAAAATCAAGTATATTTTTAATAAATAAACAGTGATTGCTAATGATTCAAAGCTGAGTAAAACTCAAAGAAACGAACAACGATAACATTTTGGTCAGCTAAAATTTCCACGAAGGTTAGGCCTTTTTTGTGATTCTCACTCATGTTTCAGGTTTTTCGTACGTCCAACCCTTAAGTTCTCATAGGGAGCGAACGGTTGGTCCTACAGAGCTTTGGGTGGTCTCATTCGATTCTAAAAATGTAATACCATTTTAAAGTGAAAAAAAAGATACCTTAATCGAAATTTTTTGAGCTAGGACGTTTTGAAAATTCCAGCCTTTATTTTTCAAAACTTGGAAGTGATTGACATTTACCAAAAGCTTTGGGGCACAACTAGACTCCAAATGGAGCCCATATACCAAATTTCATCAAAATCGTACCTACGTACCTTGAAACGTGAACCAACGAATTTTGAGGAGGGGGAGGTTTAAAGTTTTTTTATCGGTCGATTTCATAGGTTCATTATTGAAAAAAAATAAACCAAATTTAAAAAAATGGCACGTGTTAGGTATTCTGAAAATTACAAAGATACAGACAAAAATTATTACCAATCTGAATATGAACATCGTTGAGTAGTTATTTACATCCAAATCTGATTGATTTTATTAATTTATTCTCACGAATTTATACGTAAATTTTATTTATGGTATAAATTAAATATGAAAATTTTAATATGTATATTTATGTTTATTATCATATTTTATACAAGAAAACACGAAGACAAAAGGAAGATTAGGTTGATATTTCGGCTACTTGCCTTTTTAAAAATTAGAAGAAATGAATGGAAGAGTGGTTGCAACAGGTTGTAACTCTTCCATTCATTTCTTTCAATTGTTTGAAAATGGCAAGTAGCCGAAGCATCAACCTAATCTTTCTTTTATCTTTGTGTATTCTTGTGTAAAATACAAATGTTCAGTAGAACTATTGAGAAGGAGCTCACACATAATTATGTTTGTTATTAAATTTATATATTCACACTTCTACTGGAAATTAAAGAGGTACCTTAAGGTTTGGACATAATTAAATTATTATTAATATTATTTAATTATTCTAATGACAACGCCATTAATATCCCTTGTCCCAATGCCATCAGAGTGTTTGATGAAAAAGTAAGTAAACAAGCAGCTTTGCTTTTCAGCATCATTTGCCACAGTCCGCAAAACTTGGTGGAACACAAATTTGAGGATGCTACAGAATGGATATTATTGAGGTTCTTAGTGACTCACACTGGCGGTTCTGATGGTCTCTGCAGATCCGTTCCGGTCGCCGCTCCTCGCTGTGTCCAACTGGTCTCCCTTCCGCCGCCGCGGTCCCAGAGACTTGGTGGCTTTGGCTGCAGCCCCGCTAGACCTACCCAACGTCTTCTTTATCCCCCTCTGCGTCACAATAGAAGTACGAGTACAACAACCTGGAACCTTCTTGTTCAAGTTCGATTATCTTTCAGACTTTTCTTGGGTATCTTGTGATACACAAAATTCAGTGTACTCACTTAAAAGTAGGATTCGTATAATTGAAAATGTCACAGCTTGAACATTTCCAACGGATTATGGTAGGTACGCAGCACGTCGTTGTAATGTCATCTTCGTTGAAATAAAATTGGAATGCAGCGAGTTCCTGTACGTTCCTATTTCCGCCTACCTAGTACTTAGAGGAAATTTGAATCAGGTTAGTAGGAGGAATTTAGAACAATGGCTACTCCAAACAAATTACGTAAAAAAACTCGAAATTCATTACACCTGTCGAATCTGCAATTCACTGACTTCAAAGTAGTTCAGGACAGGAATTTCAAAACAAGACTCATCAGGTGTTTCAGTCGAGAAACTCACGAAAATGATAACGTGGTTCACATCTTCCTCCAAATCTGGCCTTCCTACGTGATGTAACGGCCTCAAACACAGATAGCGCTCTAACAAAAGTATATTTTAGCAAAAATTTCGATAATTATTGTACCTGTGTAAAATTTTACGTTTGCAGGGAGACATTGCCGTTTGACGAATTGTAATGGGGTATTTCAGTCAATTTAAAAAAAAAAATTTTTTTCAAAAGAGTATGGCTCAGGAATAACGGTAATCGGATCTGTTCGTCGAGAAAATGTTTTTAAAAAATCAGAGAAGCTAAGGAAAGTTGAAGATTTGGATGGTGTGACGTAGCTAGCCAACTGTCTTTGAAAAAGTATCCTAGCACATAGAAGAGAGGAAACCCTTGGAGGACCTCTTGGACAATAGAAAATACTACTCACACACGCGCGCGGCATAAGTGTGTGTGCGTTAAGGGAGGCCCGCCTTTTTTTCAAACGTGCGATCTCTTTAATTAATTTTCCTACCACATGTTATAGTATCATTGGGCTTAAAGTTGGAGTTTATAGGTTTTCAAGGGTGCTGAATCCAAATTTGAGGTCAAAAACCTGAATTTCCGACCCACCGAAATACCCCATTGTCCGATAAGTAAGGGAGGGTGAATGGATATGCTTTTCGTTCTTTCCGAAGAGCAACATGCTAACACTTGTTACAACTAGTTCTGTGCTAAGAATACATGAACCATAATGTCATAAGCAAAAAGGTCCAAAAATATTATTCAAATTATTGAGGTACAAAAATATTACTTACATATTTTTGTGTTTATTTATTTGTTGTTATTATTATTCATTATTTTAATTATTTGGTGTAGGTGAAAATCATTCTAAGATCAATCAGAGATCAAGTTGATTTCAATCCTTTTCCTATTTCTGAAACTTCAGTTATTTTAGAGATTTTTATGAAGAAGGAAAATCTATACTTTCTAGTGATGTATGTTCCAATAATTTTGATTATATTACGTATCAGCATAATTTTGCACTATGATGTCCCTTTCGTAAAATCTTGATTAGTACTGATTACCGTACGTAGCCGATATTGAGGCGAAGGACTCCGTGAAATAAGCCGTCTGGTAGGCGAGTTTTGGGGGGATTCTGGGGATGTGGATCGGAAACCACTCCTGCTTTTAGTGATTTTTGGTGGCGAGTAGGCTAGCCGTCTTTCCCTTCCTGGTGAGCACTGCTTATAGTCGTCTGAAGCCTGGAATGGTAAAAAACCAACGCAAAGTTTTCAGGACCAACGAAAAACTACCATAAAAAAAAAATCTGGAAATTATGAGAATGTGGATTGTATCCGACGAATACTAAACAGTATTTTGGATTAGGTGGTCGTTCCTGTAAACGAGAATCCGATAGAATCTTTTCTTGAAGCCGATATTTCCAACATTCAACCTTAGTTGTCAAAACTTAGCTCCCGCATTGTCAAATTTGTCGAGGTGAAGAGCATCTACTAAGGATCTTGCGAATCTGAGTGAGCTCTTACTCTCTCATCTTGAGTACTCTTGTACTCCCCTTCTTATATTCACTCATCGATAATGCTACACGATCTATTAAAACATGCTCACGTTTGATTTAGATCTTCGAGTTGGAGATACGAGATCACTTCGATCTTTACTACTCCTGAGCGCTGGGAAGTCGCCTTGGTTTCGCTCCAACTGTTTTACACAAAAAAAAAAATAAATGAATAAATAAATTAATTAATTAATTAAAAATTGAATGGATAAATGATAAGTTGAAAATATGGTACCCTTATTTTTGAATGAATAATTTTTTCTCCTTTTATTCAGTACAACAGCGGCTATTAAATAATTATTTTTGGTAGGTAAAGAATATAGTTGGTTTTATGTGAATCGTGGACAATAGAACATTGTTAACCCTATTTGGACCAAGATATCACTAGTGTCACCGAAAACATCTCAGGAGCTCCACAGATATCCCAGTGTCACCGGAGTAATTAAAACTAAATCGCAATTTAAAATTTAATGGACAGCAGCATTTTTTGTGGTCTATTGGAAGACTCAAAATCGAGTTATGACAAACGTTTCCAAGGAAATCGATGAGAAAATGTTCCAATTTTTTTTCATTACATCATTTGTAACTTTCAATAACTTTCGAAAATTCAGCTCTGTTCATTAATTTTTAAATCAATTTTAATTAATTAATTTAATTAATTAGTTAATTAATTAATTAAATTTAATTAATTTAATTAATTAATTTTAAAATTTAGTTAATCTGGTGACACCATGGGACAGCTGTGGAACTCCCAAGATGTTTTCAGTGACACTAGTGACACTATGGTCCAATTAGAGTTAAGATAACTTCTATGGAAACTTGTGTAAATCTGGTTCATCCTAAGTATTATTATACACATCGCTGGTGAATGATGAACAGTAACTATAATTAAAAAGCTCTGGATGTTAGCTTTTTAGATAAATATCTGGCTACTACAGAGAACATTTCTCTAATAATATCTCTGGGACTAGCTGTATGGGATTATGATGTATCTACTTGTTAACCAAAATTCTTAGCCTTCCATTTTAGCAATAAAGTAGCTGGCAATTCGGATCAAAACTGTGCATGCTTACGCCTGGTCCTGCGACGGCCTGCTTGGTAGAGTAAGGAGATTTCGACCTAGGTCTTGAACCAATATCGTCTTCTTGATCTTCCTGTAGTTCATTCGAAACATTATATTAAAAGTAGGTAACGCATTGATAATCATGTATTGGGAGTGTATATCTTATGTGTATAATTTATATGTATTATATATTACTAGCTGAAAAGCCTGCTAAAAGCAGGCAAAAACAAATCGTAGATGAACACGTAATTTATTGAAAGAAAAAAAATTGTATGTCACGGCTTGGAATCGAACCCCGGTCCCTCACATTCGTACGTACGTACGTGCGGTTGGGTTTTTATGTACTTAGATGTATAATGTATGTCTTATGTATTATGTATGTATTGTATTATTTATTGTGAGTAGGTAGGCACTAACCGAAAAGGTGGAAAGAAAACTAAAGCAATTGACTCGAGCAACGCGGAGACTTCCATGTCAACGATTTATTATTGCCCACTCACGTCACCACGTCCCACTCACCACGTTTCTCACGTCACCACTAGATGGGGTGTGTACGAGTACAAACAGGTTCGAAACGAGTGTAAACGACTATTTTGAGGTGGCTTGTTGTTGTTGCTGGGTTTTTAATTGTTTACAATGAGAATAAGATTTTTTTTTTTTAAATTTACAATTTATCTAACCTCCGGGCGGGCGCACCATCTGAGCTCATACCAATGGGCGCAAGGCGGCATTTTCGTCGCCTTCGAATAATATAATATGTTTAGCGTATAAGTGCATGTGTACACCATTGATCACTGACTTTCACATTAGGGAAACACAAAAAAGATACACAACCATGAATATTAGGTAAAAGAAATAGGTACATTTTAATGAAAATAATTCCAACTAGGTGGGTAGGAATATAAACGTAGGTAATTTGAAAATATGACCAAATCAGACTAAAACGTCTGCCAAGTGGGTGTGGCACATAGCTTCCTCGTATCCATAACCCGATTATATAGATGATCCGATGCATAGTAGTTAATCTCAAAACACCAATCTTTAAGTACCTTCCACTACCCTCATAGGGGACCATCTACGCGCTAATCTGGACAATCCTAGAAGATTTCATCAAATTCGGATGAAGAATTTAAATGTTATGGCTGTTACAGGGATTTTACGTATGCACATGCGCAGAGGCTTCTGTAAATTTTAAGGCCTTGATTTTCATTGGGGACTATCTACAACCCAATCCGCGTAATCTCTAAAATGTCATCGAAATCGGGTAGAAAATGTGGAAGTTATGGCCGTTACAAGGAATTCACGTTTGCGCATGCGCAGCGGCTACTATCAGTCCGGGGGTAATGATCTTCATTGGGGACCATCTACAACCTAATTCGCATAATACCTGAAAATAGAGTTGTTGAAAATATGAGTTTATAGTGTACTTGAGCACCTACCTACCCATGTTTACTTTTCAAAAATTCGACGTCGTCAACTTTCACACTGATTTACGAGCGTCGCTTGCGAATCTGTCGTATCTTTTGCCTGCCATCAGGTGTCTTATGTCGTAATTATAGAATACCTGTGCGTTCCGTTGCGCTGTGAATTGGTTTGTCTATGAAAGATTGATTTTCGTGAAAAGGCGGCCAAACTGTCGCCTCAGCGCCCACCCGAAGGTTAAAGGAAAAGGAATGATGTCTTCTCATCATTTGCGGATAAAATTAAGCAAACAATTACTGTTCAACAAAAAAAAGAAAAGTTTTTTGGCACAAGAACAATTTGTCTGTTTGGTACATATTTCTTAACTACATATTTGTGAATGTATGTTTCCAATCTTTTTTTGGCGAAGGTTACCTTTTGCAAGGATTCTGATGGAAACTTGATAACTGATCCTGGAAAGATTTCTGAAAGATGGATGAACTACTTCCAGAACGTACTGAATCAACCAACTACTACTACACAAAGGGCAACCATAGATCTAACACATGATTCAAGCGCAGAGCAAATTATAGACCCACCAACAAGGGAAGAAATTTTAGACATTATAAGAACACAGAAGAACAACAAATCACCGGGAGTCGACGATATTCCGGCTGAACTGATCAAGCATGGTGGTGAAGATGTGTGGAATGAACTGCATAGCCTAATCCAGTTGATTTGGGACACGGAAGAAATGCCAGAAGAGTGGAGCATGGCAGGAATCTGCCCTATCTACAAAAAAGGCGATAAAATGGACTGCGCAAATTATAGGGGTATAGCCTTACTGTGCGCAGCATACAAGATAATGACTTGTTGGCTGAACCAAAAGTTGGTTGTGCACATGGAACGGGAGCTCGGCGAGTACCAGTGTGGTTTCCGCCGTAACCGTTCCACAGTAGACCAAATCTTCACGCTCCGACAAACCCTAGAGAAGACGTATGAGTACAATGTTGACATACACCACCTCTTCATCGATTTCCACCAAGCATACGACAGCATCATCAGAGACCAAATGTATGAGGATCTGGTGAGTTTTGGCATCCCAAAGAAGCTGGTGCGCATAATCAAAATGACAATGAAAAGTGCGTCAGGAAGAGTTAAGGTGATGGGATCCCTGACCGGGAGTTTCCCAGTTAACACAGGCTTGCGCCAAGGCGATCCATTAGCAGCAACCCTGTTCAACTTTGCTCTTGAAAGCGCTGCACGAAGCATTCGAACCAACCCGGGAGGAACTATTTGGAACAGACTCACGCAGCACCTGGCTTACGCTGATGACGTTGACATCATGGCACGAACAGCTCCTGCCCTCTCAGGGGCAGTTGAGGAGTTCGAAAGGGCAGCAAATGCAAGGGGCCTGAAGATCAACTCACAAAAAACGAAGTACATGAAGACCTCCAGAAAACCTCAGCTTACTCAGACCACTTTCACAATTGGAGACCACGAATTCCCTGTGTGTCACGAGTTCAAGTATTTGGGAACACTGATAACAGAGGATAATGACGTGACCGCAGAAATAAAAGCGCGCATAGCTGCAGGAAATAGATGTTTCTGGGCGGTTCAGAGAGCTCTCAAATTTCGTGGGCTGTCACGACGAGCTAAGCTGACCATTTACAAGACCATTATACGACCAGTGGTCACATATGGTTGTGAGACGTGGACCCTGACCGTCGCTAGTGAACGCCTGTTGAATTGTTGGGAGAGGAAGATTTTGCGAAAAATCTTCGGCGCCGTTTGTGAGGGGGGTGTTTGGAGAATACGTAAAAACAATGAGCTGAGACGTCTTTATGGTGAGCCAGATTTAGTAGCATTCATCAGACGAGCTCGTTTCAGATGTTGAGAGAATGCCTGCAGAGCGGTACCCACGGAGAGCCATGTATGGAATGCCCGGTGGAAGACGGCACAGAGGAAGGCCACGCTTACGCTGGCTGAGCGATGTTGAGGAGGACCTGACCCGGCTTGGCGTCCGGAGATGGAGGAGCTACGCGCGGGACAGGAAGGAATGGAAATCCATTGTTGAGAAGGCCTTGGTCCTTGGAGGACCGTAGCGCCAATAAAAGAAAGAAGAAGAAAGAAATGTTTCCAATCTAGATAAAGTTTTCAATATTTATGTGCTTTTCTGCGTATTTATTTATTACCGCCTGCTCCATCACGAACTTCCTAAGCAGGGTGTCCCAGCTGTTCTGAACCAGGCTTGTAACTCGATTTCAAATTAGCGTTAGAAGAAAGGTTCAAGTACAATAATTGTAATTTTTTGTAAAAAATACTAATTGATATGCCATTCTTGCGCCACGCGGATGCGTGAAACGCACTCCAACTTAGTTTTTTAAAAATAGGGACCCTTTCTTTTTTTCTCCTTCAAATTCAGATTATACGCCAAATTTTACAAAAAAAAAAAAAAAAAAAAAAAAAACCACTCCCACTTGAACTGCTCATAACTCGTTCAACGCTCGAGTGAAGTTTTGCGTGCGGTGGTGATTTTTGGCGAAATTATGATTGTAAAGCAAAATGTGACACATGATTTAACACTATTTTTAACTCTAAATCGAGTGGTGATATCCGTTCCTTGATCAGTCCTCATCCAAGTACTATTATCCGAAAGTACCTACTCTCTTGGTGTAGTTCGACTGTCTTACTTCTAAATCACAAAAGAACGACGACTTGGGATTGTTTGAGGTTCGTTCACTCTCATTGAGGAAGCTTAGCATTGCAGTGTGGGTGCACTAAACAAAACTTATGTAGTTATTTTGATTTCAACTTATTTCTGTGCTGAAAGAGTTGTGCGCAGTCAAAAAAAAATCAAGGGGGTTTTTTTTATTTAACTGAAATTTAAAACATGCTCCAATTCTACTGTACTACATGTTATTTGTTTCTTAATTAAAAACTAATCACACAATCTTTTTAAATATAATGAGGAAAATAAAGATAACAAAATAAGGAAAGAAACAGAAATTACGAAATAAAATATAGCTCATTAGGGATTTCCAATCCATCTAAATGTACCAAAAACTTCCGCAGGGGCCTGATATACAGATCGATGAGGTCGGGATCCGACGGAGGCCACACTCCACCCCTGACAACCACATCCCTGATGAAGGGGGCGCGATGCCGCTCTAAAAGGAGGCAGTCAAAAAGTAGAATCAAGTAATCAACTGGGGTGAATTTTTCAACACATTTGATGTGGAATCAGAAACTGCAATAAAAATAGGGGTTCCCAAAAAAAAGTTGGCCAGCATTTCGGGCATTTGAGCGTATGCTCGACGCGTGGATGTATTACATTTTTGGGTTCCTCGCAAAACGTTACTAGATCAAATGGAATACAAGAAAGGTTCATAAGGACACCCTGCATACTAATATGACCGTTAGCATAATATGCGTTAGCATAATGACCGTTCCCACTATGACAAACTAGCGAATCTTCTTCTCACTCCGACAAACTCGCGAAACTGCAGAAATTAAATTTTTCAGGAGAGCAAAAACAAAGTTTGATCTCGAGTTAAAAGTCTAATAAGAGCCTCCATTTGATTTTTTTAACCCATAATATCCAAAATAATAGCCTTTCTACGGGCAATAGTAATTTTTGTGACTCGATTTAATTTTCGCTCTGTCATAGCAACAATCATGTTGTCATGTAGTCATCGAATAGTAGGGAAATTAAGTACTATCTTAAATAAAATCTAAATAAATATTCTGGGGTACTTCATTTATTCAGATTTTTTAATGAACTTTAAATAATCTAGTTATAAAAATTGAGTAATCATCGAAATTTGTATTAAATGAACAATTAAACGATCAACGGGAACGTTCCTATCAAACGCCTTCAGGTTCGTCGTTCAATTAATGAATGTCGGGTTCTGGAAAACAATCCCTGGTGTCTCGGCATGCTGGCAATCCGTGACAAAATTCATGATAAGTTCTTGGTATTTGCAAATCTTCACAAAGTTTTTCTAAATCCTTCTTTTTAGCCAGTGAAATCGGTAATCTTGAGGCGTAGGGTTTTTGAGGCACTGGTATTCCTAGAGGTCGGCCTCTCTTCTTTCTATACGTATACTCTTTGAAGTTTTCTTCATAGTTCGTGCTTACAAGAACCAAATCTGGAGTACTTCTTGAGAATCGAAACCATCCAGCTTTTCGAAATGGCAAGGGCTGTTTATTGTTTCCTACCGTCGAAAATTCCACTCTCCTTGAATTGAAATCCATGAAGTCCTAATGAGTTAATGAAGTTACACTGTAAGGAGCTGGTTTTCTTCTGAAATTTCTGATCTACTGTACCCATTCCTCTGGATTATAGACTGGAACAGGCTTTGCGGTACGGAAAATTTTCTGGTGAATGGAGTCGCATTCCATCAAACTATTGCCTGGTTTGAAATACATGTGATCAATTTGATCAACGTTAGGGTGGGCTTTTATAACTTGTAAGCACATTGCTATAAAGTTCTAATTCTTTTGTTGCCCTCCAAAACTATCTGAACACATGATGACCTTTTTTATTTCGGGGAATTTCATTATGTAAGTATAAATGCACGTTGATATTTCCAGACTTCTAGCTAAATCCACTAGCATTTTTCCACGGGACTCCATCTCGTACTACAAGTGAAACTTGAGTAATTTCGAAATTACCAAAACTCTCGATAAATAAGTAAGTTTTCAAACGCTACTTTGAAAAAATGTCTGATGAGTCATCAGTGATTAGGGATGGCAACGATATATCGATATATGAAATATATCGATATATTACGTTTGATATATCGATATATTTATATCGATATAGAGAACCGATATTATCGGTCAATATCGATATATTTAACGATATATCGCGACCTGTTTTCAAGTTTTAAAAAAAAATTTTTTTTTTTTTAGTAAAAATTGAATATTGAAATAAATGGACGAGAAGGGACGCCTGTACTTGTAAAAACAATTGTAATTTTATTCCAAATTTTGTAGGTACCAACTTGGGTACCTACAACTTGGGTACCTATCAACCAAATTTTGGGTTGATTTCAGACTGTTGACTTCAGCTCAGATATGATTGTGTTCATAGTATTCACCTACAGTGGCTCTCAAGGCTCAAATACTTGACTTGAATCAAAAGTAATGGAGGCTCGTCTAGATTAATACTACTTACTATACGAAGTGAAGCAGGTTTTCACAACAATTATTTTCAATTTTGAAGGATCATGATCGTCCACAGTATCTATACCCCTGTCAATTTATAAATTAATTTAACATTGCAATGACATTTTCGCACTTTTTTCCAGTTTTTAAACAATGAATTTCGATCATTCATACCCAGTAACTTTTGAAAGTAGATTAATATACCTAATATGTGAAATATTATTTCACACGGTTTTTCCAAATAAATCTTCCAATATGTCGACTATATCGATAATATTTCCTCCAACATGATGTTAGTAACTTTTCTATTCACCTACCTACTTACTTCTTCAAGTTTTTCCAAGTAGATACTCCGATATGTCCATAAATGTCATACTAAATTATTTTTATATTGTTTTAAAACTATTAAATTCACCTACCTACTTCACATGTGACATTTTACAGTAGATCTTCCGATACATCGAAAAATCGATATATTTTCTCCGATATATCGAAATATCGATATATTTTCTCCGATATATCGGAGGTATCGATATCTTATTGACGATATATCATTTGATCGATATATCGATATATTTCATTCGATATGCCATCCCTATCAGTGATGATGATGAGACAGATCGAGCTGATACGGAAAAACGGAAACAAAATATCCGGAAACATGCCTTGCGAGATCAAAAAGAACAGCTGCTCGTAGTGGAGGCTTATAACTAAACTGCAGAGTGCAAAATAGGTTGCTATGGCAAAGTAACGAAGTAGGCAGATTCGTTTGTTTGTCAGAGCAAACAATGACGGAGACAGACCAAACTAACGAAAGATTTGCAGATTGGTTAGTTTTACGTAGTGGAATTTTCCCCAACACACAGATACGTAAACTTATAACTAACTGGAGAGGGAAATCGAAGTGATCTACTGACGTGAAATTTTGACAGATTGTAGACATATTATGAGCAAAGTTAATGGTGTAATAAACGTAGATTCGTTAGTTTTGCAGTTTCGCGAGTTTGTCGGAGTGAGAAAAAGATTCGCTAGTTTGTCATAGTGGGGATCTTATATTATAAGATGTTATAAATAGGTAATTGATTTGTTCGTTAGTTTGGACGGACCTACCCTACGCTGAGCACGTTCTCGTTCCAAGTTTTTGGGCATATGCAGAAAGTTTTGGTTCGCTAGTTCCAGTTCACTGCCTGTTTCCTGTAATTGAAAGCCAAAGTGTGCAGGAAGACATTGTATAGCTCGGAAGCAAAGTTAGTTTTCTAATACCTATTTAACCTTCCACCGATCACGTGGGAGGAGGAAACAGTTGATCTCACGAAGTCCTCTGAACCCGTATACAATTTTGGTACATGGAACTGATGTCAAACCACATCCAATCAATTAGGAGGTAATTAGAAAACTAGGAAAACTAGAAACTCCAATTAAAAAAAAAAAATGCTTCTTGGAAATGCAGTGGGTTCAGGACGACCAATGCGACGTTGCTGAAATCTGGAGCATTACTGAGTAGTGCTGATACTCGAAGGGCTGGCAGCTTGGGCCAGGGATGCAAAAGGAGGGGAACAGTGTGCTTGTGGTCAGAGCCGACCCCACGTGGCCGACAATAGGTTAAATACTTTAAAATGTAAATATTCTTTAAAATGTTATATAGAATCTATAATATTCTGTTTCCTAACTGTGGATGATTGTTCTCAGGTGCTTGTGTTGCTTCGCAGGTTGATGATTGTTCTCAGTCCATTCGAAATGTGTTCAAAACGGACCATCGCAGGAAAGTTTTGGAGGGTTTTTGATTTCTTCGATTCCTTATGTTCTGTGGAATGCTGAATCCGAATCTGAGGTTTGCCAAATTTAAAAAAATTTTGGCGATACATTTCCTTAGAAACGGGTCGGTTGTAAGTAGAAATCATTACAAAATCCCGCGATAATTTTGTTCCACGTCTTCGGACGTGTTTGCACTGTTAGGTGAGATAATGTAGGTACAAGTATTTTGCCAAAGGTTGGTCGTTTTCGAGTTGTAGGCAAAAAAAACCACAAAAAAAAAAAAAAAAAATGTTCGCCTATTTTACGTTTTTTTGAATGTTCCGTCACTAAATTTTGGTGGAAAACTTCAGATTCAGATTCACGAACCCAAAAAACATACCTAAGGGATTGAAGAAATTAGAAGCCCCTCAAAACGTTTCTGTGAAAAACACATCTTGACTGGGCTGCTGGAGGTGGGTCCCTTTTCGGCTTGACACTTGGACAACGTTTGATATGAGAGTTCTTCTCTAGCTGAATCCCGACTAGCTATTTATTCCACACTTTGAAAACACATTAGAAAACACCGTATAATTGTTACTTCACTTACTTCGTCACTTTCCACATCGCCCCTTGTCCTCAATTTGAGGAAACTTCTCTCTCTTTTGCCCTAGAAGATTAATGAGAATATATTAGATTAGTGGTATCCTCTACCACCATACTAGTACTCCTAGCTACATACAAGGTACATAAATTGCTCATGAGGATTGATTATATAACTAGTCTAAGACATAAATCCCCTAGCGTAGAATGTTCTCGAATGAAGGTTGTTAAGCTCTGAATCACCTTTGCATGTTTTCGATGTTCTCTATTGTTTGAATTATCGTCTTTTGCTTTGTGGTGTTCTTTTTTACCATTGTCCTTTGAATCGTTGTTTCCCTTTGAAATATTCTCCTGTTGTCTTGTCTGGAACTTATATCACAGAATGATTTATCAAAATACCACAGTTTGAACATCACAAGGGGAGAATGTACGAAGTAAAAAATGACAATAGTGACTCTGACTTAACTTTCTGCTAGTTTAGTACGAGTATTTTGAGTCAAAGCTCAATTTTACTGTCTACTAGTTTTAGTTTTCTAAACTAGTCAATAGCACTTTTTGAAATTAGGAGTGTGTTCTTGGTGGATGGCATTCGAATGGTGATTTAAAAGAAGAACCCTCCGGGGAGAACTCGGAAGGTGACACCTGAGAGGCTCACTGGCTGGAGTGATTTCACCTAGTTCACCCCAGATCCGCTAGATTGCGTATGTGTTTAATAATTATGCATGGGAATAACTTCCCCTTGTATAAATCATCAGTCATATGACTGACTCGCGAACCCCTGATACACAACAAGATGGTCCAACCATCAAATAACAAAGCAATGGAAGTCTTCTGCATCTCAAGATGCAAGAAGACCAGTTAGAGACAGCATCCTTTCTGACTTCACCATCCCGCAGACATGAGTCCTACTTGTCTCTAGACACCACAACACCTAGGTGTAATAGGTCAATTCTCACCTTAAAGTCTTCAGTCATATTTTCCTCCTACTCTAATCACACTTTAGTGGAGCTTTTTTAGGAGTGACATTTTTGAAGTAAGTAACTAAAAGAACAATTACTTGTTAAAAGATTTCAACCTCAATTACTATTACCAACCTCATTCTTCGCTGTAAATACTGACTGAGATTTTGTAATCTTCGGCTGTTCCTTGGTTTCAATAAGAACCTGCGACGCAATCAATTTCTCGGGGAATTCGTCTTCTGATCGGTCAACTCCAACTTGCTTTTGAGACCCGAAGCATCTTTGTACAGTTGTTGGAGACCTCGGCCTTCGGGCCTGATCTTGCTGGGTCAACTAGGTGTATTTGAAACATGATTGAAACAACGACAGACTGCTCGAAATGCAAATATTGTGAAATTCTTAAGGTAGATGTACCCGTAGTCGACCACGTACCAGTAGTCGATACCCTTCTCAAAAAACGTGAAAAGCTAAGAGTAAGGTTAAGATCTAAGGTTTTTAGCTGTTTTCGTTGATCCTTCGATGTCTTCCGAATGTGATATGATAACCTTCCATGGAAACAGGCGGGAAACAGGTTAACAGTGTTTTAATGTTTGTGGCCAGTTCCGTTTTCATCAAGTTGGAAGCCTCGTGTTAGCTGTTTTTTTTGTTAGCCTCGTGTTTTTTTGTTAGCTGTTAGACCCTCATTTTTCATTTGTTTTATTTTTTAACTATTCCTTACTTTTAGTATTCCTTTTAGTATTCCATCATGTGAAAGCTGGATTTGTGGTATGTCGAATACTGGTACAGATTTTGCCCGAGTTCCAGTAGTCGACAGGGGGGTGTCGACCATTGGAACATTCGAAAAATACCTTGAGCCAGTAGTCGACAGGGGGGTGTCGACCTTTGGGGAATTCCCAATTTTACCTCGAGCCAGTACTCAACACCACGATTTTTACAAATACAGAACATACTTACTTACTGAGTATTCTACTATAACCGTGTCTATTTACTTATACTGTTGCTTGCAGATTTCAATGGCCCCAACTAAGAAAAATGGATGAAAACGAATGAAAAGAACCAGAGTAGGAAAGACCATTCTTCAGTATTCTGAAGGACAAATGCTTCAAGCCATTGCAGACGTGAACAGTGGTCTTAGTATCAGAAAAGCGGCCTTGAAGAATGATGTCCCCCGAATCACCCTGCTTGATAAGGTAAAAAAAATCCCCAATTGCCAGACGCATGGGCCCAGCCACAGTTCTATCACAGGAAGAAGAATCAATGATTGTCCAGTGGTTAGTACAATGCAAGATAATGAACTTCCCTGTTTCCCCGACGTTGTTGTGGACTGCGTGCGAAGATACTTGCAAAAAAAGCAAGTCCGCACTCAATTCACTAACAATCGACCAGGTCGAAAATGGGTGGAAGGATTCAAGCGTAGACATCCTGAAATAATTGTCCGAACAGCCCAAAACCTGACCAAGTCGAGGTCAGAAGTCAGTGAGGAAGATATTGAGTCATGGGGAAATAGAATTTACACATATTTGAGAGAAAATGGGCTTGATTCGATCTTAAAAGAGCCAAATCGCGTGTTCAATTGCGATGAGACAGCCATTTTCCTGAATCCCAAAGACAACAAAGTTTTTGCCTCGAAAGGGGACAAAAATGTATATCGTCAAGTCAACAGTGACGAAAAGGAGTGCTTGACAGTGCTC
>CM019180.2:7164150-7253964 GCA_009739505.2 Apolygus lucorum
GTGAACATTTTGAAACGTCAAATTATCAGATTCGTCGTTTTCTCTCGTTTTAGTTGGTTTTTAATATTTTAAAAGCGAAAATGTAGTTTGTAAAACATGTTTTGATGTTCAAAAATGGTCGATGCGTGCAAAAAAACTAAAAGTGATGAAAATGGTGTTCATCAAAGCGAGAGAAGAATTCGCTTCCAACGGAGGTTGACATCTGGGGACGGGCGCGTTGTTGAGAATCAGTATTGAGTTCACCTCAGAGATTTTCCCAATCAAGGACCCAGGTAAGTAAATCGTGTACCTACATTTGATGGAATAAATTTCTATATCATAAACAGTATCTGCATCACTTGTATGAAGTACCTAGTAGCTAAATGCCTACCACTTGTTGTTAGTTTGCACCTAATGTTGAAGGTTCTTGGTGAGAAAATTCAATGTCCGTTTGGTTGTGGAACTATTTCAATCATGATTTTGTTTAGGTTATGACATGGAAATTATGGATGTGATCCGGAATTTCAAAGAGGAATGCGAAAGAAAAAACTGTTTTTTAGGTTGGAAGAGCAAGCGGAGAATTTGCCTAACGAAGATGCATGTTGGAGCAAACCGAGTTCATCAGTGAGGCAGGTGTATACGAGTATTAATTACTCGTAATTACTAGTAACTAAAATGTGAGATCCAAACCCACTCGTGACAGGCCCTCAAAAACCACAAAATTGATCCAATATTACTGAACTACTATCTCCACAGAGTTTGTCCTGCCTATTTGAAATTGCACTCATCTCAGCATCACCAACCTCTTTAGGAACCTAGATACCTATTTGGGAGGGGTGGTCGTAATGACAAAAGTATCTGAATCGATTCTCACAATAGTTTTACGTAACTATCAAGGTTACAGATTTTTTGGAACTGGACTATGTCAGAAAAGTAAAAAACTATGTTGTTGGTATCTTTTGGTTGGTATCTTTCGTTGGTATTCTTTATCTTTTTGTTGGTATCTTTGTTGGGATCTTTTGGTTGGTTTTGAGGGTCTGTCAAGAGAGTCATTGGATCTATCCCAACATTATAATTAATCACCAACCTATTATTCATTCTAACTCGAATTTTAGATGGTGAGGCAGGAATCGGTGAACATGAAATCCAGCAAAGTACTCGTCCATCATCTTGAATGTCATTAAAAGACCGAGATTTTATTGAGGCTTTCATTTTTTTCAGATATTGAGACAGATCCTGACGAGTACCTACTCCCTTTGGACCAACACTGAGATTGGATAGGTACTTTTCATTCGTTTGGATGGCCACATGTCTTATAGTATCTGATCCATTTTCAATACGGCAGGTCTGTATAGTTGTCCTGATTCACCCGAGTGCCAGGAGGAAGATTAAGAATGAAATATAACGACTTCGTAACTCCTAAAAAATTTATATTATTCATACCGACTAATATTATTATTTTCTTCTTTAATAAAGTTAAAGAACTAAAAATAAAGATCTCAACTAACTGTTTTCCATCCATAAACATCTTCTTTCTGTGTATCTATTTTATTAACTTTTACCCTTCTATTAATTTGTAATTGAATCGAGATTGCAGCTCGCATTTATGGTTGGAACTAGCAGGTAATTATCTGACGACTGGTGATTTAACTTAAGGTATCAATACAAAAGCTTCCCTTTTACCTTGACCTGGCAAGACAACTTTTTGATCCATACAAAGCTAAACAACAGCAATTATAACATGCAAAGGAAGAAAACAGTAAGCAAGAAACTGCTGTCTGTAAACTGAGGGTTGAACAACGGAAAAAAACATTTGTGAATGTTGCAAGGGTAAAAAGCAGTTTCACGCCATTACTGTAGGAACCCTCACGGCGATTCCGATAAAACACAATGGAGAAAAAACAGTTCGGTGAATTTAAAATATAATTTCCAGTATTTTGCGCGTGAAATTAATGAAATAAAATAAAGAAAGAGTGCGTAGATATTTTGCAAAAAGAAAATCATATTTTTGATCAAAATTGAGGTTTTTATGGAACAAAACGTAAAACCTTGATTTTCTCAAAACTGGTTTTCTGGAAAACTGCTTTTCTACTTTGGACGGCAGTGTACACCATTGATCACTGACTTTCAAATTGGGGAAACACAAATAAGATACACAACCATGAATATTAGGTAAAAGAAATAGGCATTTTATTGAAAATAATTTCAGCTGGGTGGGTGTAAATATAAACGTAAGTAATTTGAAAATATGACCAAATCAGACTAGAAAAGTAGGTATTCAGTCTTTCTTCCAGTAACACGGCATAAACTTTTATATTGCAGCATCACAATATGATATTGATAACACAATAAAGTGAGTTCATAGTGTACTTGAGCACCCTACCTACCATGTTTACTTTTCAAAAAATTCGACCGTCGTCAACTTTCACACTGATTTACGAGGGTCGTTCGCGATTCTAACGTAGCTTTTGCCTGCAATCAGGTGTCTTATGTTGAATGGTCTTATGTTGATTAATCGAAAGTAGACCTCATCTTCACAATTTTGACACCAGCCGTTCTCTTTTTGGATGAGTTGATGTTTTTCTATGATTTTTCAAAGTTTCAAATGTTCATGACGTCACGCGCCCCTCCCGCCTGGGCGGGACCCCCCAGCCCACAGTGACGTCGTAAACATTCGAAACTTAGAAAAATCATAGAAAAAGGTCTTCTTACGCTAGAGGTCGCGGTTGCTGTCAAATTCTCAAAATGAGATCTAGTTCAGATTAAAAATACCAATAACAGTTTTTTCGACCCAAGCGCACACCCCATTATAGAATTCCTGTGCGTTCCGTTGCGCTGTGAATTGCTATGTCTATGAAAGATCGTTTTTGTGAAAAGGCGGCCAAATTGCCGCCCAAGCGCCCGGCGAAGGTTAAGGGAAAAGGATGATGTCTCTTATCATTTTCGGATAAAATTAAGCAAACAACTATTGTTCAACAAAAAAAAAAGTTTTTTTTGGCACAAGAACGATTTGTCTGTTTGGTACTGTAGGCCTGCTACTTGTGGCGATTGTGTCGATGGACCACAGAGGTAGCGTCCCGGCTTACTCGTGGTGATTGTGACGATTGTGGCGACACACCAGTTGTAAGCGGGATTTGCGTTCGACAGGGTTAAGGTTTCGTTCCGCGGCGTAGTTGGTAGCAGCACGAGGTTGTGACGCCACGTGCCGATCCCAAGTTCACCGGATGACACAAAACCTAACGTGGCGAGCTCAGGTGGGAAGGGGAAGACAAACAAATATCGAAACAATAGTTAATTTTACAAGGGTAGCGTGTGGTATTTACCTGTGACGAGGCGGTGAAGCGGCCAGTCGAATTCCTCGGGATGATGCAATCTGAAATGTTAGCCTTAAGGGCGTCCTACTGAGAAAATGGCGTCCGCCAAATGCGACGCTGCCGAAGGGGCCTACGAAGGCGTCTGAGGGACGCTTCGGAAAAGATGGCGGAGTGTGACGCGTCACCAAGCTCCGGTTTTTCACACTGAGGAACCAGGTAAAATGAGAAAAGATATTCAAATGCAGATTTACAACAATAAAAGGTAAGTTTATTAAATATGCAAATGGTTTTCTGACTAGGCACACCGAAGGGTGTGTCGAAAAGAAGCCTGACGGGCGCAACAACACAAGTAAGTATGGCACAAGATTCAATGTTCAATAGGATAGATTTTCAGATAATGTTTCAAATGTACAAAATAATAACTCCAATTTTGACTTTATGTTTCAGGTTTCCAGAGTATATCAGTTCAACGTTCCAGGTTTTCAACAAAGGTGAGTATGGTAAGTATAGGTTAACTTTGTGTTTCAGGTACGAATTTAGCATTAAGTTACAACTCTCAAATTTACGACTTTTGTCCAATTGTTTCAGAATTACTTCTACGCACTGTCCTAACTGCATTGGCCAATGGTTAGAAGGTAAGTTATAGTTTTCACTCACACGTGTCAGGGCCCTGAGGTATCCTTCCAGGTGTGATGTGGCGGTTGTGGTGGTTGTGGCGACGGACGTCCAGGGAATCCAAGTTCTCTTCCTCCAGATCAATTCGGCGCGACACGGCAATTTCCGATGGTCAGGGATCTTACGAAAAAAGCGTGTGAAGGTATTTACGGGGGCGGTTGACTCTAGCAGTTTTAAGTTCACGGGCAGCAGGGCTCTCAATGACTTGTACTGAATATCAAGGGGGGTCTGCCTGTGGAGGGGGCTGCTCGTTGGTTTTTGTTCCGGATGGTCCCCCTCCGCTCCCTCGACGGACGGGCGCCTGCCAGGTGGAGACTTCTGATTGGCTCCCCCCGCCGAGGGAGGGACGCTCTGGCTGGAGACGGCGTCTTCATGCTGAGGGGGGGGTGACGTCACCTTCCGAGCTGACCACGGACCCGAATCTGACAATCATCGCCGCGGGTGGCTATGACAAATTCGGATCGGAAGGAAGTTAACGAATTAACCCAGTCTCTTCACTGGAAATGTTCCCCAGTGAGTGGAGACTCACATCCCCCTTCCCTCCGGGAGCCAGCGTTGTCAAAGACGACGCTGGGTATTCCCAGAGGAGCCAAGGGACGCGCCTTCCTTATGGCCAGCTCGTAGGCGTGGCGACGACACCCGCGACAGTTGGCTGGGTCGCGTTGTGCCCGATGGTCCTCGGGCACTCCGGCAGTGGTCGTCCCTGGCGATGGAAGTTCTTTAGACGTTGCCAGAACTCCTTACACCCTGGGCACCGGAAGACGAAGAGCTGTGGTACCTTCTTGGTGCAGACAGGGCATTGACGCTTTTTGCTGATCCGTAGCACGATCCTTGGGTGGGCCGGAGGTGGTATTGTCTTGGCCGGTGCTGCCTCGTCTTCGCTGGAGGTTGTGGGAGAGCGCCCTGGTGTCGGTGGGCACGTCCCGGGTGGGTGACTCTTCGTAGGAACTGACTCTCCCACGCGCGCGCCGGGTGGTCGAGGCGTCGTTGGCGGCGAGTGGAGTGGTGTCAAGGCCACGTACGGGTTTGGTGCTGGGCTTCTGACCTCGATGGCCTGAGGCACTGGTGACGGGGCGGGGGACGAAGCTGGAGGCGGAGCCGGGGAGCGAGCCAACTTCTCCTCAGCCTCCGCAGACCTCGCCGCAGGTGCCTCTGCAGATAGCTGGTTGATTGCCTCAGGTGTGGCGGTCTTCGCCGCAGGTGGCTCCACCACCACCTGTGCGTTGGCTGCCTTGGACTCCGCCACGGCTGCGTCCCGTTGCTGGATCAGTTGTTGTCGATCCAGCAGCCACTTGGCTTGGCGGTCCAACTACGCATCCCGCTCCTGCACGATCCTCTGGTAGATGGGAATCCACCTGTGTATCTGGAGGATCGTGAGGAGCGCCGAATTCCCTGACGTGTGGCGGCTGGTTGGGGTGTCGCCACACATTGTGAATCGCACGAAGTTGGAGAGCGTTTCCAGTACGTCGTAAGGGTCGTCGGGTGGCGCGGGCGTGTTCACGTGTCCCGGCGACTGGTCTCGAAGGTTGGCGATAAATCTTTCGGTCCGCCTCCTCATGAGTTCCACCATGGGGTCCGGTGACTGGGGACCCCCGTCTACTATCCACTCATCTAGCGGTTCTTGTGCCATCCTACAACAAACAAATAAACGCCCTACTGTAACATCCTGCCTAGGAAAAGTGACTCAGGAATTGATCTCAGGGTACTTCACACAAATTATTCTGGTCTTGTTAGGAAGGTAGCAGAAGTAATGGTTCGGCTTGGTCTGAAGGACCTAAGTGAAGTTTGTCGGTCTGAAGGACCCAATTGAAATTGGTTGGTCTGAAGGACCCAAGCTGAATTTGTTGGTCTGAAGGACCATGTGTCGAGGTCGTGGTCAGTCTTTCCTAGTAGTCAGTCAGTTTGTCTTTCGGCCTAAGTGGAGTTGCTTATAATTTACGGAAGGGTCACGTTGGCGGAACGAATATGGCGTGGTTCCGGTTGGCGCCTCTCCTCTGAGTCGTTTCGGAGGTAGACCTTCAGGTGTCGACGGCTCTTCGGCTTTGCGTACTACTGGTTCCTGGTGAGGGCTGTTGCTGTGGCGATCGTGTTCGCTGTGGCGATCGTGTTCGCTGTGGCGATCGTGGTCGCTGTGGCGATCGTGTTCGCTGTGGCGATCGTGTTCGCTGTGGCGATCGTGTTCGCTGTGGCGAGCGTCCTCGGAATGGTTGACCGGGCGTTGTGAGTTTCCCGCTGGATTTTCGGCTGAGTTTCCCGAAGGGTAGCTGACGCTTTTATCTTCTTCACTGGTCGAGGAGCGATCTGAGTGTCGATCCGCGTCCTCGAGGTGAGTCGGTTGTGGCGAAGCAGTCCCCTGGTTCGACTTTTCCGAAAACGGTGTAGTGGGAGCGTTCTCGTGAGATTCGGTCGGCACATCGCCACATTCCATCATGGTCGGTTTTGGAGGCGGCCATCGTAGTTCCTCATCCGAGTCTTCCATCATTTCTTCCTGTATCCCCGTTTCCGTTTCGGGAATGTTCCTTATTGTGTCTATTTCCGGGGTTTGATGGGATTTGGTATGGTCCAGGAACGTATCGTCCGGTACACCCAGCACAAAGGCCGGTTTGAGGCGGTTAATGTGTACTACCTGACGTTTTATATCGGGTGAGTCCCTGATTTCGTAAGTAACATTCGAGTGTTTCTTTAGCACCGTCCACGGTCCACTCCATGGACTCCAGAATTTTTTCACGACACCTGGGGGCGGCTGCATGTCTTTTAGGTACACCATATCCCCTGCCTCAAAAGAGCGTAGAGAGCGGCGGGCGTTGATGGCTTCCGTCCGTTTCTTCCAGGCTTCGTGTAGGCACTGTGTCGTGGCGTCACGGGCCATTCGGAGATTCTTCAACAAAGAGGACTCAGGTAAGGGTGTTCGAAGTCCTTGAAAGGTGTCGTTCGGAAGGCGTATTTCCCTCCCAAAGGTAAGAAAATTTGGAGTAAATCCAGTACTCTTATGGGGGCTGGATCGATACGCTGCGAGTGCTACGGGCAACATGGTTTCCCAGTCCTTAGTTTTCTTGGTAATTTTCGCCAAAATGTTGGTCAAGGTTCGGTGGAAACGCTCGCACACCCCATTTCCTTCCGGGTGGTACGCGGTCGTGAAGATCTGCCGTATGCCCCATTGGGCACAAAGTTCGCGTGTCAATCCGGCGGTGAAGGCGGTTCCACGGTCTGAAACAAGTCTCTCGGGTACACCGTGTCTCGGTATAAATTCCTTCGCTAAAATTTGCGCGACAGTAGAGGCGGTACAATTGGTGGTAACGTATGCTTCAGCATACTTAGTAAAATGGTCGATTACGGTGAGGAGGTATTTGGATTTTCCATTCGTCACGATGGGCCCCACGAAATCGATACCGACGATGTGTCCGGGTCTCTCGGGGAGGAGCGGCTTCTGAATCGGACTTTTCAGATTCGTCGGGGTGTTGCGACGTAAACACGTTTCACAACGTTGTACCTGCTCTTTGACGTCTCTCGATAGTCCGGGCCAGTTTCCTAGTCGTCTCACCACCTTTTCCGTTACGTCGGCTCCGGGGTGTCCCGCCCACTCATTCTTATGGCATCGGTCAATCAACCATTCACGAAGTGAACTCGGGATGAGGGGCACCCATTCGTGTCTACCATCGTGTCGCACTCTCATTTCCCACACTCCGTTAGCTTTTCGCAATCCTTCTTTACCGCGACTCAAAACCATCGATTGGACCCAATCATCGAGATCCTGTGCAGCGATCATCAGCTCGCGCGGGAAATCGAGATTTACAACGGCTATATCCATTCGACTCAATCCGTCCGCATGTTTCATCTGAGTTCCGGGTCTGTATCGGGGAACGAAGTCGTATTCAGCAAGCCTGAGAACCCACCTCCCGATTCGCGATGTCGGGTCGCGGAGGTGCATCGCGGCCGTGAGTGCCATGTGGTCCGTTTGAAGTTCAAAGGTCTGACCTAAAAGATATTCTTGAAAATGGCGGACCGCCCACACAACGGCGAGTAACTCTCTCTCCGTGACGGAATATCTGGTTTCGGCCGGATTTAGTTTTCGACTTGCATACGCCACGGGCCTCTCTTCCCCTTCAAAGTTCTGCGAAAGGACAGCCCCCAAAGCGGAGCCGGAAGCGTCGGTGGCCAACACAAAGGGTTTATTCAGGTCAGGAAAGGCGAGTACGGGTTCCTCGGTCAACTTGACCTTGAGTTCGTCGAACGCTTGTTGTTGTTTACTTGTCCACTCGAAGGGTCGGTTCTTCTGGAGGAGGTCGGTCAAGGGTACCGAGAGCTCCGAGTATCGAGGTATGAACCTCCGGTAAAACCCAGCCAGCCCCAAAAACGACTGCAGTTTCAACGCCGAGGTAGGTACGGGAAATTCCTTAATGGCCTTGACCTTCTCGGGCTCAGTAAGGATTCCGTCGGGCGTGATGCGGTGACCTAGAAAGCGAACCTCGTTTTTCAAAAACTCGCACTTCGACAAGTTCACTTGCAGGCGGGCCTCGGTCAATCGATCGAAAACCTGAGTCAATTTCTGGAGGTGTTCCTCTCGAGTGGCGGAAAATACTATGATGTCATCCAGGTAAACGAGACAATGATCTCCGAGGATTCCATCGAGGGTATCATTCATGACTCGCTGAAATGTAGCGGGCGCATTCTTCAGTCCAAACGGCATCTTTTCGTAATGAAAATGACGTCCTAAAACTGAAAAGGCCGTTTTCTCCCTTGACTCGGGTGAACTGGTATCTGGTGATAACCCGATATTAAGTCGATGGTTGTGAACCATTTACACTGACCTAACATCGCAAGGGTCTCCTGTAATCGGGGAAGAGGATAAGCGTCTCCTTTGGTGATTTTATTGAGCTGTCGGAAATCCGTGCAAAATCGCCAAAGCTGCTTTTCTCCCGGCGGCGTTTTCTTTTTGACGAGTAGTACCGGCGCACACCACGGGCTAGTAGACGGGCTAATTACCCCATTTGACAGCATGTCCTTGATTTGAGTTTCAACGACGTCGCGGAGGGCGTGGGGAACCGGGTAGGGTTTTTGTTGTGTAACGGTGGGTTGAGTAGTAACTATCTCATGGAATACGTTCAATCGACATCCCTCCCCCGTAGGTGGCTTAAATAAGTCCCGAAATTTACACAACAATTCCCTAGTTGGTTCCGCGTCCGAAGTTGTGAGATGTCGCAGTTTCTCTTGCAAGGTCACGTCGAACTCGGGTAACGGGGTTTCCCATTGGTCGGTCGGTAGCTCCCCCCACTCCTCTTCTTCCAGACCGTCTGGCGTGGCGCCGGGACATACTTCTTTTTCATAGTTTTGAATCGGGGGAATAATAGAACAAATCTCGGCGCAGGCCTTTTCTTCTCTAAGGGATACGTTAGAACTCGTTTCATCAGGGGTATCGACTATATCGGGATATGGTTCAACACATGGGTCGGTTGTGGCGAACTGGGTCGGGCTGTGCCGATCCGCTGTGTCGAACTGTGTCGCACTGTGCCGATCCACCATATCGAACTGTGTCGCACTGTGCCGATCCACCGTGTCGAACTGTGTCGCGTTGTGACGATCCTCTGTGACGAACTGTGTCGCACTGTGTCGATCCACCGTGTCGACATAAGTCCGATGGTAGTCGTGGAGCATCCGATCGAGGCATTTTTCGAGGGAGGTTTTCCCATCAAAGTCCGGCGCGGGATCAGTGCTGTCGCTTGCGTCGTCAACTTCCTGGAACTCGGTAGGCGTAGTGGGGGTTGCACCATGTCGTGAGATTGGTGTGCTGAAATGTACTTTCGGAGGAAGTGGAAGGTTTTGGGCCGGACCCTTCGTCAAGTTCTTGTAGTGGGGTGTATCGTCGTACCGCTCAACGGGTGTATCGATAGGGACAGAAACGCCCTTGAACTGCCGATTCCAAAACTTCAGGCTTCCGGCGCCATCTTGATTTGTGGCGAAATTTGCCCGCACCTCCGAAGCGTCGTCCGGTTCTTGGTAATCCACGCACGATGGTTTTTGCGTGGCGGAGGCAGTTGTTGCCGCCGAAGGGGTGCTAGGGAGAGGAGTGTTGTGATCATGACTTTCATTTTGATCCACGAACGTCCCAAATTCCCGCCCCTCGGGCCGCAACACTACCCCCACGCTGTAGATTTCCTCGGGTGTGTCGACCGGCGTATATGGGCGGATGACGCCTTTAGGGGTGCGGAATTTCATTTCCGGTCCCGTTGTAAATGTGATGGGTACCCTTCGAAGTACGTCGAGCCCCAAAAGATCAAGCGTAGCGCTTCTCCTTGCGAATACTAAGAATGTGTGTTCAAATACACATTCGCCGATCCTTGTGACGACGCGCTGTTCTCCGGAGAAATGTAGGGGCATTCCATCAGCTCCCCACGCGATCGCTCGGGTTGGGAGAATTGGAATTCCCTTTACGGGTGTTGAAAGTACCGAAAGCGTAGCTCCGGTGTCCAGGGTCATCTCTCGTTCCTCCGGGCCCAGTCCCACGGTGATTTTCATCGTCCGCGACATTGGAGCTTCTACGGCGGGAACATGTGCCTCCTCGATTGGCTTTTTGTAACGGGCGACCTCCATTGAATGTGCCGGCGCCATGACAGGTTGCGACACGGGGAGGAGACGTTTCTTTTTGTAACAATCCTCCTCCAGATGTTCTCGGACGCCACAGAAGTCACAAAATATGGTCTTGTTCGGGCTGAATGGGCAACTTACGGGAAAATGTGTTTTGTCCGCGCAAAACATACACGGATATCGCGGGGTTGGTTTCTCGGCGCTTCGGCGCTCGCTGGGCTTATCTTGGCGGTGGTCCTCCTCCCTGTGTCGATTATGACGCTGTAGGGGTTCGTCTTTTCGCGGGCATCGAGCGGCGAAATGTTCAGGACTTCCGCAGTTGTAACATCGGCGGTCGTTGGTAATGGCCGCCAAGTCCCAACGTTCGTCTGTGTCGATTGTGTCGTCTAGGGTTTCCTCCAATTCCTCCGCCTTGCTCAGCGCGTCCTGGATCGATCTGGGGCGATTTGTGATGAGCAGTGCGCTCATGTTTTTGCTGACACCACGTATAAAAGCGCTCAGGGTTTTTCTTTCTATCCAGTCGTGGCGTTCGTGACGTCGGAGTTGTCCTCCTTCTTCCATGACGGCACACCGGGCGAGGCTGCGGACTCGGTCGGCAAATTGGCGGAGCGTTTCTGTGGCGTTCCGCTTGACTGTCCACAGGAGGGCGGCGGCGTGTTGTGGATTTTCCTTTTGGAACCACTTGATCATGTCGTCACGGACGATCTCGTAGACGTTGTCTACGTCGAGCGTATCATCCCGATCGATAAGGAATTGCTTAGCGGTTCCCCGCGCTTTTGTGCGGAGTAAACGGTATCGTTGTCGCGAGGTCAAACCCGTGGTCACCATATCAAAATTCGCAAAAAACGACACAACACTTAATGCACCGGTCGCGTCTGGGTCCCACGACTCTACTTCGAGGAATACCGAGCGCGGTATGTCCTCCCTATCGGCTTCGTGTGTTACGTTATTATATCGCTGAAGGAGAATGTTCATCTCCTTCATTGTCTGAGTCATTGTTTCTACAGCTTCCGTGCCGGAGGACGATTGGGTCTCGGTCCCCCTGTCGCTAGGTGTCGGATTATTGAGGAACATGGTAGCGATTGATACTAACTACCACCTAGGCACGAAGAAGTCTGTCGGCGTGAATCGGTCTAAGTCGAGAAAAATACAACTACGAGAAGGGACGTCTTCTCGCGTCGTTTCGTGCGGAAGGCTGCTTCTAATGTCACTTTTCCTGTATAATAAATGGATGTACAGCCTACCTATTTTTATTTTTACCTGTCTCAGTGTGTTTTATTTTTGAAGTTTGTTTCGATAGACTCTAAATTTAAAACTGAGCTCGTGTCGAACGGCCTACGAGTTTGAGTGGGCTCGTGTGAGGCTTACTCACACCGGGATCCACTCCGCTGCCACCAAATTTGTAGGCCTGCTACTTGTGGCGATTGTGTCGATGGACCACAGAGGTAGCGTCCCGGCTTACTCGTGGTGATTGTGACGATTGTGGCGACACACCAGTTGTAAGCGGGATTTGCGTTCGACAGGGTTAAGGTTTCGTTCCGCGGCGTAGTTGGTAGCAGCACGAGGTTGTGACGCCACGTGCCGATCCCAAGTTCACCGGATGACACAAAACCTAACGTGGCGAGCTCAGGTGGGAAGGGGAAGACAAACAAATATCGAAACAATAGTTAATTTTACAAGGGTAGCGTGTGGTATTTACCTGTGACGAGGCGGTGAAGCGGCCAGTCGAATTCCTCGGGATGATGCAATCTGAAATGTTAGCCTTAAGGGCGTCCTACTGAGAAAATGGCGTCCGCCAAATGCGACGCTGCCGAAGGGGCCTACGAAGGCGTCTGAGGGACGCTTCGGAAAAGATGGCGGAGTGTGACGCGTCACCAAGCTCCGGTTTTTTCACACTGAGGAACCAGGTAAAATGAGAAAAGATATTCAAATGCAGATTTACAACAATAAAAGGTAAGTTTATTAAATATGCAAATGGTTTTCTGACTAGGCACACCGAAGGGTGTGTCGAAAAGAAGCCTGACGGGCGCAACAACACAAGTAAGTATGGCACAAGATTCAATGTTCAATAGGATAGATTTTCAGATAATGTTTCAAATGTACAAAATAATAACTCCAATTTTGACTTTATGTTTCAGGTTTCCAGAGTATATCAGTTCAACGTTCCAGGTTTTCAACAAAGGTGAGTATGGTAAGTATAGGTTAACTTTGTGTTTCAGGTACGAATTTAGCATTAAGTTACAACTCTCAAATTTACGACTTTTGTCCAATTGTTTCAGAATTACTTCTACGCACTGTCCTAACTGCATTGGCCAATGGTTAGAAGGTAAGTTATAGTTTTCACTCACACGTGTCAGGGCCCTGAGGTATCCTTCCAGGTGTGATGTGGCGGTTGTGGTGGTTGTGGCGACGGACGTCCAGGGAATCCAAGTTCTCTTCCTCCAGATCAATTCGGCGCGACACGGCAATTTCCGATGGTCAGAGATCTTACGAAAAAAGCGTGTGAAGGTATTTACGGGGGCGGTTGACTCTAGCAGTTTTAAGTTCACGGGCAGCAGGGCTCTCAATGACTTGTACTGAATATCAAGGGGGGTCTGCCTGTGGAGGGGGCTGCTCGTTGGTTTTGTTCCGGATGGTCCCCCTCCGCTCCCTCGACGGACGGGCGCCTGCCAGGTGGAGACTTCTGATTGGCTCCCCCCGCCGAGGGAGGGACGCTCTGGCTGGAGACGGCGTCTTCATGCTGAGGGGGGGGTGACGTCACCTTCCGAGCTGACCACGGACCCGAATCTGACAATCATCGCCGCGGGTGGCTATGACAAATTCGGATCGGAAGGAAGTTAACGAATTAACCCAGTCTCTTCACTGGAAATGTTCCCCAGTGAGTGGAGACTCACAGTACATATTTCTTAACTACATATTTGTGAATGTATCCAATCTAGATAAAGTTTTCAATATCCATGTGTTTTTCTGTGTATTTATTTACTACCGCCTGCTCCTACATCATGAACTTCCTAAGCAGGGTGTCCTAGCTGCTATGAACCAGGCTTGTAACTCGATTTCAAATTAGCTTTACAAGAAAGGTACAAGTACGATAATTGTAATTTTTTGTAAGAAATACTAATTGATATGCCATTCTTGCGCCACGCGGATGCGTGAAACGCACTCCAACTTTGTTTATTAGAAATAGGGACCCTTTCTTTTTTCTCCTTCAGATTCAGATTATACGTCAAATTTTATTTAAAAAAAAAAAATCACTCCCACTTGAACTGCGCACAACTCGTTCAACGCTCGAGTGAGGTTTTGCGTGGTGATTTTTGGCGAAATTATGATTGTAAAGCAAAGTGTAACACATGATTTAACACTATTTTGGTTTGTTATTTCCAATAATGAACCTTTGGAATCGACCAAGAAAATTGAATTTTTAACACCCCCTCAAAATTTGATGGTTTACGTTTCAAGGTACGTAGAATCCAAAAATCGAATAAAAATTTGGCCGTCCGTCCGCCGTCGGCCGTACGGGGCACTTTCCCCACTTGGAATTGACCGATTTTGATGAAATTTGGTATGTAGGCTCCATTTGGGGTCTAGTTGTGCCCCGAAGACTTTGGATAATGTAAGTCACTTCTAAGGATTGTCCGTTCGCTCACTACGAGAACTTGAGGGTTGACTCACGATAAATTCGAAACACGAGTGTGAATCGTAAAAGAGGCCTAATCTCCGTTCAAATTTTAGCTGACCGAAATGCGATCGATGTTTCTCTTCATGTTGGATGGTTGGTAGCTTTGCAGACGAGTGATCTATGTAGAAAAATAACAAACCATTGTGTAATAATTTGTAGCGTTTTTAACTCTAAATCGAGTGGTGATACTTATCAGTTCCTTGATCAGTACTCATTTATTTAAGTACTATTATCCGAAAGTACCTACTCTCTCGGTGTAGTTCGACTATCTTTCTTCTAAATCGCAAATGAACGACGACTTGGGATTTTTTTGAGGTTCGTTACTCTCATTGAGGAAGCTTAGCATTGCTGTGTGGGTGCAGTAAACAAAACTTACGTAGTTATTTTGATTTCAACTTATTTCTGTGCTGAAAGCGTTGTGCGCGGTCGCAAAAATCAAGTGGGGGTGAATTTTTCAACACATTTGATGTGGGATCTGAATCTGCAATAAAAATAGGGGTTCCCAAAAAAAAAAAAGTTGGCGAGCATTTCGGGCATTTGTGCATATGCTCGACGCGTGGATATATTATATTTTTGGGTTCCTCGCAAAACGTTACTAGATCAAATGGAATACAAGAAAGGTTCATAAGGACACCCTGCATACTAATATGAACGTTAGCATATAAGATGTTATAATAGGTAATTGATTTGTTCGTTAGTTTGGACGGACCTACCCTACGCTGAGCACGTTCTCGTTCCAAGTTTTTGGGCATATGTAGAAAGTTTTGGTTCGCTAGTTCCAGTTCACTGCCTGTTTCCTGTAATTGAAAGCCAAAGTTCAGGAAGAAATCGTTAGCTCGGAGGCAAAGTTAGTTGAGGAAGCGTGAGAGGAAGAAACCCGCTTTTGGTACAAGGAACTGATTTCAAACCACATCCAATCATCAATTAGGAGGTAACTAGAAAACTAAAAAAAACTAAAAACTCCACTAAAAAAAAAAAAAAACAAGTGGGTGTGGCACATAGCTTCCTCGTATCCATAACCCGATTATATAGATGATCCGATGCATAGTAGTTAATCTCAAAACACCAATCTCTAAGTACCTTCCACTACCCTCATAGGGGACCATCTACACGCTAATCTGGACAATCCTAGAAAATTTCATCAAATTCGGATGAAAAATGTAAATGGTATGGCTGTTACAAGGATTTTACGTATGCGCATGCTAAGAGGCTTCTATAAATTTTAAGGCCTTGATTTTCATTGGAGACCATCTACAACCTAATCAGCGTAATCCCTGAAAATTTCATCGAAATCGGGTAGAAAATGTGGAAGTTATGGCCGTTTCAAGGAATTCACGTTTGCGCATGCGCAGTCGCTTCTATCAATTCGATGATGATGATTTTCATACGGAACCGTCTACACACCAACCCGCACAATCCCTGAAAATTTCATTGAAATCGGACGGAAAATGTAGAAGTTATGGCCGTTACAAGGAATTCACGTTTGCGCATGCGCAGTCGCTTCTATCAATCCGGGGATGATGATTTTCATACGGAACCGTCTACACACCAACCCGCACAATCCCTGAAAATTTCATTGAAATCGGACGGAAAATGTAGAAGTTATGGCCGTTACAAGGAATTCACGTTTGCGCATGCGCAGTCGCTTCTATCAATCCGGGGATGATGATTTTCATAGGGGACCGTCTACACACCAACTCGCACAATCCCTGAAAATTTCATTGAAATCGGACGGAGAATGTGGAAGTTATGGCCGTTTCAAGGAATTCACGTTTGCGCATGCGCAGTCGCTTCTATCAGTCCGGGGATGATGATTTTCATAGGGGACCGTCTACACACCAACCCGCACAATCCCTGAAAATTTCATTGAAATCGGACAATAACTTCGTATAGTTATGCGCGTTACAAGGAAATCATGACAGACACACAGACAGACAGACACACAGACACACAGACACACAGACACACAGACACACAGACACACAGACACTGAACCAAAATTGTTCAGAAAGGTCTAAAACGCAAAACGCGAGTGAAAATTTTTATTTTGGAGAACTTTTTTTTTTCGTCCTTGAAAAGTGAAAACAAAGCTTCCGCTACCTTGGTAGACTCGGAAGCAAAAAGCTTTTTGGAAATGCAGTGGGTTTAGGACGACCAATGCAACGTTGCTGAAATCTGGAGCATTACTGAGTAGTGCTGATACTCGAAGAGCTGACAACTTGGGCTAGGGATGCAATAAAGGAGGGGGAACAGTGTGCTTGTGGTCAGAGCCGACCCTTAAAAGGTTAAATACTTTAAAATGTAAATATACTTCAAAATGTGAGTTCTCCCCATATTAATTGTGCCAAGTTTCAGGTCAAATCGTTACCCTTCGTCGGATATAATTTTATTACCTGTTTACTTTTGTTGTTCCAATCAGGAAGTCTTCTCATTTTATGTAAATGGCACAGATATATTAGAATTGATAGAATCTATAATATTCTGTTTCCTAACTGTGGATGATTGTTCTCAGGTGCTTGTGTTGCTTCGCAGGTAAATGATTGTTCTCAGTTCAGTCAAAATGTGTTCAAAACGGACCCTCGCAGGAAAGTTTTGGAGGGTTTTTGATTTCTTCGATTCTTTATGTTCTGTGGAGTGCTGAATCCGAATCTGAGGTTTACCAAATTTAAAAAACTTTTTGCGATTTCCCTAGAAACGGGTGGGTTGCAAGTAAACAACATTACAAAATCCCCCGCTACTTTCGTTCTACGGCTTCGCACGTTTTTGCCCTGTTAGGTGAGATAATGTAGGTACAAGTATTTTGCCAAAAGTTGGTCTTTTTCGAGTTGTAGGCAAAAAAACCACACACAAAAAAAAAAAAAAACTGTTTCGCCTATTTTACACTTTTTTGAATGTTCCGTCACGAAATTTTGGTGGAAAACCTCAGATTCAGATTCACGAACCCAAAAACATAAGTGATTGAAGAAATTAGAAGCCCTTCCAAACTTTTCTGTGAAAAACACATCTTGACTGGGCTGCTGGAGATGGGTTCTTTTTCGGCTTGACACTTGGACAACGTTTGATATGAGAGTTCTTTTCTAGCTGAATTCCGACTAGCTATTTATTCCACATTTTGAAAACACATTAGAAAAAACCGTATAATTGTGGCTCCACTTACTTCGTCACTTTCCACATCGCCCCTTGTCCTTAATTTGAGGAAACTTCTCTCTCTTTTGCCCTAGAGGATTAATTGGTATCAGATTAGTGGTATCCTCTACCACCATACTAGTACTCCTAGCTACATATAAGGTACATAAATTGCTCATGAGGATTGATTATGTAACTAATCTAAGACAAAAATCCCCTAGCGTAGAATGTGCTCGAATGATGATAGTTAAGCTCTAAATCACCTTTGCATGTTTTCGATGTTGTCTATTGTTTGAATTATCGTCCTTTGGTTTGTGGTGTTCTTTTTTACCATTGTCCTTTGAATCGTTGTTTCCCATTGAACTATTCTCCTGTTGCCTTGTCTGGAACGGACATCACAGAATGATTCATCAAAATACCACAGTTTGGTCATCACAAGGGGAGAATGTGCGAAGTCAAAATGACAATAATGGCTCTGACTTAACATTATGCTAGTTTAGTACGAGTATTTTGAGTCAAGGCTCAAGTTTACTGTCTACTAGTTTTAGTTTTCTGAACTAGTCAATAGCACTTTTTGACATTAGGAGTGTGTTCTTGGTGGATGGCATTCGAATGGTGGTTTAAAAGAAGAACCCTCCGGGGAGAACTCAGAAGGTGACACCTGAGAGGCTCACTGGCTGGAGTGACTTCACCTAGTTCAACCCAGATCCGCTAGATGGCGTAGGAGTATAATAATTATGCATGGGAATTACTTCCTCTTGTATAAATCTTCAGTCAAATGACTGACTCGCGAACCCCTGATACACAACAAGATGGTCCAACCACCAAATAACAAAGAAATGAAAGTCTTCTGCATCTCAAGATGCAAGAAGACCAGTTAGAGAGAGAGGGAGAGAGAGAGAGAGAGAGGGAGTTTTCCTTTCTGACTTTACCATCCCTCAGACATGAGTCCTACTTGTCTCCAGACACCACAACTCCTAGGTAGTTAGTCAATTCTCACCTTGAAGTCTTCAGTCATATTGCTTCCGAGTCTACCAAGGTAGCGGAAGCTTTGTTTTCACTTTTCAAGGACGAAAAAAAAAGTTTTCCGAAATCAAAATTTTCACTCGCGTTTTGCGTTTTAGACCTTTCTGAACAATTTTGGTTCCGTGTCTGTCTGTCTGTCTTGTCTGTCCGTCTGTCATGAATTCCTTGTAAAGCGCATAACTATACGAAGTTATTGTCCGATTTCGATGAAATTTTCAGGGATTGTGCGGGTTGGTGTGTAGACGGTCCCCTATGAAAATCATCATCCTCGGACTGATAGAAGCGACTGCGCATGCGCAAACGTGAACTTCCTTGTAACGGCCATAACTTCTACATTTTCCATCCGATTTCAATGAAATTTTCAAGGATGTTATAGATCAACTTGTTTTGATGTTTAGAGATTAACTACTGTGTATCGGATCATCTATACAATCAGGTTATGGATCCGAAGAAGCTATGTGCCACACCCACTTGGCAGACGTTTTTCCTACTGTAGTCACACTTTAGTGGAGCATTTTTAGGAGTAACATTTTTGAAGTAACTAAAAGAACAAAATTACTTGTTAAAAGATTTCAACCTCAATTACTATTACCAACCTCATTCTTCGCTGTAAATACTGACTGAGATTTTGTACTCTTCGGCTGTTCCTTGGTTTCAATAAGAACCTGCGACGCAATCAATTTCTGGGGGAATTCGTCTTCTGATCGGTCAACTCCAACTTGCTTTTGAGACCCGAAGCATCTTTGTACAGTGGTGGGAGACCTCGGCCTTCGGGCCTGATCTTGCTGGGTCAACTAGGTGTATTTGAAACATGATTGAAACAACGACATGGTTTTGGCTGAACTAATTCTACGCTGTTGGTTGGTAGGTACTACCTAGGTAGGTGGATTATTCTTATGGATTATTCTTACATGTTTATATTAAATCGTGTGAACTTTAGGTTATAGAAAATGGTTAACAGTTTGGAAATTACAGTTCCGTATATTACCTTTCCATGAAGCTCTTTTAGTTCGGTTATTCCGCTGTTCTTTCTGCACCCACTCACTCTTGCTACACCCTGGAAGAAAAGGTGGAAATAAACTGCATTAAAATCGAAGGGTAAACATAAGAAAACGTCAACTAAGTACATTTAAAAACCCTCATCTTCATAAATTTCTCAAATTCAGTTTTAAAAAGTTTCAAATTAGAGTTTTTTGAAACAGAGTTGAACGACTTTCATGACTGTCTGGAAGTCTACGCCGGTGAATCGTATGCTATGGTGGAATTCCCACTAACTATGAGGGAAGGGCTCCAAAAGATTTTGATGAATTTCATCGTAACCAGCATCAGAGTGTCCAGCGATTCCCCGAAAAAAATTCCCTGAGTTTACCAGGTTTTCCAGGGTCATTATTAGTTTTTTTCCAGGGTTATAAATGAACTAAAATATAAATAAATGTGATCATAACTTCTCAGAATTCAGGTTCTCAAGGATATTATGAAATGAAAAAAGCACTATACAACGTGTGACAAGTGGGAGTGGCACATAGCTTCCGCGTACTATTAAACCGATTGTATAGAACGAAGGTACGATGCAAGTCAACTGAGAGGCTACGAGGACTACGAGGCTAATCTCATAACTACAATCTCTAAGTACCTTGCACTACCCTCTTAGGCGACCATCTACGCTCAAACTCGGTTGAAGGTTTCTTTTATACATTCAGGGTCGACGATTTTCATAGGAAGAAAACCTTAAAACCTTACTTGAATTTTCCTCTCTCAGACTGTCGTTATTTCCCACAAAAACTTTTTCCAGGTTTTTTTCTGGAGAAAAATGAAATTCCCAAAGTTTAGTTAAATTCTCTGAGTATTCCAGGTTTTCTAGGTCGCTGGACACCCTGACCATGCACGTCCTCAACTTCGTTTTTCATTCAATTCATGTTAGAAAACCATGAACCTAACCCAAATTCCGAATTTGTATTCGTCATAAATGTATGCTGTCGACTAGAAATTGGCCCCTTGTACGGTGTGCATGAACTCAGTTCCTACCCTTGTGCAGTTGAATAGGTTAATTAATTATGATAAGATAGGCTTGGAATATTCTCAGATCATTATGTACTGGAACAGGTCTTACTTCACCGTGGTTGTGAAGGCGATTCTTGTCAGTCGATGTACCACTCTGCACACCTACATTTTTCTTCGGACTCGGACTAGTGAAACTGCTTCTCAAACGCTGATTTTGCTATGAAAGTTCAACCAAACAATGGTAAGTTCTTGTGTGAATTTGTGTCGTTATTCAACTAAATAACTTCCTAAACTCTCAAAAATCTCATGGGTGGTATAAGTTTGCATAAATTTCTCTCAAAACTTCAATTTTTCCAAATGGCTTCCAACTCTCTAGTAAGAATACTTCACTTTGTGCCTTTTAACTGATAGGTAATCTACGTTGTGGGTAATAGGAATTTTTAAATAGTGACGAGTAGGTAGTACAAAAAATACCATTATTCATAAAATCGAAGATACATTATTATCAGAATACATCAATAAATACCTTGAAGAATAGCGATTTTCTCATTAAGTATCGTAGTTGTTACCCACACTTACCGAATTTCTTATAGGAGAGCAATGTTTCCCACATTTAGGTTCATTGACTAACACCTCATAGGCCTGGACAACATTCTCACTTGGCTGCTCAGTGACCTGTTCATAAACAAGTAGGTCAATGATTTGAGCCGGTTTTGGTTTATTACGAGTATTTTCAACCTTTGGAATCCCCCCCCCCCATCACAAAATTTAATGGTTTATTTTTCAAGGTAGGTATGTGGAATCCAAAAATCAAATAAGAGCACGTTGCGAATTATAACACAATTGTCAATTTCTTCTGTAGAGGTCAATCGTCTGTGAAGAACAAGGCTTCTTCCGACCCATCTAGGGGCTTGTGGTGGTGGTGGTTGGGAGAAGGGATTTTAGGGACCTCGTTCGAGAGACTTCTAGGCAAGACATGTGTAATCTCGATTAATTTCAGGGTCAACTCTCATTTAACCGTGGTTCATTGAGGTCTGGATGGTCTCATTCGTTTCTAAATATTGAACAGTATCCTAAATCAATGAAGAAGTGTCAGTAATTATTTATCCAATGATTAAATACCTTATAGTGGTGTCAAAAATATCTCCAAAATCGCCGCTATTTTAAATGAATTGAACTTTATCAAGTTGGGGCGTTTTGAAAATCTGTTCTCCCACTTTGTTTTTACCCCTTGGAAGTGACTGAAAATAATTGAAATCTTCGGGGAAACTGAGCCGGTATCCCAAATTGCATCAATCAGTCCACGGAAACTGACCATCAAATGGGCGGATCCTCTGGATGTTGGTGATCGAAAGGTCGTGAAATAAGAGGTACCATGGTTCTCCACGATAAGTGCTAAAAGGTAGTGTACAGCGTCTCCTTAACTTACCTATGTGATGGGAATGGAAGTTAGATCAGTGAGAAGCTTTTTGTGGGCTACTAGAAGTGACTAGGATTCTTTGCGATGAGTGGAGAACCAGTGAAATCAGTGGTACCATGGTTCTCCTCGATAAGTGCTAAAATTTGGTATACAGCGTCTCGATAAGATAGATCTCGGTGGGAAGCCTTTTGTGGGCTACTAGAAGTGGCTAGGAGAGATTTAACTGCCTTTCTCTTCACCCATAAAGAGGACTGAAAATTGGTATAATACTCGTCTGAGGGCTTTACGACGTTGAGACGACCTCAGATTAGTTCGATGTTCAGATATGAAGAAATCAACTCAGTCGAATTGCAATTGAAAATCATCTGTACAACTCACCTGCCTGGTCCTGAATTTTGACCTCTCAGTTGATGCTGTTCGTGAATAAGCCGGTGAGGTGTTGGTGTGAGACTCTTTGCGTCCGGAAAGGTCCGATTTATTCAAACTCCTCTGGTATTCTCTTGAACTGTGATTTCTACGCCTTGAAACTTCTTGATCATCCTGAATGAACCAGCCAAAGACATTGCTTATGTGAAACTCGTAAACTATCGGTAAAGAGCTTCAACATTATGATTTAATATTCATTGCCTCCTTTCGAGCCCCGAGAAGTTGTTGGAGCTATATCCAGAAACTGCTGCTACCCGAATTAGAGGTCAATGGCACAAGTACTCCCGGCACGACTCACGAGTGAAAGTCCTGTTGTATCAGTACTCCCGCTTGATCGCTTATCGCTTGAGGGTCCATTGTACGAGTACTCCCATGAGCTGGGAACGAAGATACTGGGGAAGTATCTGATGTCTTTTGTGAATGGTTTCTACATATATGCCGCTTGATTTTGGTGCTCACAGGTATTCTGAGTACATACATGATTTTTATGTTCGTGATGAAGCGCTCTAACCTCCAACCATCTGGACTTCCAAGACATCTGACAGCAATCATACAACTAATGCTTGTGAAGCTTTCTACTCTCAATTTGAAAAGGGTTTCCCTTCACCTCACCCCAACATTTTTGTTTTTCTCCAAGAACTTTGGTCTCTGCAAGCTGAAATTTACACAAAATCCACGAACCAAAAGATCAACGCTGTTCAGTGACAAAAAAAGAGAACGTTGGGTTGTTGGGGAGCTAAATAAGTTAGTAGCTACGAGTTTGTTCAGCGAGTAGCCCCAAAACTGCAACCCTAATTTAGAACGTAATTACTGCCAACCTCGCTGTAATTTTGTAATGCAATAGTAGGCGGCATATATGACGAATTTTTTGTACAATTATTCTGTATTATGCATTACGTTACATTCATTTTACTTTTAGCGTCCTATTTACCGAGAGTACTGGTACAATAGTAAAGGGGAGTACCTATACATTGCGGGAGTACTAGTACATTTTCCTCCGGGAGTACTCGTACAACTTTTTCATGCCTGGGGAGTACTCAAACAAATGACCGAATTAGACCGGTTCCCCCTGGCCTACTCATCCAAAATGGTATCTCGTTATATATACATGATATGATACCATTTATATTCATGATATTGAATAAGTTCTACCACCATCTCTCAGATTATCAGTTCCAAAATTATACATCTGTGTTTTCAAATGAGCGTAAGATTGGAAACGAAATATGCAAAACATCTTATTTCCAGGCTATGGAATTCTTCCAGGATATGGAATTTCCACTGCATGGTATTCTGTTTGCAAGAAGTCTCGCATTGTGACGTCTGTCATTTCTCTGGTCAGTCTGTCTTTGAAGTTTTCTGTCTGTCCATCACTCCCTTTTCTTTGTCTCAGGCTCTTGAGACAGAATTTCTGTCAAAAATGCCATTCCTGGGCCAATTTTTACAGCTCCAACAAATCACGGGCCTAATTTTTCCTCCAGTTCTTGCACTCAAATATCTGAGAACCTCAATCATTGCTACATGGTTTACACCTAGGGCGAAGGCACCAGTTTCAGACACTGGTCCAGTATTAGACACTTTCAACTTCACATCAACAAAATAAGAGTTCCCAACGGTTTTCAGGCCTTTTCCATGGATTATTTGGTGCAAGCAGATCATTCTAGTAGACCGTTGGGAAACTATGAGCTCAGAAAAGATTATTGTAGTTTTGGAGACGGATATTGTAGGGCACTTCCACATTAGTTCTCCAACTACGAGGTTAGCAAACAATGTGGCCTAGGAGTGACCAACTTTCTCCTGCTGTATTTGCCTGATTTTTCCGTTCCCATTCAATTTGTTTCAATTTATTTTCATATTAGTGTCATTTAGTATTGATACATTGCGAAATTTTTTTCGGAATGACAATATTATAACCGAATTCTGAGGATGTATGATACTGAATTCCGAATGGGGCCATTTTCAGTATCAGACAGGGAGTGTCTGATACTGGTCATTTCGACAAATCGGAATTTTTTGGGTTTTCTTGATTATTTATTAGGACTCATAAAAAGGTAAAGACAGTAATAAAATCCAGTATCAGACAGGGGTTTCTGATACTGGTATCAGACAGGGGTGTCTGATACAGGTACTCAACGATGTCTGATACTGGTACTCGACTTTGTTTCAATTTAATGATTTTTTTTCTACTAAATCGCGACTGTATAACATACAGTCAATTCATATATTATATGAATTTAGGTGTGAAAGTATTGCTTTTTGTCCCGTTATTCAAGGCCTCACGGTTTGGGATGTAATGGTTTATGAAGTACGATTATCCCATTCCTATTTGCAAATTATAACTAAGACATATTTTTGTCAGAGCGTTTGAAAGAAAAGATTGTTTTTAGAAATAATTCAAGTTACATTAACATTGGAAATAGTTTTACTTTCTTTTATATTTATATACGAAACGCGTCTGTACTCAGTTAAATATAATTCACTCAGTAAAAGAGGTTTTTTTGGATTCAGATTGAAGTTTCCGATTCTGGGCCTGAATGGCGTCTGATGCTGGCGCCATTCATAGTTCTCCGTGTCTGATTCTGGACCTGAAGAAACACGGTTTCGGAAAAACCATATTAAATCCTAAAAAACAAAACAATCCTTCGATTTCCAAGTCTTGGTGAGTTTTCGAGAAGTTGGAGCCCCTAATTATGCCCCCCCCCCCATCCCTCTGATAAATATCTTATGAAATCACGTCTCGCAGTATAAATAAACCTGAGAATCTCCTGGTGCCATCACCGTACTATCTTCTCAGAAGCTGTGCTAGGAGGCAAAAAGTGCACCCGTCTCTCATTATCGTTACCTGTTCTGAACTTGAGTGTTTGTTTCTTTTCGGTGAAGTGTCATGAGAATGGCGTGAGCTATGGCCATGTTTACTATGCCCTGCAAAAAAAAAGTTTTAATATTCCGAATTTTCATTGATTTTTGGAATTTTATTATTCATAATCAAGTATAGTATAAGGTACTTTACTCGCCATAATATGGTAATAGTATGATACCTATTCATTACATCAACTGGTACGTTCTTTCTACCCACACTACAACATAACTTAGGCAGTCGTAAGGTGCATCTGAGGAAGAACAGGCGATATTGCTTTGGCACTATAACAGGCTTGGAATAGAACTTTTTTATTCGATGAATGGGTTCAAGGTATAATTGTAACGAGAATCTTTCAAAATGTACATTAGATTGTACAAGTTATGAGAACACCCACGTCTGCCAAGTAGATTAGTACATCCTCCTCCCTCAACAACAATATTCATCTTCATCGCTTTGAATCATTTTGGTTTATTACTTTCAATAATGAACCTTTGTAATCGACCTAGAAAAACATTTTAACCCCCCCCCCCCCTCAAAATTTTTTTGGTTCACGTTTCAGGGTACGTAGAATCCAAAACACCGTACACGGCACTTTCCATAGTTCTTATGAACCAACTTTAATGAAATGTGGGGTCTAGTTGTGCCCCGAAGCTTTTGGTGGGTGTCAGTCCCTTTTAAGGGTTGACATTTTGAAAACTCCCTAGCTCAAAAAATTTTGATACAAAGATATTATTTTTCATGAATTTGAAATAGTATTAAATTTGTAGAATCGAAAGACACCACCCAGAGCTTCGTAGGACCAACCGTTCGGTCCCTACGAAAACTTAATGGTTAGACTTACGATGAATCAAAAACACGGTGCGAGCGAATCGCAAAAGAGGCCTAATCTCATTAGAAATGTTTGCGTTTCTACGAGTTGTCATCAGTTTTGCGTCCTTAGCAACCAGTAATCAAGTTTCCTCAACTCTTTATTTCTTCGAACGGAGCGTAAGGCGTTAATTTCCTCAAAATAAACTTGATTGTGCAGCGTAAATATGTTTGGCAGGTACCAACAATGGCAATGCATTGTTTTTGCAGACGTTTCAATTTGTCTTCGTCACACAATTCTTGTGTATTTGTTATCACTGAAGCAATCACGATGAAATTCAAGGGCTAGAAACCTTGGATTCAGCATACAACCTCCCTCAAAATGATAGGAAATACCCTTTATTCAAAGGCTATAAATTCGTCTAATGCCATTCATGAATTCTAATCCTAAAAATTCCTGAAAATATGACGTAAAAATCGGAAGAATGTCAAAATACAACGTTCTGAGCGTGAAATGAGACAGAACTTTCATTTCGGGCGATTCATGTTTTTCTGAAAATTGTTAGTGTAACGGGACCAGTAGTAGACCAGGATCCAGTAATAGACACTACTTGGCGAATAAAACAGATGATGTTGCTGAGGTGGGATGTGGTAAACTTCATTAGCCCGTTTGTATTTAAAAATTAATATCAGAACCAAGAACTTTAGTTTGATACCGTCTAGCTGGTTAGGTTAAGGAGGTGTCCATCACTTTCCAGGAAAGAATTTCGAAATTCCGAAAATAATTTCAAATTTGCTCCTTTCATTGTTTTTCTACAGTTTTCAAGGACCTTTTTGGTTTATTATTTTCAATAATGAACCTTTGGAATCGACCAAGAAGAAAAAAATTTTAACACCCCCTCAAAATTTGATGGTTTACGTTTCAAGGTACGTAGAATCCAAAAATCGAATAAAAATTAGGCCGTCCGTCCGCCGTACGCGGCACTTTTGCCACTTAGCATTGACCGATTTTGATGAAATTTGGTATGTAAGCTCCATTTGGGCTGTAGTTGTGCCCCGAAGATTTTGGTTGATGTAGGTTAGTTCTAAGGGTTCCAAAATTTATTTTGACATTTTGAAAACGCCGTAACTCAAAACATTTTGACATAAAGGTATTGTTTTTCCTTCAATTTAAGATTCTATAGAATTTTTAAAATTTTTTGAGACCACGCGGAGCTCTGTGGGACAAACCGTTCGCTCCCAACGATAACTTAAAGGTTTTACGTACGATAAATCAGAAACACGAGTGTGAATCGCAAAAGAGGTCTAATCTCCGTTCAAATTTTAGCTGACCGAAATGCGATCGATGTTTTTCTTCATGTTGGATGGTTGGTGGCTTTGCAGATGAGTGATCTATAGAAAAATAGGTAATAAACCATTGTGTAATAATTTGCAGCGTTTTAACCCTGTATTTGGCAAAAATATCTCCACGGTGATTCTTTTACACCCCCCAAAGTGTATTTTAGTTGCTCCAAAACATAAATTGAAAAAGATTCTAAAATGCTGAAATTTAAACAAATTTTCAACACGTGTGGTATAATCAGTACCGTAGACTGGGGTGATAGTGATCAATTTCTACAGTTTTTCCTTGAAAACTACCAGTGTAATAATTCAAAAAAATCTGAAAAAAATAGTTTATATTCTCCCACATCTTACGAACAGTATCCTATATAAAACTTTGAAATTTTGCTCAATTAAGCTCATTTAAAAAAAAATTAAATTGATCAGTATCACCCCCCACATAGGGGGTGATAGTGATCACTAATTTAAAATCGAACTTAAACGTATTAAAAACAATTAAAAATCGAACTTGAACTATTAAAAATTGTTTTTTAGTACCCTGTGGTTAAAAAAACCACTAGCAACTCATTTCAGAACAATTTTTGTTGACAAACTAATGAAAACCAACTCTTTACTTATAAAAATCAGAATCAAGCCGAAATTCAAGACTCGTAATATCCTCTTCAGCATTTTTTATTATAATAAGACAGTTTGTGGCACATGTTTGGTAACTGACAAGAAACGACTTATTTTAAAGCACTTGTTGCCAAAAATAATGATGGACTAATCACGTTTTGATAGTTTCGGGGCATTTCGGCCGTGATCACTATCACCCCCTGGAAATGAGTTGTTTTTGTTTTTAACAGATAACCAACTGTAGTAACACGGAAAGAACAAACTAATTGCAGATATTTCATGCTTACCTCTAGTAGAAACAAAATCTTTTCGCTAGAACTTCACCACACAACACCCGACACCGGCACAACAGAAGTTACAATCACAATGTCAGCTGGGCCCGATTTTGAGATTTGTTTATTTCCTTATCAGCTACCATGGTAACCTAGACTATCGGGCGGGAACGATATCTCCCCAGAAAAGACATTGCTACCAGTGTTTCCACTTCGTGGGAATTTTTCCCTTTTGTGGGAAATTCCGGGGGTCCGAGGGAAAAAAAAGGGAAACTTTTTTCTGTGGGAAAAACTTCCCACAGTCAATATTTTTGACCGATTCTTTCATTTTATCACGCTTTTTTGTACAATGATATAATCTAGGGTCGTACCAATACCTCACGTATCCTACATATTTTTTTTACTACCTACATGTTTTTGACCAACAAACTACAATACAAAGCTGACGCATGATCACGCTTGGTCAAGGCAGAAGTAAAGATGAACAACAACAACGTGCTTACCAGTAACAAGAAGCTTCGAGTTCGAGACAAAGGTCGTCTCGTCATCATGTTATTCTCGTTAGTCAATGTTAATGTAAACAGTGAGTCTCTTATTTTTCACCAACCGTGCGACGTTAACATCATTCGTCTTTTCCGACACCCATTTCGTTTGAGGTATGTATCTATTCAATAGTAATTATCTGCATACGATATCGTTTGAAGTGGCAGGGGAAGAATAGTGTCTTGGCTTCTTGTCCACTCAAACTAGTTTCGAGAGAAATGACTTCCATGTTTCTTAATTCAAGACAATTCAGAAAATGGACTAGGATGGTTATTCCCGAAACCTTATAGAAGAAAAAATATATCATGGAAAATCATTTGTCCAGTGTAAAGAGTCTAAATTTAGACTCTTTAGTCCAGTGAAAGGTAGGAAAAATTCATCAAGGGCTATGGGAAATTAGGAGGGAATTTTTTACTTGTGGGAAATCGTGGGAAATTGTGGGAAATTTTAGGATGGGCTGTGGGAAATTTTGGTTTGGTGTGGTGGAAACCCTGATGAACACATAACACGACCTAACTTTCCAATTTAGGACTGTGTGGAGTTCTGCAATCGCATGCATATGAAAAAAGGCGTGTTGATCAGTATCACCCCAGCATATCAGTATCACCCCAGTTCACGGTACCTACCTATATTATCGTATACTTCCAAGTCACTAAATAGAAATGAGAGCTCTTCCTAAATAAAATGCATTTCGTTCTATTTTAGTAAGAAAAAAATCAATAAAATAAAATAATGATGCAAATAAAATAATGATAAATAGCAAGGTATAATTATTATACCTTCTCACTTGCTAGACGTAGTAATTAGATATAGTAGTAAACGTGAAGTACTCCAATACAACTTCTACGCAGTCTCAACCAAAGACGTGACGAGTTTATTATCTCAAATTTTGGAAGTTTTCCTGTTGGGATTTGTTCCAATTTTTCCCCTAAAGTGTACACTTGGCCCTCTAAAAACGTGGCAAAACTGAAAAAGCTTCTTTATTGTTAGAATTTGTACAGAAAACACGCATGGTATTAGACGTTGGGAAGTACAGGGTTAAAATCTGGATTTATTTAATAGGGACTCCTACCTATGAAGTCATTGCTAATTAGGTAGGTACGGTCCACCGGTTCACGAAATCACAAAAATGGCTTACCGTGTCTGGAATGGTCGGCCATCAGACATTACTGTTTTTCCGTCAACTGATGCTGTGCATGCCTTCATTCATAGTGTCTCGTTGTGACCTCATTCAGCGAGTTGTGTGAGAAATGTGCCTAACGATACGTTTGAAAATATTTATCTCCGTGTACATTCATTTGAGATTTTGTGACTTGTAAACTAGCTATGAAAAACAGCAGAAATTTGAATTTATGTGGAGTGGCCGGTGTTTGGTTGTTATGAAATATTGTTTGAAGCGAGTTGCGTTCAGAAACTAGGATACTTCCGTATTTCTACTCGGATTGGTGAAAATATAGAAGAGAGTAGAAATCAGTACTTGTACTTCTCACTATCAAAAAATGTAGGGAACCTAAGTAGGATAAATGCACCAATCGTTGGACAGTTAAGGAGTATCATTAGACTAATAATACTGTCACATTTCACGGATCCAATTTTCCTCCCTACACAGTGGAAATATTGGCGTAAAATTTAGTACGATATGATTAAAATTAAAATTTTAATGTTAATTTGAAAGTACGATATCGTTTTTTTTAAATCACCTGTCGTTGGACACTTGTTCCTAACTTTGGACACTTATGTTCCAGTTGTTGGACAGTTAATCGGATGACGTTGTTTGCAGGCCATCATGTTTCTAAATGATCAACTTCAAGGTTTTGTGGTGATAAACTTCAGAACAGAATAGGTATGGTAAGAAATAATGCAATGAATCATAAGAATTGATATAATTATTATCACAAAGTTTCCATTTGGATAATATCAAAATTGACGGAATAATTTCTGAAAAAAAAAAACAATCGAAGGTAAACCAACGAGGTCAATGATTTTAACGTTCATTCTCAACTTTTTCAATCGAAGGTGAGAACGAGCCTCCAAAGTGGTAAATTCTCTCGAGTAAACCAACGAGTTTCGATGATTTCAACGTTCATTCTCGACCTCTGGCTCAATAACGATAAGATATCGTTCGAAAAATAAGATATTTCCCCTATTTGAATTGACAAGAATAATTTAATCCCCAGACGGAAGAGGGGAGACAGGAAACGAGATGAAAAAATGTAGAATATTTTCCTCTGTAATAATAAGGTGCTTGCAGGTCAGAAATAGCGACGTTACCGTTTTAAAAGGAATTACGATGTGCAGAGGGGGGGGGGAGGAGTGAACTTTGGAATTCTGAAATGATGGAAGGGATTTATCAACCAATATTTTGAAATAACCTTCGAAGTCTTCTATTTCAGATGTATAAATAGTTTCGATGAAATGAAACTGACAAAGTTTGCAATAACCTCTATAGACACACTATAGACACGTTCATTCTCAACTTTTTCAATCGAAGGTGAGAACGAGCCTCCAAAGTGGTAAATTCTCTCGAGTAAACCAACGAGTTTCGATGATTTCAACGTTCATTCTCGACCTTTTCGAACAATCGAAGGTGACTTTCGGTGAGGTGGTTTTCGATTGTTCGAAAAAGTCGAGAATGAACGTTGAAATCATCGAAACTTGTTGGTTTACTCGAAAGAAACGACCACTTCGATGGCTTGTTTCGATGATTTCAACGTTCATTCTCAACTTTTTCGAACAATCGAAGGTGACCAGTTAGCATTGACCGATTTTGATGAAATATAGTATGTAGGCTCAATTTGGGGTCTAGTTGTGCCCCGAAGACTTTGGTTGATAAAAACTTCAAAATCAGAAACAAAGACAGTTTTAATTCAAACTGAAACGAATAAAATCACTCGCTTGAACTGATAGCTGAATTATTACGTGTAAATCACTGTTTTGAGAAGATCTTCTTCCCTACGAGCTTCACGAATTTCACGACTAAGGACGATCACACTCAACAACCTACTGGCAGCCTACAATACCGCTAGGTAACCTATTCACTTCACGTGATCGAAAACAACTAATAGGATAGAAAGAAAAATCAGCGCTCCCGGGTATGGGTGGTCAGATAGTTGATGGAAAGATACCTAGTCCCAATCTACCAGAAACGATGTGTATTTGTGAATTTCTGGAAATTTTCGAGAGTAGCGGCATAGAGTGGCACCCCGCAGGACCCCGAGGGTTAACCGACGAATAATAATTTTGACACCAACTATACATATCCATGTCCTTCCACGACAATACTGTACTTACAGGCAATTCCCACTTAAAATCGCTGATTTTTTATTTTTTGTTGCGAATTGAGTAGGTACCTCAAGTTTATTGTTGAAAAACCTAGCCAAACAAATTTGGCATTGTGAAGTGAGGATTACCAGAATAACTTATGAAGAGTCGATATAAAAAAATAATAATTTATTGTCAGTCACAAAGTACATAATTTAATTAAGAACAGTATAAAAATATGTTATAAAAATAAATAATTTTATTTATATACATCTTTGGCTTGAAATTTCTAAATAATAGTTAATTTGTACAATCACATATATGTAAATTGAAAGGTTGTATGAAAGTTAATTTATTAGGATAACACAGAACTTTCTTGAATTTTGCTGAGCTATCCCACGAAGTATATATATATACAGTTTCTAATTGGAATGTAGCAGCATTTTTTGTTGTTAGCGATCATCGGCTGACTGGGATGTGAGCAGAGTAGACGATCGGTTGGACATCCATGCTTCTCCTGTAGTGACCGTGGTGACCATGTTGTACCTGATGAAAGGAACAAATATATTGTCAAACATTCCTTCGACTTATAAGGTGAAAACAAGGATCGCTGCCTAATGCATACTTGATATTGTTATATTTACATCTAACCTATATTTTGTATAAGTACCCATTAATTTTTTACTCCAAGAATTAAATTTCCTCGTGATTCTATGAATCTTTCAGTGAAGTCTCGTGAGGATAGGCAATACGAGCAGGGCGGAATCTCTTTTCAGAATAGTCCAGGTCTTGCATCCTTACGTTGCTACGGGCCTGACTAGCGTTTTGTAAAGCGTTAGCTTCGTTGCATGGGAGAGCATAGACAGTATTTTTGAAAGTGGTTTCAGCTACAATGGAACAACTTTATCTGGCAGCTGCAATTTTGTCCTCTGAGCTGTACCCATCACGCAAATTAAATTTGTGTACTGTGTTCATTAGTTTCATACTAAGTTAGAACTTACTTCGCTGGAGTGGGTGCTGAGATGACTGACGACTGGCTTGGCGACGATCTCGTAAGTAGTCTTTTCTCCTCCACCGCCGCCTCCCTTGAGAGCTGCGAGTGCTGCAAGCATCAGAGCGAGGAGTGAGGCCATCAGAGCTTTACCACACATCGCGGCCAGGGCAGCCATTCCCATAGCCAACAGGGTACCTCCAGACATCAGACCCGCAGCTGCCAGAGCTCCTCCGTAGTTGTTTTTCTTCCTGGCAGTTGCTGAAGGGGGTAAAAGTAAGATTAGCTAGATCTCATAATAATACAAGTTACGAGGGCTGTGCAAAAAGTAAGTGTCCCTTATTTTTAGAAAACAAAACTACAATAATTCTGACCTTTACCACACATGTGCTGGCCACCCTCCGCTTATGATAATTAAATTATAACAAATTTTGTTATCTGCTAATGGCTGGGCGTCAGTCTATTAATAACCATAGTAACTCCCTGTCCACCTACGCCAGTTGTTTTGCAATGGATCCCTTCCCATTGTGGTATTTTGGGCAATGAGCAAACTGACGCACTAGCTAAAGAAGGATCCCAGATGGAGATGGCAGCTATTCCGACATCTTTTCTAGCTGCAAAGTGGTGCATAAAGGACTCGGTAGCAGCAAAAACGAAGGAAGCCCAACGCCGCGCGGCAGAGGGTGGAGGATGGAGTGGGTTGCTGGAGAAAGAAAATCGCGTTCTACAAGATGTAGAACTTTGTCGCGCAAAGAGTCTGTGGCAGGTTTTCGACATCTAACAAAAAATTCGAGTCAAGGACAGTCCAACCTGCTCACTATGCCAGACGACAGTAATGATGAGAACCGACCATTTATATGACTGTCCTCAACTTGAGGATATGAGACAAAGTTTTCTTCCTGAAGACACCAGATGGTCGAAGACATCCAAACTAATTGGGCTGCAAGAAGCCGCATGACGGAATAGCCAATGGCCAAAGGCGTAGGGGGAAAAAAAACCTACGTCACTGTTGAATTGCGTTCTGAAATTCGTTTTCTCTTTGCCGAAGACAAAAATCCGACAGAAATCCATCGCGAAATTGTTTCAGTGTATGGCTTGGGTGCAATGAAAGTGCAAATGGTATAGAAATGGTGTTCTGCTTTTGAAGAGGGACGTCAGAACGTGGCCGATGAACCCCGACAGGTCGTTCTTCGACTGCCACTGAAAGGGAAGCTGTGCAATGTGTTTCGGAAATTGTTGGGCGTCTTACCCTCGACGGTATTGTTGCAGCCTTACCTCCCCGCATAGAAATCAATCGTGGAATCAAAATTCCACAAAAAAGGTATCCTGCTCCAAGAAAGTGCACGCCCTCACACAGCAAGAAATACTGTTGTGCTATTTCACCAGTACAACTGGGACGTTATTTCTCATCCACCTTACTCATCAGACCTTGCCCCAAGTGATTACTTCCTGTTTCCAAAGTTGAAAGTTCAGCGGACTTCACTGCTGTAACGATAACGATCTCAAGGCGGAGGTCCTTACATGTTTGAAGGAGGTGGCGTCAGCGGACTATGAGGCCGGACTGAAAAAGCTTGTGCCGCAGCTACGAAAATGTGTTGTAAGAGGTGGTGTCTTTGTAGAAAAAAAGTTTTTGAGTCAAGGAACCCGGAAATAAGAGAATTTTTTCGATATCTATTATGGATTTTTTTCTGAAAATAAGGGAAACTTACTTTTTGCACAGCCCTCGTAAGTACTCTTTAGTATAATTACAAATCAACTAGTACATTAACAGAGTGGGAGTGTTTGAACGGAATCATGAAACAAATTATGACAATAAAGTATAGGTGGTTTTGGTTTATTATTTTCTATAATGAACCTTTGGAATCGATCAAGAAAAAAATGTTAATTTCTTTGAGCAGTAATTTTCATCGTTTTGAACATGAAAAGGCCTTTGATTCGGCATAACTCATCAAACGATAAATTATGTTCTCCAGTAAGTATGGGACAGTAGTGATATTAGCATCATTCGTTTAGATACTACATTTATGTGAATGTTACAGACACATCAATACACTAAACTGGCGCGCAAACCACGGTTACCGTGCCGAGCATCATGAAGCGATGCTGATGACGTCAGAGTGAAAGATGGATCTGTCCGCCTCAGTACAACAGCAGTATAGCAACTTGTCTCCAGTACTCTGTGGTCCGCCTCAATCGATCGAATATACATTTCGAAAGGCGTACCTAACTCGAGACAAAGTCCATGTTCAGTTATTTAGATTTAGCTATAAAATCTTTCATAGCACTATGGAGAACTGTGCTGAGAGCCCATCGGTACAGTCGTGAATGATATGTTGATGCTGTAGGCTGGTGGTACAGTTTTTTTGATTTGCATTCATGTCAAGGATAGAGGAAGAAAATCGGTGACGTTGATCAAAGTCGTCAAATTCTCGTTATACTGATCATAAATGCAAAATTCACTTGAATGTACAGTACTATAAATTCGAAATAGGGACAGTTTTTAAAACGATTCAACCTAATCAACATTGTTTTAGCTAACATAATCTTACCGTCAGCGACGGGGTCTTCTCCAAGTACTGCCCGAGCGAACCCAATGGGAGCAGTTTTGTCCATAACCTTCACACTGATTGACATTGTTCCCAAGTACTCTGATAGCTTCTCCAGAAGAACTTCGTCCACTTTTTCGGGCTGTGATAAATAAGCAGAGGCCTGAGGCACTACAGGTTCTGGAAGCCCAGGTGAGTTGATGGAGACGCCAGGGAGAACCGGGAAATTGAAGCTTCCGCTTTTTCCTATCAGCCAAATCAGACTCAGTTTGAGGCAGTACGGCGAATATCCTCCTTTGCACTCCTTCCCCAGCAGCTGAAACAAATTAGGGAATCATATTATTTCATGACAACCAATTATTGTCGTGTATTCAATGTGAAGAAGTTTTTAAAGATGTGGACAGGTGCTAGTGGTGGACCACCTTCTTCCTGGTCTTATAATATCACGTGACAAACAAGATCTACCCTCCACAAATGACATGCTCGACACTTTTGGTTCCGAGTCAGAAAGTGAAGGCGTTTTCCCTCTCATCCGTGAAGGCAGCGTCACCGCGGTTAGTTCCGACTGACCACACGGTTTTTCATGATTATGAAATTTCCTGCAGAGAAGTAACATCAACCAATTGAGGCTCTGAACAAACGGTATTTCTGATGTGATAGTGTTAGGAAGAGTTATAGGAACTGGTTTCTTCAGACTCTTGAAAATCAGAGACTGCAATAGATGTTGAATAATTTGAGGTACTTAGAGGCACATCTACAACATTCATTTCTGACGGCCAATTTCAGCAAAGTTTCAAACAATGGCAACTCATAATGGTCCAAATAATCACTTTGTGCCTTCTTTATTGATTCGTTCTGGAGTGAATGTATACAGCTTTGGTACGTGCGGAGTTTCCCCAGACATCGATCTGATGGCATTAATGGAATTGAAGATTTCATAATTTTTTTTCAAAGATTTCATTTTTTTTCTCTCTTTGTTGTTGCAAATCAGCAACTTAGGAATCAACTTATCTTCAATTTCGTCATATTGACTCCAGCATAGGTGTTCATAAACGAATACACATGGCCACCTTGAAAAATCTTCGTAGGAACATGTTGAAAAGTGCAACCAAAATTAGTTCCCTCAACAAAGAATTTCTTATAAACGATTCGAAATAAACTGTACCTATCCCTGATAGATTTGCAATGACGAGATTACAATAATAATTATTATTATAAAAAAAGTGTTATAGTGACAATGTATGGTAAAAACGGTTCCGTGTCGTCGGAGAACCCAGGCATTGGAAGAGTGGGTACAGGGAAAGAAAAAATTTAACCCTAATTGGACCATGGTATCACAAGTGTCACCTAAAACATCTGAGGAGCAACACCACAGCTGAACCAAAGTGTCACTGTAGTAACCAAAATTAAATTGAAATATTTAATTTAATGGATGGCAGAATTTTTTGTGGGCTATTGGAAGTCTCAAAATAGAATTATTACAGAAATTTCGAATACATCAATGAAAAAGTTTTCAACATTTTTGTCATATTATTTTTTAATTTTTGATCACTTACGAAAAAAGGCTCGAAAAAAGCTTTGTCCATTAATTTTTAGATAGCAATTTAAATCTAGTCCATCTGGTGATAGCTCTAGAATTCCTAAGATGTTTTCGGTGACACTAGTGACACCATGGTCCAATTAGGGTTAAAATCTGGATTTTTCCCCGAAATCGAGTAGGGATGGTGTCCTTTTGTAGTTTAGAACGCCAAGTACGGCCATGAGGTCAAAACAGTGAAATGAACGAGCCAAAAGACTTCAAAACCGTCGATGAATGTTTCGAATTAAGCAAAAGAACGGGCTGATAGGTAAAGATGCCACCGTAGCTGGTGGAACATGGAGTGTTAGAACTATTGCACGTAAAATGAATTTGAAAAAAAAATAACATCAGTTTCTAAATATAAATTTGAGGCCGTAAAATTTGAAATTGCTTGGAGAGAATATTGTTAATGACACAAACTAGATAGCAATCAAAGTAATAATATTGTTGATTGGTTTATATTATTTCAACCATCATGGGTGACAATTCATCATCGGCTGAAGATACCCAAGCACGTTCAAACTACTAATACTTCATCCCGAAAATGGAAGTCAATTTCAACCGGCCCTCCTTGCAGTTGTTCCAAGATTTCATTATTTTGTATCATTAAAATTATTATATATTATCCTGACGAGAAAGTGGTAGGTATCGATATTATTTCTTGCATTACCTAAAAGATGTTCATTTGGTATCATCGAAGTTTTTCTATCAAGACGAGAAAGTGATACCGATATTATTTCTTGCTTTACCTATTTGCCTCAACGCATGTTAGTGATAGCCCGTTTTTCATTGTTCTTTGAAACCACTGACACTACGTACCATTGCAACTTTATTACAAATTATTCTGGAGGTATTTTGACTTTTTTCATCACATGCGCCATTCAAATTCATTTTCTCAAAACTAGAAAACATACAGATAGCCCGTCTTTCCATTTACTGTAATGATTATCGTTTTTAAAAACGTCGCACGTGTCGTGGAATACTGTACCATCTCAATTTTTGACCATTTTGAGGTTGGTATTGGTTTTAACCTCTTTATCCACTAAAGACGGATTCAAGCCTAGTTGCTTCGTTGGCCGCTACAGAGCAAATGTATCAGTATTCCATTATGGGAACAAGACAAAAACGTCCGCCAAAGACCGTACTCTCGAAAGGTAGCAGAAGATATGTTTGTTTTCCAGTCATGTTTGTGACAATGTTCTCCGTACGGAGACGCATGTTGTCTTCTATTTCCTCTTTTCTATGTTGAAATTAAAAGGGCATCAGCTGCTAACTTCTAAAATTTTAATGTTGTTTGCGTTTTTGCAAGCGTTTTTTGCTTCCGAGTGTATGTTTTTTACCTATAGCCTTGTTTAATGCCTCTCGTCGTAGAATTCAGTTTGAATTTTTTCATGGTTTTTGTAAAAACAAAAATTTAAAGGTTATCCATATTTTCCCCATTATAGCTTTTTTTCTTGCTCGATTCCAAAGGTTCATTATTGAAAATGATAGACAAAAATCATCAACGATTAACAATAAAGTAGGGAATAGTAATAAATTCTTAACATCGAATTGAAAAAATCGTCCACAAACACTGTAACAAATTACAAAAGATAGTCAGGTTTTTTAGGATTTTCGCAGATTTTAGGGTACTGAGAACCATTAATGACAATGCAACAGTTTTTTCTTTGTCCGATCGGAAGAGAGCGAGTAGGGGAAAACAATAGTTCAATAATGGTGTCAATAGGCCAAATATAAGTGGAATAGGAAGCAAATAAAATTGACCGAAATTTCAATCGCAATTTCCCACAACTTGGAGTTTTGGGGATGCAGTATTCTACGATATGTGCGATGTATTACTATGACAATCTATTGTTGAAACAGATCCTAGTCATCGGAGAATTCGAGGCATTGGAAAGTCGCAATTATCGAAAGCTGGCAAACTAGAACCAAGAGCGAGGAAAGGAAAACGTAATTCAACTACCGCCGGAAATTGCTTTTGTAGGCCTAGCCCAACATCTGCCACCATTATCCGAGTTTTCTTTATTTGGAACGAACTTCGAGGATGAAAGCTGACGTCTCCGAGTGGTTATAAAAGTGAAAAATGGGGAAGGCAAAAAATTGCTCCGGAGCTTTTCAACGACCTAACGAGGCAAAGGAACTGGGAGACGATACTAAACGTTTACTCTATTGTCTTGGAGGGCAATCTTAGTTGAGGTTTTTCTTTGGCGGAGCTGACAATCGGTGGGTTCCAATTAGGCTCATGAGAGTAAAAACTGAGAGTGAGCATGAGCTTCTTTCAACTTGAGAAAGCAAAAGGAGTTAACTTCGTTACTCAGTGCAGCAGGTGGAAATGCAATTTTCTAGAAATGAGGCATCAGAGTGTATGCGCTTCTTTATGCAAAACAACATGGAGAATCTGGTTTATTGGTGGCTTCTACGATCACATCGCGATGATAATTCATACGCAATCAACTTAGAACCTGTTCTCAAAAACCATCCAAACTTAAGCAAGATAGAATAGTCCACTGATCTGGCAAACAATAGACCTGTTCCTGATAAGTAGATAGGTGCATCTTTTAGTTTGTATTCTCAGGAATATCTTGTTAGGGTTTTGACAACATTATTAAATAATTAAAATAATAATAAAATTTTTATGATTGTTTTTGCTTACTGTCCAGGAATAAGCAGTGGTGGAATAAATGCAGTTGGTTCTTGTACTAACTAGTAAAGTAAACAACCATTTCAGTTTTGACAAGGATAAGTCTTAGTTCTGGGGGTCATTCCAAAATTTTCGACACACAAAACATCATTTGACTCAGTGAGACAAAGTACGAAGAGATGGCAGCCTAAATCATTTTAGGGCAAAAATGTCTTTCACGAAAAACTTCGACTTTTACTGGAAGATCCACCACGGTTTTTGGCACGGGAACGAGGATTTTACACCATCAGTCCACTGTAAACAATTGTATGACCATACCGTTGGAAAGCTGAGATTTTGGGTCAACTTTTAGGGTTACAGTGAGAACTTAACAGGCAGTTTCAGTTAGTGTTACAAACGTTTGAAAAAACGAAAAATTTCCGATTTTTTTTCGTTTGACTGCCATTCCTGGCGTCGCGGACGTTATCAGCTGTCTTCCAAAGGGAAGATCAGAATTTGTTCTAATGATTTCGTTCATGGCTTTCCATTGCCTCACGGTTGGGACGAGGGGGGCGATGCGAGTCCCGGACGCCAAAAAACGCACGCTGCCGGCGATGAGCCTTGAATCCACGACCCCCACAGAAATCGGTCCAAAGTCCACCGCCAAACAACGACGTCCCAACGACCGTAGCCCCATCGGACCTGTCATACAAACTAAGAGATCATTGATGGTTGTATTTTGTAGAAGCAGTTCTTATAGTCATTTAGTTCAGGTTCTTTAGGGTGATGCTATGGTTTAGAAAACATCAATGAGAAAGGTGCTTGAACATGATTGGAGCTTGTTGCATGGGTCCCCAATATGGCATAGTACCAAATATGGTCACAAGAGATTTAACAAAGATGAAATAAGCTCGTCCCACAACACTCCAGTGAGAATTGGTTGTGCGGTAACATGGTCTACAGCTCTGGATGGAAGAGTTTATCAGCATCACTATTGCTCCTCCAAATGGCAGACCACGTCTCCATCAGCACACCACGTGATGTTTCATAGATGTTTTATTTTTGAATTTTTCCCCATCAAACTTAATTGTTTTTATTAGCTCATAGATAGCATTCGCACCCCAATAAAATTAATTGAGCACTGTATACTATTTTTCAACGGGGATTAAGCCTCTTTGGTGATTCATACTCGCGATTCTGATTTATCGTGAGTCCGACCCTCAAGTACTCGTAGAGCAGAGCTCCGGGTGGTCTCATCAATTCTTAAACTTCAATACCTACTATTTCAAATTGGTGAAAAAACAATACTTTTATTTCGAAAGTTTTCGAGCTAAGGCACTTTTGACAATTTCAACCCTTAATTTTCACCCCTTAGAAGTGATTGACATAAACCAAAAGTTCCGTAGCACAACAAGACTCCAAATGGAGCCATATACCAAATTTCATCAAAATCGGTCCGTAGTAATGAGGATTTATTCGATTTTCGGATTCCAAGTACGCACCTTGAAACGTAAGCCAACAGAGGGGGGGGGGGGGTTAAAATAACAGGTTCATTATTGGAAATGATAAACCAAAATAGAGGAGGAAATAAATTCAATAAACTCATTCCTCCTAGAAAAAGAACGTAAGAAGTGTATTTCATATTTCCGCTGAACTAAGGAACCGTCAATCTACAGTCAAGTCAAGCTTGAGGCAATTATTTCTCCGCGTAAGTAAAGTTTTTATGCGTTGATTTTCTTCATGGGATTGATTTATTTTACGCAGAATCCGAATATGAGAAAAGTTAGGGAGGTGGGGGTCCATTTTTAGAGAAACACTGTTGAGTGCGCACGAAAGCGCAATATCGCAGGTCGTAACATTGACATAATATGTCAAACAATATATGTAACAACATAATATGTAAATATATTATTCAAACAAAATATGTAAATATATTATATTTAAATTCCTTGCAGAAAGACAAGTCGATTAGAAACAATGTCTTCTAACCATGGAAAACGATTTCTGAGAGGACTCATTATGAAACAGCATGTATAATAATAATTATTTTACTGACAAAGTAAAGACACGAATAAACGCATAAAACTCGGCGCTTCGCGTCTCAACTTTATGCTATCTACTTAACGCCTGTGGTGTAAATTACAAGAACATGGGACATGTTTTAGCCAAATTTAGTGCAGAATTCAAAAGTTATCTATAATAATAATATGCTTTCGCAATGATTGTTTAAGTTGACGTGTAACAAAGCGCATATGATATCCACTTGCAACCAACACGTTGCTACGGAACTTTATCTTCGTCATTCGTGTTCGTAAAAAAATCGTTCACCATTCGTTGGAAAACCCTAAATTCGTACATGAATTATATAAGTACTGCTAAAACCGCTAAAATTATGGAAGAAACTGAGATACACACCTTGAGTTAACTCTGAAATACTAACAATGCGCCTCACAAGCGTATACATCGATATGAATGCTACAGGTATTCCTCAGAAAAGGGAGGATGCCTTCCGTCAATAGAGCCTTGTTCTTGGCATGTCATCTATTGGTGAGTAAAGCAGTACGTCTGAGAGGGTCCTAGTTAGTATTAGACGCAAAACATTTTATTGGGCGACGGAAATGAGAATAAATTTGACTTTTCGAATGCATCACCGAAAGACATTGACTTTTGAAAATAAATTCTTTTCAATGATATAATTAAATTTTTTCCAATACAATTTACTACGCTAATGTTACAAAAGATACTGATATTTTTGAAGGGCTTTTGGAAAACTGTACGCCTCAGAGGCGCTTTGTTAGTATTGGTAGAGTAGCAGTCCACGTTGGTATTCCAGGGTTAAAAGAACTGTAAACAACATTGGCAGTAAGAGTTTGTGACACGCCAAAAAAAAAACTATTATCGAGAAAGCATATTATTATTACAGGTAGGTAGCAAAGGTATAGGTAGGTAGACCGGTGAAGGGGGACACGAAAAGGGTTATATCAGAACATAATTAGGACATAAAATGTCTTAATGTGTTGTAGACTCGTTTGCAAGCGTTTTCTTTCTCTATATTTTGTATTCTTGACTTTGTAGTTTTTCGGCAAATACGTTATGTTCAGGTAATCTCTCGGTCCCATCGATTCAAGAGGATCGGCGTCCAGTTTTTCTTACTATCCAAGTACTCACGATTGGTTTCACATTAGCGTGAGCCATTTTCAATTAGTTTCAAATAAAGAATTATTTCGACATAACTTTTTCAAAATTCTATCTAGTATGGTTTAATTCCGTGGAATTAGCCATAATAGATTGGATAATTATGTTCTCCTATGCAAAATGAAGCTGTTTCCAAAACGCATGGAAGCGCCCAATGTGAGGGTTTTATGCAAACCCATCCAAGTGGGTTCTCTAGAATACTGCGAAATATTACGTGCGGTCGGTAATGTGATTATTCATAGAAACAATGATCATAACCATGATCTATTGTTTTTCTCTCTAAGGGAGAAATTTCATGGCAATTTAATGGAATTTATCTTTTTAAATGGAAATTATATGTTTCTACAACTTTAACCCAAGTTTTGGTAAATCAATTTTTTGGTTTCTAATATGAGTCGAGTGCAATTTTTTTTTCATAACGATTCCTTTCACTCGTTGAAGTACCTAAGCGTGGAGGTGGTTGAGACACGTGTGTAAGGCTGATGAGTACACATTACTTTGACAGAAACGTGCGAACAAATGGACGCACGATTAGGCTCATCGTCGTCCAACGATTTGACTGCTGCTCTCCCTGATTTCACGGATTTCCCCCAACACGTTCCATACGAGGGCGTTTTCTTAACCCTATCGCTCACCTGGTGGAAAATGAACTCTCGAGTAACCAAAAAGAAAGAAAAAAAATCCGTCCGGTATCGGACGTGCGCCTACGACCCGACGTAGTACCACTGACGAGTCACAATGCATTCATCTGTCAGCGCTGCCGTCTCATCCGCCGTTCGCAGGACTTTTTTGTATCTCTTTCTTGCTTGAGTAGCACACAATAGGGGCTTTCGCCCTACATTTCACATGGTCGCCGTTGCATCTCGGTTTCATATCGAAAGGAAATAGGTACCTTCGAAGAGGTCCATTCAAGCTATTCAATTTCCTCTTGCTGAGCAGGAGATCGTTGGCTTTGACGTGAATTGCATGCTTCCCAAACATGATAATTCAACGTAAGCATAACGTTAAATTTGTCTCGGCTATCACCTCAACAAACGACAGCCTATTGAGCTCCGTTTTTCAAAAACGTCTGCCAAGTTGGGTGGGCAGTACCGTAATGCTGGGGAACTATGTGACCGAGGGTACAACCACGATTTTTCAAACTGAAAATGAGAAATTTGAAGAATTGTGGGTCGATTGAAGAAACTCTTGGTTCAAATCTCTTCTCCATGCAAATTCTCGCTCTTGGCATGCAGAATAATGAGGAAAGGAAATTGGTTAACCGGTTGTTGGCGGCAAAAATTGGTAGCTTTTTCGAGTGTCTAATTACATTAATTATATGCTCAAAGTAATTCACTGTGAATCATGTTTAAAAATATTTGAATTAGTTTTGTGGTAAATTTTAATTTTTTGGTTGTTAAAAAAGAACATCTTTTTGGGAAACACACTCATTATTTCTTAGATAAATCTGTGACAAATCAGGCTGAGTTATTCAAGTCAAAGTAAAAAAAAAAAGTTATCCTTGGCAACCTAAATGATAATTGAGAACTGTCAAATTTTCTATATTTAAATCATGTAAATATGCACTTTAATCAGTCTCCTTTGCCCTGATGGATCTCAATTTGATTGACGCGTTTCACGCGTTTAAATGCAGCCATACAATATTAAATGATAAAAATTTGAATTTTTGGCAAACTTTCGGCATCACTACCTACCAATTTGAACCTTTGGCAACTCATTTTGAACTTTTTGCAAATTAATTACGTTTCAACAACTGCTGGTCCTTGTCAAACTTTTTAATTTCTGTTCAATAAACGTTTTTCTCTCTCAATTATGAATTGAGATGATTGTTGATTTTTTTTGTCTCGTGAGGGACTTTCAATGCAACAGGTGCTGTCTAATCACCCTAATCGGTGAGCTGGTGTTTTTATAAAATTAGAATATTGATTGCTTCTGACTAGTTTAATTACTCACCAAACTGTGGTTATATTGTACATTAATCAAATACAACAATAATTTGAGGAATATGAGAAAGCTCTCATCATCAGCAGAATATCTAAGCTTGCGACGCCATTGCGAGAACACTCAGATAGCCATTATTAGCTACCAGTTTTAGTTATTCACTGTTGACTAAAACAAGACTTATGTGCTTTCTGTTCATTGGACGGAGGAACCAACTTCACCAATCAATTTTCCGTCACATTTTGGAGAAAGAATCGTCCTTAACTCAAAATAGCCAAAGACTGAGATAGTAGATGTTGCTACTAACGTGACGATATGTGAACCTATTGTTACTTGTCCAACATACTAAAATTCTGCAATATGAATCAATTTAAATTTAATTTATTAATTCACCATATATGTGTGGTTTTATCTATACTTCCGTCCTTAGCAAGAAGGGCGCATCTCCGAAAATCAAGATTTTCAGTACAAGGACTTTTCGTTTTGTAAGTTTCGCGTCCAGTTAATTATACTTTTACCCCATTTTCGGGACATCATACGGTAGGTCCAATCATTCTCCAACTTACTACGGCCTTTTTAGGACGTCCCACAGTAAGACTTGGGCGTCCTTATGCGATCGATCTGGGGTGATGTTGGACAACACTCAACAGAAAAAAAAATAACCACACAGTAATCCGTTTTAGACCATTCTGAATCCAAATCCGCGAAAAAAACCATAGGTGTATGTCTGTGTGTGTGTGTGTGTGTATGTGTGTATGTGTGTGTATAGGTGTATGTGTGTGTGTAACAAAATCTTGTGTACTCTGCACAGGCCTTAGTTCTCAACCGATTTTCCTGGTTCTTTTTTTGTTCGTCGCGGAAAACTATCTAGTTGTGCACTACGTCGCCGGAATTTTGAATCTTGCCTTTTAAGGGGGGGAAAGGGGGGGTTAAAGCTCGAAAAACGTGCGTTTTTGGACATAATCTTGTGTACCTACTCTGCCCAGGCCTTAGTTCTCAACCGATTTTCGTGGTTCTTTTTTCATTTGACGCGGAATACTATCTAGTTGTGCACTACGGCGCCGGAATTTCGATTTTTTCCTTTTCAGAGGGGAAAGGGGGGGTTAATGCTTAAAAAACGTGCGTTTGCGTGCATAATCTTGTAAACTCTGCCCAGGCCTCAATTTCCAACCGATTTGCGTGTTTCTTTTTTTGTTTGACTCAAATAACTTCCGAGTTGTACATGATTTTACCGAGTACAAAAATTCGCAAGGGGAAGAGGTGAGTGGGGGGATAATATTCACAAAATATCCGATTTTTCAATATTTCGGTTCCTTTACTGCTTACTAATTGTACCTAAGCTTTGAAATTGAAGAAAAATTCTCATTATACCTCCGGATTTTCATGAATAATTCTCTGTACCGCCATGGAACTAATAGTGGTGCCACTGTGGTGCCAGGACATGGTGCCATGATGCCATAAACCTCTTATTTCGTGTTTTGTTTTGTGTTTCACCTTGAATACGGATGTGAACTTCGACGGACTGCCTACCAAAACTAACAGATGAAAGTTCAATGTTACGACGTATTTCCGCTTTGGTGCCAGACTGGCACCATTGTTCTCGTTGGGGCGGTGGGGGGGGGGGTGATCTCGAATTCGCATGTTGGGTATCGTAGATCATGAATTTTAAAATGCTCTTCAGATTCGAGGCTCCCATGCCGCTAGAAATGTTATGGTGGATAATGGCTTGGGGGGGGGGGGGGGGTCAGTATTTCTTGCCTAAAGTAATAAATAAATTACATCGAGTGAAACAGTTTTATCACTTAACAACTGGTTAAACTGATCTAATGCTTATCCAATGGGACGTCCCCTGGAATGCATGCATTACTAAACAATATGTTTTTCATGAGAATTCACGTCATAACTAGGGATGGGTATCGTCATAAAAGTATCGATATTTTGTATCGATACTGTATCGTATTCGAGTATCGATATCCCAAGTATCGTTGGGCATGAGTATCGATATTTTAAAATACCGAGTATCGATACTTTAGTGTCACTAATTATCAATATCATACAATTTTCTCAAGAAAAATAATTTTTTCAACAACTTTTATTCATTTTTCACTATTAAGAGTCCAAGTAGAGTGATGTTTTCCATGATATAAACGTTTTTTGTGCAACCAAAGAGTAATGACCCAAAAGCCTCTCTATCTTCTTCATTTTTTAGCCATTATGTTGAATTTTCCGCGAGAACAGCATCGATATTCGATATTTAGAAATATCGGATCCAAAGTATCGATATCCAAAAATATCGGATAGTGCAGCATCGACACTAAAATATCGAGTATCGGTACGAAAGTATCGATATTTTGAAATATCGAGTATCGATACCCATCCCTAGTCATAACCAATTTAGAGGAGATACGCCCTTTCCGCTTAGTAAGTGAGGGTGATATTCGCGATATACGCCTTTTTTGTTAAGCATTCCAAGCACTTCAAGCGATTTCCTGACAGATTTTAGCCGCGGTTTTTAACATGATTCGTTAGTTGTTTCTACACTACTTCTTTTTTTACGCAGATTATTAAATTTAATCATATGAAAAAGTTCGGTGACGAGCCTCCAGCCCAGTTTGTTTGGGGACTTATCATTAATAAGCTAGCACCCTACGAGATCCGGCTTTTTCGCTAAGCATTTTGGTTGCCAAGAACATATTTCGAATTTTCGCTAAGCAAAAAAGCCGTATCTCAGGAGATGCAGTTTTCTTGCTTAGTAGAGAAAGGTATTCGGCATGGTATCCGCCTTTTAGGCTTAGGAAAAACGACATACGCCTAATCGCCTGAGGATTTCAAGAAATTTCAGAGATACGCCCTTTTTCACTAGCGTTTTTGTGTACCTTTTCGTACCCATAGGTACATGAATGAGGTATCATAAGGTTCAGAAGACTTCAAAGATTCTAGATATGCAAAAACCTGAAAATCGCCAAAATCCGAGATACGCCCTTCTTGCTAAGGACGGCAGTACAGCGAACTCCTTCTTGAAAAATTGCATCCAACATTTTTAAAACATTATATTTCAAAAATCAGCAGATATAAACTGAATTTTGAATTCATTCTGGTTTATTATTTTCAGTAATGGACCACTGGAATCGAGCAAGAAAACAAATTTTAACCCCCCCTCAAAATTTGATGTTTTACGTTTCTAGTTTTCAATCAACAAAACGATTCTTGACATTTTATTTGAAGTGACTCGACTATGGAAGATGATGAATCCTGTTTGGAGAAGAGGTAGGAAGAAGGAGAATGGGGGAATGGCAGCCCTTGGGTGAAGCCGGCCAAGGAGGTTGAGAAAAAAAATGGCGCAACTGAGCGAGAAGCTGATCATCAAGCTCACTCCTGAGAGTGTAGTGAACTATCTAAATAACGATATAATGCCCTGGGGTTACATCTGCAGTTTGTTGTTTTATTCGTGAGAAGAGTCTGAAGACAGTTATTTTCAACTTCATTGTAATGTATCATCAACTATTGCTGTGCTACAACTTGGTCGTTGAAAACATCAATTTGAAGATGTTACAAACGTCTAAATAACACCTACAGGATTAGTTCATATTTCCTCCGCCAGGGATGGTAAAGCATTTTTCCCTTGAGTCAGCTGCATCGCATTATCTCAAGCTCTACCAAAATAGGTAACTGAGCTAATCTCATATAATAAAAAGGAAAAACGCTTTATTATCCCTAGCGGAGGATTCTCGAACTAATGCTGTAGGTGCGATTTAGACGCTCGTGAAGATGTTGGGATGGTTCGGCTGTTGTTTTTGAAAAAAGTGAACATTGAGGTAATACCAGCCACACGTTTGAGGTAATCCCAGCCAAAATCAGCCAACATTTTGACGAGTTATCAATCAACACTAGTCATCGAAATTCTTTTCTTGTGCCAAGAATGGATGTCTTTTCAATCTCATGTGATAGTGAAAAGCCTACTTCTAAAGTCTGAACAATAAATTATTGTAAAAAGGTCGTTTTAGAAAAAGTTATGTTGTTAGTTGGTGAAATTTTATTTTGTGTTACTACTTGAGATTAATAAACCCGTTTGACTCGTGTTATACATTTATAGTTCTCTTATAGTGTCGCTTACATATTTCTTCGTTGCTTCCATACCTCGAATCTGCTTCCATTCGAAGATCTCGGGCACTCCCGCAAATCGCTGGCATTCCCCAACAACGTGGACGGGATTACCCAATGTGTTGGGGAATGCCAGCCAAATCTACTTCTTGGGTTTTCGATCTCCACGTCATTGTAACTTGATTATAGCTAAAACACTGTTGAATTCTGAAAGTGCATAAAATTTGGGAAACAGGAATGAATAAATCAAATCGATATCCCATTTTTTCCAGAAGAGGGAACGTCACAAAGATAGGTGGCTGCCATTACCCCATTCTCCCCTACGAGATCTTATCGTTTGTTTGTCAATATTAACCCATTTCAAGCCAAGAGTAGAAATAACTGAATAATGAGGAGAGGAGGGTAAACTGTTCTACAGAATGCCAGCCGAAATAGAGCATCATTTGCTCACCAATCGAGAGCAAAAATACTCGATATCTTCCAGGAATGGCAGTCGGACGAAAATCCAACCTGAAATGGTTGTTTACTTTACTTTTACTTACTCGATATTTTATGAATTTTACTTCTTAATGAGATTTGAGAGGCCTCAGTTTTTCAAATCGATATGATTTATCCAGTTCATTGTTTTGGTAGAATGTAAAAGTCTATTTATGGACCGGAATATGTTTCAACTCATGGCCCAGAAAGCTCACTCGTCCAGAATCGAATTTGAACCACCATACTCATGCCTTCCTTTTCAAAAAATTTCTAAAATTGCATTGACCTCCCGAACATCAAAGAAAACTTTTTCTGAAAAGTTTAGGAACAGCATGATCGAGAAAAAATTCTCCTGCCAAGATTTACCACTATTTTCACTATTTAAAAAAATCATAAAGATATAAATAGGTTAAAATTAAATAAATGGGTTAACCCATTTCCGGCCACTGATGCGTTTTTGCATTCATATTTATGATTTTTGTAACTATTGAAAACAGGGGTTTCATCCTTAATCAGGTCGAGTTACCAGAATGAGCGAGGAAATCATCATTGTTCAGGACTTGAGTTGAAAAGAGAGTCTATTCTCCTCGGTGAAAACTGATCGAGTTTTCAATGAAGGAAAATTTTCACAGGATTCAAACCCCCTGAAAGGGAAATTGACCCGTGAAAAGGAGACGAGTCGACAAAAGAGCGGCCACTGATGAATAAGCAACACGTGTGCAAAGCGCGGGTAATGCCGGGAATGGACGTCCCGCCACGCACGTCGCGCACGTCCTGTCGAGGGGAAAAAGACCAACATACTCCTACGTTTTGAAGGAACAGTCGAGATTAGGGCGCGGGGACGTGTTTCATTCTTCGAGAAACACCCTGCAATACTGGACGTGATTTTATTTGGATTAATTTGTCTCCAAGGCCCAGACGTGAGTCGGTTGGGGAGTACAATACTAGGAGGTCGACGGAGAAATCAACCCACATGTTTCCCTGTCATTTACAATCCTTATATTGGTTTATTATATTCAATAATGAACCTTCGGAATCAAACAAGAGGAAATATCTTTTAACATCACCTCATGGCTTACCTACTTTTCATGGTAGGTAGAATCCTAAAATTGAATGAATTTTTTTCAGTCCATCCGTCGTATGCCATGCAGCTTTTGGTTTATTATTTTCAATTATGAACCTTTGGAATTGACCAAGAAAAAATTTTTTTTAAGACCCCCTCAAAATTTGATGGTTTACGTTTCAAGGCACGTAGAATCCAAAAATCGAATAAAAATTTGGCCGTCCGGACGCCGTACGCGGCACTTTTGCCACTTAGCATTGACCGATTTTGATGAAATTTGGTATGTAGGCTCCATTTGGGGTCTAGTTGTGCCCGAAGGTTTTGGTTTATGTAAGGGTTCCAAAATCCACTTCCAAGGGTTCCAAAATCAATTTTGAAATTTTGAAAACGCCCTAACTCAAAAAATTTTGATATAAAGGTATTGTTTTTCCTTCAATTTACGATTCTATAGAATGTTTAGAATTTTTTGAGACCACCCGGAGCTCTGTAGGACAAACCGTTCGCTCACTACGAGAATTTAAAGTTTGGACGTACGATAAATCAGAAACACGAGTGTGAATCGCAAAAGAGGCATAATATGATCTCCGTTTAAATTAAAGCTGACCGAAATACGATCGATGTTTTTCTTCATGTTGGATGGTTGGTGGCTTTGCAGACGAGTGATCTATAGAAAAATAATAAACCATTGTGTAATAATTTGCAGCGTTTTTAGGACGTCCCACTGTAAGACTTGGGCGTCCTTATGCGATCGATCTGGTTTCCTTAGTTACCATGAACCGATTTTGATGAAATTCGGTATTTCGGCCCAATTCGGTGTCAAGGTTTGATGCATTCCATTATTGTCTATCACTCCTAAGAGGTAAAACATAGGGGTTGAAGTTTTCAAAACGCCCAAAAATAAAAAATAAAATTGAAAAAATCAGAAAGGTATTGTTTTTTCATTATTTGAGAATGTTAATGAATTTTTAGAATCGAATGGGACCAACCAGAGCTCTGTATGACCAACCGTTCATTTTCTACGAGGGCTTGAAGTTGGGATAAATGGTAAAGCAGAAAACACGCATGTGAATCGCAAATGAATATTCATTGACGGAAATTGACCAATTCGTCGTTCAAAATTCAACTGATCAGAAACAAACTTTTTTATCGTTCGATAAAGTTACTTGTCATTCAGTTGTGCTTCCTTGGACCAAATTTTATTATGAATGTGAAGGCACCTACAACTCCGATAACGATATTTCGCTGTCAAAATACAGTTGAGATAGTGGTCTAGTGGTATAGTGGTCTATATAGAATAATAATCGTTATGTAATAATTTGCAGCGTTTTTTAATATCCTTATTGGAGGATTGAGGAGATTTACATTTATTTTACATCATTTACATTACATTTATTTTATCATTTCCGAGTTGTTACATAAAAATTCAGTTTTCATTTTAATAAAAAAAAGTTTGTCGAGTGGGTGTGGCACATAGCTTCATCATGATGTATTCAATTGTTCGTTTGAAATCTCTCTATTAACTGTTATTGAACAAGGGCATTTTGAAATGCTGATGAGCAGTATGAATACTATCTATAACCAAATGTTTGAGGCTTAACTAGACCTCGTTTGGAGCCCATGCACCAAATTTGATTGGTTTTGGTTAGCGGATCAAAAATAGAATATTTGGAATCAACATAATATTTTATTTAAAATAGCTTTTCATCGAAATTCTTATCGAATATTTTATGGCACAACAGTTAATTTTTTTATGTATAGATCACCCGTCTGCGATGAACGTGGCGTCTTTTCCTTTCTTTCTTTGTTGCCTGCAAGGGTTGGTGGGGTGAGAGAGTGTAAAGCTACTCCTGGTCTGCCCCACAGGAATTACACGTGGGTGTTAGGATTTTGATAAACTTCATAATAGTTGATCATTTAACAATAGAAGATCGTCTGGATGGTTTCGTTTTTAGAAATTAAACACGATCTCAAATTGATAAAAACGTCATGAACATTCAATAATTAGATAATTAATTATCCTCATTTTATCGGCGAACGGTGGGTGTTGAGCTCTGGGTCATGTTGAAAAAATTCTTTAAATTCGTCAATATATTAAATGAAGAAAAGTGGGTGTGGCACATAGCCATGATTTTTATAGGGGATCATCTACACATAAATCCGCATAATTCTGGAAACTTCATTGAAATCAGGTGATAAATGTAGAAGTTAAAGGCAGTATCAAGGATTTCATGAGACACAGACACGGAACCAAAATTGTGGAAATTTTGATTTTGGAAAATTTTTTATTTTTCAACCTTGAAAAGTGCAAACAAAGCTTCCGCTACCTTGGTAGACTCGGAAGCAAAAACAATAGGTACTTGATGACAAAAAAGTTCATGCTCGATTCTCAAGGTTAATCATAACCCTTAAATTCCCACTTATTCAAAAATGTGTATTTTCGGATTATTTTATTGGATTTAGATGTTTTTTGACAAAAAAAATCAATAGAATATTTAAGCAGAAGGTTCCTCAAAGGCCCTATTACAGTTTGTCAGTCCAAGAATGATCTTTCCAAGGGCCACACTAGCGCTATCTGTGTCAGCAGAATCTGTCTTCAAACCGAATTTTGTTGGATTAGTAGAAGGAAACTTGGAAAAATTTCTTAGATCTGTGCTGCCTTAGACAGTGACCCCATATTTAACGAGGAAATCCAACTGGCACCCTACAAGGTGAAAAATGAGGGTTGAAGGTACCTTGAATGCCCAATTACAGTCAGTCAATTAGAGGATTATTTTGTTTTTTCCTTGAGTTATTATGTTTTAAAGTCACGTTTTCTTATACAATCAATAGAGTACCAAGATAGCCAACGCCTATCTCACTTTTTGGATTAGAAGTAGATGAACTGTTGCAGGTAAAAATCGGACTTCCAAAAAGATACCTCAGGTTATTAAGGGGTTAATGATGAACCAAAATGTGTTTTTTGTTTTATAAAGTTCATAAAGTTCAGTAGGAATGATTTTCTCTCTTAAAAAAACAGAATTATGTGGTTCCTTCCCTCGACGATTGACTTACTTGTTTGATGTTTCCGGGTCCGGAGTCCGGAAGCTGGTTGACACTCGAGCTGTTGACATCCGGATCCTGATCGCCTGCCACCGAGCCGACGAAGAGGCACAAAGCTGCGAGACACGTCACCCTGCAGATCATCGCGTCGTTTGCGTCTTCGGGCCGCCCCTCGGGGGTCTTATAGTCGGCCGCCTCCCAACTTCCCTTTCCAGCGGACGCCCCTTCTACGGATTTTCTACCTCCTAACGAAATTATTCCGTCACATCGTCGGCACCATGTTAAACCGGATGAACGTGGAAATGCAACGTTTTTGAGGAGAGTCAAAAAACGGTTTCACTTCTTCGCATTCCTCGACGGCAAAGAGCTGCCATTACGGGTGAAGGTAGTCGTAAAAATCTCAAACTTGCAAGTTCCAAAATTATTTTCTATGGCAAAAGCCGCATTGGAGAAGGTACCTCCGACTAATCTGAGTTCGTCCTCTGTAATGACACCGGTGCACATTATTACAAGACTTTTCATGGCTTCCGAGTCTGCCGGGGTAGTTTTCATTAATAGAAGAAAAACGCTACAAATTAAAAGAAAGGTTTATTATTTTTCTATATAGATCACTCGTCTGCAAATAACACGGCTTTGCCATTGCCACCACCAACCAACTTGAAGAAAAACATAGATCGCATTTCGGTCAGCTAAAATTTGATCGGGGATTAGGCCTCTTTTGCGATTCACACTCGTGTTTCTGACTCATCGTACGTCCAGCCTGAGCGAACGGTTTGTCCTACAGGGCTCCGCGTGGTCTCTTAAAATTCTAAAAATTCAATACTATCTTAAATTGATGGAAAAACAATACCTTCATATAACAAATTAGGGCGTTTTCCAGTTAGGGCGTTTTCAACCCTAAGAAGTGACCTACATTAACCAAAAGCTTTGGGCACAACTAGACCCTAAATGGAGCCCATAACAAAATTTCAACCAAATCGGTCGATGGAAACTAAGGGAAGTGCCGCGTACGGTGGACGGATGGAAAATGTTTTATTCAATTTTCGGATTCTACGTACCTTGGAACGTAGACCAACAAATTTTGAGGGGAGGTTAACATTTTGCTTCCGAGTCTACCAAGGTAGCGGAAGCTTTGTTTTCACTTTTCAAGGACGAAAAAAAAAAAGTTCTCCAAAATCAAGATTTTCACTCGCATTTTGCGTTTTAGACCTTTCTGAACAATTTTGGTTCCGTGTCTGTCTGTCTGTGTGTCTGTCATGAATTCCTTGTAACGCGCATAACTATACGAAGTTATTGTCCGATTTCGATGAAATTTTCAGGGATTGTGCGGGTTGGTGTGTAGACGGTCCCCTATGAAAATCATCATCCTCGGACTTATAGAAGAGACTGCGCATGCGCAAACGTGAATTCCTTGTAACAGCCATAACTTCCACATTTTCCATCCGATTTCAATGAAATTTTCAGGGATGTTACAGATTAGAATTCAGATGGTTCCATATGAAAATCACTACCTTCGGTCTGATAGTAGCCACTGCGTATGCGCAACGTGAATTTCCTTGTAACGGCCATAACTTCTACATTGTCCATCCGATTTCAATGAAATTTTCAGGGATGTTACAGAGTAGTGATTAGATGGTCCCCTATGAAAATCATCACCTTCGGACTGATAGTAGCCGATGCGCATGCGCGAACGTGAATTGCTTGTAACAGCCATAACTTCCACAATTTCTACCCGATTTCGATGACATTTTCAGGGATTACGCGGATTAGGTTGTAAATGGTCCCCAATGAAAATCAAGGCCTCAAAATTCACAGTAGCCTCTGCGCATGCGCAATCGTAAAATCCTTGTAACAGCCGTAACAGTTGCGTCTGAGGTGAGGATCTGAAAACCGTTCATCAATCCCCTTTGTAGATCAGTGAGTAAAGTACTGGGCTCACAACCAGGAGTCCCAGGTTCGACTCCCAACCTTGCTACGAAATTTTTTGATTCCAATCACTACCGCACTTACATTTTTCGTCCGAATTTGATGAAATTTTCTAGGATTGTCCAGATTAGCGTGTAGATGGTCCCCTATGAGGGAAGTGAAAGGTACTTAGAGATTGGTGTTTTCAGATGAACTACTATGCATCGGATCATCTATATAATCGGGTTATGGATACGAGGAAGCTATGTGCCACACCCACTTGGCAGACGTTTTTATCCTTGGTAGATTCCAAAGGTTCAATTGAACAAATGGAAAATGTTTTATTCAATTTTCGGATTCTACGTACCTTGGAACGTAGACCAACAAATTTTGAGGGGAGGTTAACATTTTTTTTCTTGGTTGATTCCAAAAGTTCAATTGAAAATAATAAACCAAAAATGCATCTGAGGTATGAGGCACACGTACGAGGCAGATGTCTTACCGCTGGTGTGACGGCTACCGTACGACGGTACTCAGGAAGTCGACCCGTTCTATTTCGACGGTTGGTATCAAATATTACTTATTTGTTTTCAAATAATAATTAATAATTTCACACTGGAAGAGGTTAGGAGCAGATCCTGAATCCAAAAAGGCGGAATGTGGAGAAAATGTGCTTCCTCTAAAAGGCTGGACAGCAAAGACTTTGAGGAGAAAGAGCAGAAAATTTCCGAAGTGAAATTACCTTACATTGAAAATGCAATGTAAAGAGCTGAACTTTATCCACTGGAATTCTTACGACCCGGTTTTTGATACCAAATTCTTTAAGCGCGACATAGAATGCCAATTGACTTGGAAAAAGTCCATTCAAGCAGCAAGAATTAATGAGGGAATTTTCAAAGAAATCTTTCAGTTGAAGGTATGTTTAAGATCTTAACCACTGCATTGACCACTCCACTCCATGTCAACACCACATCCGCTCTTCACCGGATTGAGTCAGTTATTGACCAATTAGAGCCTAAAACTCATTTTTACCTGGATTAAGAGCTGCTGCATACAGAATCAGAGTTTGACAATAATTGTCAAACTCTGATTCTGTATGCAGCAGCTACAGAGAAAAAAAAGATCAGTTATTTCCCCCTAACTAACCTAAAATTCATTTTCATCTGCGATAATTATTATCGCAGATGAAAATGAATTTTAGGTTAGTTAGGGGGAAATAACTGATCTTTTTTTTCGATTTTCAGTATACCTACCATACCAACATACTGTATGCACTGGGTATGCTTTGAAGATGTTAGGAGTCCATATTCTTGTTCCACTCGTCTCTAGGAACTCATAGAGTGCCCACACGGCTATAGTTGTTTTTTTTCTATTTTCAGTATACCATACCAACATACTGTATGCACTGGGTATGCTTTGAAGATCTTAGGTGTCCATATTCATATTCTACTCGTCTCTACAAACTCATAGAGTACCCATACGGTTACTCCATTTCTGGGTAGGTATAACAAATATACGCGCGTTTTCATTATATATATAAATATATAGATACTTTTCTTAATTTTCGGACAATTTTCATTTTTGAAAAACGCATTATATCAGAAATGTTTTGCTGAATCCGAATATACCATATAGTATCATGATTGTGAAGATATTAACCACAAAAAACGAAAAAAACCATTTTTTTGGACTTTTTTTGAATTTTGGACCACTTTGGACTGTCCAAAATTCCTGGCTAACGAACTTGACCTATTGTTTGTTGTTACAAACATTTTGGCGAAAACTAAAAGAAAAATTTTAATAATTACTCAAGTTATCGTGCGGAATGATATGTATGTAAGTGTGATTTTTGAAAAACTCCAGGGATCGTTTCAGAATGTTCCAAAACGGATTTCATTGAGAAATTTTTTCGAAAAAGTCAATTTTAAAAATTTTGAGGCCATTGCAATAGCTTCATTTTCTTTGAAAATTCGCTAAAAGAATGGTTGCCTGAGATACACTACCAACGATGCTCCAGGCGATATAACCGTTGACGCAGGATTCGGCACGAACCAATGAAAATTAAATTAGGCAACACAAATAATCCAATCACATTCAGTCGCTCCTGGTGGTAGAATTGAAATGAAAATACTTGTAAGAATACAGCGGCAAGGAAATGAGCAGGTTTGTTATTAGTAGGTAGGGACTATTTCTAACATTGTTTATTTTGATCTTCACATTTTAACTGGAGACGATTTGACATAATTATTCTCCACCTTCTTCCAACAGAGTAATAATTCTACATGTAGGTGAGTGATTGCGTAAAGGTGCAAGAAAGGATCCAAATAAAGTGGAAGTACCTACACTCTAAACAAGAGAAAGTCTTTCCTACTTTTTCTTACCCCCGGATTTCGCTAGCAAAAATTGTCGGCCAATCTTTTACTTAGAACCCTGAATATGAAGTTTGCAGAAAACGGAATGGAAACAGTCACCCTTTCTTCGATGAGAGCTTTACAATAGGCAGGGCTTCGAAGCATGGAGAAAAAAAACCAAACAGGCGAGCGGCGTTCCTGAGAAATCTCTGGTGTAGGTATAATGACGCTCTGCGAGCGAGGAAAAGCTTACTCTAGTTTGTTGTTGAAGAGGTCGAGTTATTACAGGATGTGCGTTCTTCGAGTACACGAGGTGAGTACTAATAAGATAGAAAACGAAATACATACGTACTGAGGAAATTCTGGAAGATTGATTTTATTCTGAGCGTTTGACATGAGAAAAACGTTTGCCAAATGGGTGTGGCACATAGCTTCCTCGTATCCATAACCCGATTGTATGATGATGCATAGTAATCTCAAAACATAAATCTCTAAGTACCTTGCATAGGGGACTCTACACGTCAACCCGCATAATATCTGTATATTGTTGAAAAAGTTCAAAAAAGTTGTTAAAAATCGGGTACGAATTGTAGAAGTTATGGCTGCGGCAAGGATTTCATTAAAGACACACAGACAGACAGACAGGCGGACAGACAGGCACGGGACCAAAATTGTTCAGTAAGGTCTGAAATGTAAAACGCGAGTGGAAATTTTGATTTTAGAGAACTTTTTTTTCTCAACCTTGAAAAATGGAAACATGGCTTCCGCTATCTTGGTAGACTCGGAAGCAAAATGACTACATCTAAGTGTTTAATTATGTACTGTTGGTTTTGAGCCCACCAAGGTAGAAAAAGCAAAATTTTTCGAAAATGTCCTCTAAAATCCAGATGTATTTGAAAATAACCTCAGCCGCCAGACATTCCAAGGATGCATAATTCATCCTTACACGATTATTGTGTAATCTTTGTGAAAATGTTGGATTATTTATACTGAACGGTAGAGTTCCTGAAGACATGAGAGATTGATTGATTGATTGATTGAAGCATTTATTTATTGACTTGCACAAAAATAGAGCCCGAAGGCTCTCTCTACCTTTCTGGCAAGATTATAATTACATAAATCATTCATAGAAAATAATATCAGTCTTCAAAATACATTGGCAACAAGTAAATAAATATGATTGTATTATTTTAAGAGTTAATCTTTTATAATGGTTACCTAAGTTCATCTAGTGGTTACCATAGTAATGCGTAAATATATTTGTATGTGTTCAATACCTTCTAAGTAGTAATTCTCGAAATTTATTCTTAACCTTCATCCGCTCGCGTGGGCGGCAAACTGCCGCCCTCGATGAATTTTGCGTGGCAAAACATAACTGGCACGCAAGAGATCGGGAAAGTGCAGTTGTATTCTCTAGTTGGACTTTCCTCCGTAAGATGTCGTTAACCTTTTCCTCCTGCGTTATGTTGGTGGCTGTCAGTACACGTTCAAAGTTTGAGTGTCTAAGTTCGGCGGCTAACTGCCGCCCCGCGATCGGCAGTGCAACATTTTTTTGAACGTCCACGGTGAAATGTAAGTATATTTTTTTACTTCATTCAGCCTCCTCATGAATAGCTATGTATGTTTCGGAAGAAATGTCGATAAAAACCTGAGTTTCATTTACCATTTGTGATGTTTGCTTTGGTACCTACTCGTATTGCTTCTGAGTCTATTAGGGTAGCGAATCTTTGTTTTTACTTTTCTATGTCACTTCTTCCAATTATATTCATTTGAAATATTGTTTGCCAATTTTATCTTGAAAATGTATTGTACAAATAAATAAGTTTTTGTATGTACACACTTTCAAACCTAGTATCAGAGCGTTTCAACATGAATGCCTTAGAGCATAAAAAAATTAAACGCCTTTATTCATTTTATTTATCAGTTTGTTTGTTTTTCAGGGAAGAACAATTTGATTTATTGAACAGAGTGTGATAGTTTAGTCACTAGGCAGTAAGCCCAGAAAGAATATTATGACGTTATTTTTTTAAATTTTTGTTTACCAAAGTTTATAATTATTTTCAATAAAAGTTTTTCATTCTAAATAGTGTGTATGAACTCACTTACAAGATGACCAACCCAAATCCTTGTCGTTATCGAGTTGAAGTACCAAAAAATCCATTGAAATAAGGAAAAATGTGACGGGCGGCTATCAGCCGCCCCGCGATCGCTAGTGTGACTCAGGGGGGCGCGAGCGGATGAAGGTTAAATAAGATTACAGAGACATTTGAATTAAACAATTCTAAATGTTCATTGTGGACTTTCACCGACTTTATATAAAAAGAGTCCGCATATTTGGCGGTTTTGTGAGGTGGCACTTTCATTAAGTTACTTGCTGATCTTGTATTCTTAGTGTGGATTTCACTCATTAATTTAAATTTATCATACAGATACATTGGTGTCTTTGCTTTAAGTACTTTATACAACATCACGCCTGTTCTATAGTCTCTCCATTCTCTAATTTTCATAATCTTTGCTTTTTTGTAATATGGCGTAATATGCTCAGAGATAGGTATATTTAGTGCAAAACGCATGCACGCATTTTGCACCAATTGCAGTTTATTATATAATTCATCTGTTAGGTCAGAGAGAGAGAGAGAGAGAGAGAGAGAGAGAGAGAGAGAGTGAGAGATAGAGAGAGAGAGAGAGAGAGATTGATTCATTCATTCCCCTCTTTATTTAACCACCAGGGACAGGATAGGACCTTGTCGCCCTCTTTTACTCATTTCATGGCTACAAATAGTTCACAATTCCTCTCCACAATCAACCGATTATAACATTATATATTTTTTACAATATAGGTATTTTGTCCTTCATTGCTTGTAATTGTCACTACAACACAAAAGATCACTTCACATAAATTCTAAGTACCCCACTTCACACATCCCTAATCAAAACGAAAAAAAGAAAAAAATAGAGAGAGAGAGAGAGACATGTTTTTATTCATAACATTCAGACATTTTATTTTTTGTTGTTGTATATTATATGCACATGATATTGCCAATAGGCTGTGCCTGTGCCCGTCTGTCAGAGTAAGCCGTGGTCGAGGTTGTGATAAATTAAGTTAATTTATTACATATTATTTATTATTATTTAAATATTGTGTAAAATAGTATAATTTTCTTTATTTATTTATTTTTTCATAGTTTAATCGCTTATTCTTTGTTCAGGACTTTTTTTTCTTCTTCAAATTTAGAACACAATTTATTTTCAACAACTTAAGAGTAAAAACGAAAGAGAGGATAGGCTAGAAAGGGGTAGAGTTAGCCACCTGAACTTATTAAAATTGCGTCGTAACTTATAAGAATGGCAGAAGAGTGATTTTCTATAACAATAATTTGCAATTAAAATCTCAATTAAATCCCAAAATTATTACACAATGGTTTATGTTTTATTTTTCTATATAGATCACTCGTCTGCAAAGCCGCCAACTATATAACATGAAGAAAAACATCGATCGCATTTCGGTCAGCTATAATTTGAACGGAGATTAGGCCTCTTTTGCGATTCACACTCGTGTTTCTGATTTATCGTACGTTAAAACTTTAAATTCTCGTAGTGAGCGAACGGTTTGTCCTACAAAGCTCCGGGTGGTCTCAAAAAATTCTAAAAATTCTATAGAATCATAAATTGATAGAAAAAACAATACCTTTATATCCAAATTTTTTGAGTTAGGGCGTTTTCAAAATTTCAAAATTCATTTTGGAACCCTTAGAAATGACCTACATCAACCAAAATCTTCGGGGCACAACTAGACCCCAAATGGAGCCTACATACCAAATTTCATCAAAATCAGTCGATGCTAAGTGGCAAAAGTGCCGCGAACGGCGAACGGCGGACGGACGGCCAAATTTTTATTCGATTTTTGGATTCTACGTACCTTGAAACGTAAACCATCAAATTTTGAGGGAGTGTTAAAAATTGTTTTTCTTGGCCGATTCCAAAGGATCATTATTGAAAATAATAAACCAAAAATCGTCTAAAACTCATGAAATTTTGCGTAGAATCCAAATCTTCAATACAAAATAGGGGTTCCCATTTGAGATAACAAAGTTGGCCACTCTGTATATCTACATATCAATCTACATATTGATACCAAGTCCAAAAATTCGTAATTGACACCAGAAAACCACCAGCTGTACCAGAAAAGCCACCATTATTCATGGATAACTTCCGAGTATTACGTAAATGACGTGGCTTATTTGATCCTATCCGCTATTAGGGCTGAGGCGATCATAGAGTTTTTTCACTCCTCGGGAAGGATCGGCTCTGCAAGGCATCATTCAGGAAGTAGCCGCCCGTGTCAAAACACGATGGTCATAGAAGATCATCTAGTTGTTACAGCCAGTTTTCCGGATTTTCTTCTTCTGGATAAGTCCCGCTTTCATCATATAGATAGAAAAAACGCCCACCCTGAGAATAACTTTCTCCGAGTTCGTTTTACAGGATTATTACAGCAGTAACGATTTTCAAGGTTCTTTACGTGGAAATCATTTTGTGCAGCAAGAAGAAGATTACTTCAAGTCAATGCCAATGAAACAATATTGGAAATGATATCCAAATTTCAATATATTTGTATAATTCTGAAAGTTGGGTGTAATGTCAAATTTTGCAGGTCGGTAGGTAGCAGCAGAAAATTTGGTTCCTAAGCCTAGCAGGTATCAATTTATACACAATTTTAATGGTTTTTCCATTCTCTTGGACCTCAGGGCGAACCAAATTTTTAGCCCTATGACAGAAGCAAATATTGTACAAAATTTGATGGGCCTGAGCTTGTGTGGTAGGTAGTACCTACCAATGTTTAGTAGGTAAAAAAAGTTGGTAGGTAAAAAAAAGGTAAAACAAAGTTGGTAGGTAAAAAAACACGCTGCAAATCATTGCCCGAAGGTATATTACTTTCTGTATAGATCCCTCTCTACCAACCATAGGTACCTACTACCTATAGGGCATTTTTGAAAATTTCAACCCTTCATTTCATTTGATTGGTGGTTGGGTTGACATTTTCAAAAATGCCCCCGTAGGTAGTAGGTTGGTAGGTAGGGAGGGATCTACACAGAATGGTGACCTATACGGAAAATAATAAACTTTTGGGCAATAATTTGCAGCGTTTTTCAATTACGAAATTAATGGTGGGATACTACCTAAATGACGCTTCTTGGTTCGTGCCAAACAACAATCGGTTTCTAGTTCTCTCCACCATAGAATCATCATGAAATAACGATAATGACGTCAAAATGATCGAGGTGTAAACATAATTCGTTTTTATTAACCCTCCAGTGGTAGACCTAATATCATCTCGCAAAAGGTAGACCCAGGAGCGCGGCGCTCTTTCGGTACTTCCTCCCGAAAAAATCAATATTTATCATATTTTTTAATTGTTTTTGGTCAGAGTGAGATACTCAACTCATCTCCTGGTGTATTTAAAAATGTTCAATGAAAAACATATTGGTAAAAATTTTTTTTTTATTGAACTCAGAAATACGTATTGGTAAAAATAGGTTTTGCTCAACTCTGAAATACAAATAACTGAGCAATCAAAATTTAACTAATCAAAGCCGTTTCAGTCAGATGTACATTCTGCCATATCGTCAGAATCTTCCTCAGACCACTGAAGCCATTTCTTGGGATCAGAAGAGCGCTCAGACTTAAGAGCGATCTGACACATTCACGTTTTAGTGCAAGAAACCGATTCTCACTAACCCTGAGCGGTTTTGGGGACAGAGAGGAGGGTACGGTCCTGCGTAGAGGTGGTTTCTAGGAGGGAACTGTGAATCACAGCCCTCAGGATAGCCACTGTGAACCACAGTATTCGAAAAATGGGCTGAAGGAGCGCCGCGCTCCGGGGTCTACCAGTGAAGGGTTAATGTTGGTTACGCTACGCACAATTTATTGATTTTAGTATAACCCTTTTTCATGATAAGAACATCTTGTGTCCCCACCTTATAGTAGGGCTCTAAAAAAATTTTATTTCAGACTCATTAGAGCCCCTCTCCACGGAAATCTTTAGTAAAAGGCGAAAGATTTATTCGTAATTAAGAGAGGCCAGAGTTACCAAAAAATTGGTTCTACCACGAGCACACTGCTTCAAGATGTCCTGAAGTATCGAGAACCAAGATCTACAACCAAGTATCGAGAGTTTCTGAGATCTACACCAAAGGTCATTTTACCATGGTGAAAATATTCATGGGCCCTTTTTAGTCGTTTCTGCAACCTCAGAACTTTTTTGTTTTTACTCTGGTGGAGTGGTATAATGAAATGAGGCTTATAGTAGGTACATTGAATTTCTTGGCTATATTTAATTTATATTTCGTTCAGCCGCTGTCTTGGTTGGTGAGCGCCATCTGTTGGGGGGCATCCCATCTTTCAAACTCTTCTTCTCCCCTAGTGAGTAAGAGACTCCCCAACTACTCGGTTCCCCTCACTGGCCTCGAGCGAAGACAGGAAGCCCCAACAAGTTTCTGAGATCTACAGCAAAGATCATTTCACCATGGTGATAATGTCCTCAAAACTTTTTCGTATATACCTACAAAAAGTTATTTCTAGGTATATCTGATCTATATTCCGTTCGACCACTGTCTTGGTTGGTGAACACCATCGGTTAATATAGCTATTCCTAGTGAAATTCATAATTTTCTTAAAAACAAATTTCAAAATTTGTTCAACCAGTTTCCAAGATATCATAAGTGGAAAGGGAAAACGCCGTGATTTGCAGCTAGACTTTAGTTTGGGAACCGCCCCCAACATTTTGCTGAAACTGCTGCAGGCAATCGCATTATTAGATAACCTACATAACATTTTAATTTTACGTTTTCTTTTAAATTTCATTGTAATCTTTTTTGCCTCATTATCCTGTCTTTTTATATATTTCAATCTTACCTTTTTCATAATATTTTAAAATTCTCAGTAAGAAAATAAATTAATAAATTAAATGAGTAAGCAAACAATTCCCACTTTCATTGGTAGCAAAATCAAAATTTGAAATATTATTTATTAATATGAAAATTATCAGTGGTCATGTCTGAATTTACACAATAACGTGTTAGAGTATCATCAGATGCATGCATGCTCCATTACAGTAATGAAGTAGGTAATAATGAATTTCCCTAATAATAACCACATTATCACACAATAATGTATCGTGATTAAGTTCATACTACATAGACTTTACCTCAATGTTTTGAACGTTTACTATAAGGAAATAATATATGTGTCCCCACCTGACGGTAGGGCTCTATCAAAAATATAAATCAGACTCATTAGGAGGCCCCTCTCCACGGAAATCTTTAGTAAAAGGCGAAAGATTTATTCGTAATGAAGAGAGGCCAGAGTTACCAATGAATTGACTCTACAACGACCACACTGCTTGAAGATGTCCTGAAGTATCGAGAACCAATGAGTAGTTTCTGAGATGTACACCAAAGGTCATTTTACCATGGTGAGATTATTCATAGACCCTTTTTAGTCGTTTCTGCAACCTCGGAACTTTTTTGTTTTTACTCTGGTGGAGTAGCATAATGTAATGAGGCTTATAGAAGGTACATTGAATTTCTTGGGTATATTTAATTTATATTTCGTTCGGCCGCTGTCTTGGTTGGTGAGCGCCATCTGTTGGGGGGCATCCCATCTTTCAAACTCTTCTTCTCCCCTAGTGAGTAAGAGACTCCCCAACTACTCGGTTCCCCTCACTGGCCTTGAGAGAAGACAGGAAACCCCAACGATTTTCTGAGATCTACACCAAAGGTCATTTTACCAAGGTGATAATGTCCATGAGACTATTTTAAATTCGTTTTGACAACCTCAAAACTTTTTCGTATAGTCCTTCATAAAGTTATTTTTAGGTATATATCTATTTTATATTTCGTTCGGCCAATGTCTTGGTTGGTGAATGCCATCTGTGAATTTAGCTTTTTCCATTGAATTTCGTAATTTTTTTAAAACCAATTTCAAAATTTGTTCAACCAGTTTCCAAGTAAATGTAAGTGGAAAGGGAAAACGCCGTGATTTGCAGCTAGACTTTAGTTTGGGAACCGCCCCCAACATTTTGCTGAAACTGCTGCAGGCAATCGCATTATTAGATAACCTACATAACATTTTAATTTTACGTTTTATATATGAGTTTCACTGTTAGGTTTTTTACCTCATTGTCATCTTTTTATATATTTCAATTGTCACCCTTTATATAATATTTCGAAATTCACAGTAAAAAATTAAATGAGTAAGAAAACAATGCCCACATTCATTGGCAGCAAATTCAAATAATATGAAAATTATCAGTGGTCATGTTCGAATTTACACAATAACATTTTGTATTAGGGTTTCATTACATGTAAAGTTTCCAATACGATAATGAAGTAGGTTATTACCTACTAATATTATATAATAATAATTATTATTATTATATAATATAATTATTACCTACCTAATAATGAAATCCCCTAAAATTAGCCCAATTATCGTACAATAATATATCATGATTAATTCCATACTAAAAAAGCTTTATCACAACATTTTAAAAGTTTACCATAGAGAAATAGTGTGTGTCCCCACCTCTCAGTAGGGCTCTGACAAAAAATTTAATTCAGACTCATTAAAAGGCCCCTCTCCACGGAAATCTTTAGTAAAAGGCGAAAGATTTATTCGTAATGAAGAGAGGCCAGAGTTACCAATGAATTGACTCTACAACGACCACACTGCTTGAAGATGTCCTGAAGTATCGAGAACCAATATCTACAACCAAGTATCGAGTAGTTTCTGAGATCTACACCAAAGGTCATTTTACCATGGTGAAAATATTCATGGGCCCTTTTTAGTCGTTTCTGCAACCTCAGAACTTTTTTGTTTTTACTCTGGTGGAGTGGTATAATGAAATGAGGCTTATAGTAGGTACATTGAATTTCTTGGCTATATTTAATTTATATTTCGTTCAGCCGCTGTCTTGGTTGGTGAGCGCCATCTGTTGGGGGGCATCCCATCTTTCAAACTCTTCTTCTCCCCTAGTGAGTAAGAGACTCCCCAACTACTCGGTTCCCCTCACTGGCCTTGAGAGAAGACAGGAAACCCCAACGATTTTCTGAGATCTACACCAAAGGTCATTTTACCAAGGTGATAATGTCCATGAGACTATTTTAAATTCGTTTCGACAACCTCAAAACTTTTTTGTATAGACCTACATAAAGTTATACTTAGGTACATAATATGTATAGGTAGTGGCCGAACGAAATATAAAATAGATATTATCTATTTTATATTTCGTTCGGCCACTGTCTTGGTTGGTGAATGCCATCCGTGAATTTAGCTTTTTCCATTGAATTTCGTAATTCTTTCAAAACCAATTTCAAAATTTTTTCAACCAGTTTCCTAGAAAACATAAGTGGAAAGGGGAAACGGTGTGATTTGCAGCTAGACTTCTGTTTGGGAACTGCCCCCAACATTTTGCTGAAACTGCTGCAAGCTGCTGCTGGCAATCGAATTTTTTAGATAACCTACATTTTAATTTTACGTTTAATATATGATTTTTATTGTTAAGTTTTTTACCTCATTATCATCTTTTTACATATTTCGATTGTCACCTTTTATATGATATTTCGAAATTCTCAGTAAGAAAATAAATTAGTAAATTTAATGAGTAAGAAAACAATGCCCACATTCATTGGCAGCAAATTCAAATAATATGAAAATTATCAGTGTTCATGTTCAAACTTACACAATAACATTTTTTATTAGGATTTCATTACATGTAAAGTTTCCTAAACGATAATGAAGTAGGTAATAATGAAATCCCCTAGTATTGACCCAATTATCGTACCATAAATATCATGATTAAATTCATACTAAATCAGCTTTTTCACAACATTTTAAAAGTTTACCATACAGAAATAGTGTGTGTCCCCACCTTACGGTAGGGCTCTGACAAAAAAATTAATTCAGACTCATTAAATGGCCCCTCTCCACGGAAATCTTTAGTAAAAGGCGAAAGATTTATTCGTAATGAAGAGAGGCCAGAGTTACCAAAGAATTGGCTCCACAACGACCACACTGCTTCAAGATGTCCTGAAGTATCGAGAACCAGTGAGAGTTTCTGAGATCTACACCAAAGGTCATTTACCATGGTGAATACATTCATGGGCATATTGGCATTCATGGCATATTCATATTTGAGTCGTTTACACAACCTCGGAACTTTCTTTTTTCACCCACTTGGAGTATTATTATAAAAGGTGACATATTAAATTGATTTTTTACCTTTATTTTATTTGTATTTCGTTTGGCAGCTGTCTTGGTTGGTGAGCGCCATCTGTTGGAGGGCTTCTGACGTTTTTCAAACTGCTCTTTCCCCCTACCGAGTATGTATCATATCCAGTATCGCTCACTGGTCTTGAGCAAAGACTTTACGGATCAATTCGTGAAGTAGTTGGCAATTTTTCTCATTTTCTCTTTTAGTTGTTAAAATGTTATTTCCGTATGATTTTTCACGTAGGTAGCTCAATCCCAAAAACTGCCCAATAATCTCAGCTTTCCAACGGTATAATCAAAAAATATTTTACGATCAAATTTAGGGGAGAAATTTGTGTTTAAACTATGAAAAATGTAAAAGTGTAAATCTCAACGAAATCAGCGCTCCGTGTTAGACGATCGGAGGGGTTGGACAATGACCGACACAGTCAATCAGATCACTGATTTTGTTGAAAAAATTCACGTTGTTCCTCGTCCAAACACAAATTTCTGTTATAAGTCCTACTTTAAAAATAAAAATGACTAAACCGTTGAAAAGCTGAGATTCTCTCACAGTTTTTACCGCTCTTGCGTTTTGAAAATTATTGATTCTCGTAGTTCGATTATTTCCGATTGAAAAGATGCAAGGATTCCCAAATTAGGTACAATTTTCTTTTCAGACAGCTTTTTCATGTCTCAAACCCAGACTTAGAAGAAAGATCAGGCATCTATCCGATTGGAAATTTATTGCTCTTTCTAACGGGATCCTCACATTTCATTTTACAGAGCAAATTTATGGAGTTATGACCAATTCAATGACGTAAGTCTAAAAAAGTCTAGGAGGCTCTCTTTGTTCAAAATTAGTTGAAGAATTGACTCCTTCAGTTTGGTTGACTTGTTTGGCTTATGTAGTATCTATTGAAATTCTATAACTTCAGAGAAATGCCAATAATAAATAATAGTACCGGGAATTGGCCAGTTTACATCCACCTTCAGTGAGGACGAGTTCCAATATTAGTAATCGTGCAATGGAATGAATGATGAAATTTCACATACATGTTACAGTCACTGATGGTAATAAGACGAGTAATTATGATTGCCAATTTCAATAAGTAATTTGGACGGTGTCATGCTCAAACCGGCCGAGCTCCGACATGTCATTTATCGAGTTCTTGGTGTCAATCGATTCGTCTCGACGAGTACTTTCAGATTTTGTGCATTAAAGCGCAATCTATTGACTTCTTGACGAACTAGGATTGATAGACGGTTTGTGCAAAACTTCTTTTTGAAGTTCCATAATTCGCACAAACCTGCCAAGCGTCTGTATTAAGCACAAAGCGGCCAAACGACGTGATTGACGTTTGGCCGCTTTGCGAAAACGCTGCAAATTATTACACAATGGTTTATTATTTTTTATTTTTCTATATAGATCACTCGTCTGCAAAGTCACCAACCATCCAACATGAAGAAAAACATCGATCGTATTTCGGTCAGCTTTAATTTGAACGGAGATTAGGCCTCTTTTGCGATTCACACTCGTGTTTCTGATTTATCGTACGTCCAAACTTTAAATTCTCGTAGTGAGCGAACGGTTTGTCCTACAGAGCTCCGGGTGGTCTCAAAAAATTTTTAAAATTCTATAGAATCATAAATTGAAGGAAAAACAATACCTTTATATCAAAATGTTTTGAGTTACGGCGTTTTCAAAATTTCAAAAAATTGACTTTTGGAACCCTTAGAAGTGACCTACCTCGACCAAAATCTTCGGGGCACAACTAGACCCCAAATGGAGCCTACATACCAAATTTCATCAAAATCGGTCAATGCTAAGTGGCAAAAGTGCCGCGTACGGCGGACGGACGGCCAAATTTTTATTCGATTTTTGGATTCTACGTACCTTGAAACGTATACCATCAAATTTTGAGGGGATGTTAAATTTTTTTTCTTGGTCGATTCCAACGGTTCATTATTGAAAATAATAAACCAAAACTCAGCTGTGGTTTACTAAGGTATTTCCTCAATGGTTCGATCGTTCTCTCTCGCAAAATACTCGCCTTTTCTGTTTGCTCTCACCGGGACATGCTTTTTCTTAGCCTAGGCTAATAACAAACTTACAACTATAAGTACCCATCAGAATCTAGTTTTTGATTATGAGGTATATTAACTGCATCAAACTGCAAAGTTCCGACGAGAAGAAGAAGAATGAAGCTGAGAGTGAAAGATTTATCTTAGTTGAAGTTACAAAGTATTTTATTTCAATAAATTGTTGGTGAAGATTTGAAAATGTAAGTAGCCTCAAAATTTAACTGGTGGTTCACTTTGTTGTTTCCAGGAAAATATGTAAATAAAAGTGATCTATAGATAAACTACCTACCACATACTACTTCACAATCAAGTTTATTAGGAAATGCTTGCATACGAGTCTGCAACACATTGGGACATTTTCATGTCAACCACTACACAACAAGGTAGTGAAGTAAGGTTGTTAGTTCATGTACCCAAGCATCAAAATAAGAAAACAGTTGATTGTTCTCTACGCAACACGGTGAGTCTATTTTATTTATTGGTCGCGTGAGCAAGACTTGCTTAGTTTTCGTGACGATTTTTCAGTTAATGTGCCAGAGCAAAGACATGAAAATGTCAAAAATGTTGTTGGTACTCTCAATATTGCCATTCTTGTTTGGCACTCACGTTGAGCGATTTCCAAGTTAAACCCCAAACCTGTTTCATGGTTCAATTATGAAAATTCGATGTTTTTATTTTTCCTCAAGTTTTATTTGTATTCCAAGCGTAGGTATAAGTTCAGTAGTTGGTTTTGCTATTGCTACGCTCACTGTAAAGCTTCAACAAAACTGGGCCAAAAATGAATAAGGAGTGCTACTTTTCCACCTACAGGGATGTGAGGTATCATTTTCTAATATTTTTGCGCTGCCTGGTCTATCGCAAAGTTTCAAAACATGCATCAAAGACTGAGACAAGATTCTATTAAACATTAATGTAGTAAAACCGAACGTTCCACGTTTTATCCCTTTTTCCTGTCAAACATGCAACGATTGGTTGGAACAAACCGGCCATGCGCCGTCGTTTGGCCGGTTTGTGCAGATTTTACCGCTTGACCGTGTAGTGCAAAATACCGAGAACCGGCGATTCCTCCCCGACCTCCAAAAAGAATGGCGATTCCTCCCTGTCAAAATAATTGCCCTTCCTAACGGCTATTCAATTCCTCCCCCTGTGTAATCCTCCTCTTATTCAATTCCTCCCCGTTACTTAATTCCTCCCCATCCAGGTATAGGTCAGTTTCGAAGAAACCCACTATGTACTAACGATTAAATCGTTTATTGTATGTACCTACAATTAAAACCACCGAAAAGCCAGCTTATTACGAACACGCCAATATTCTTCTCCGATTGAATCCAACTTTTTACACGTTGTTTGAAAAGGTCTGCTGAAGCTCGTTTTTCACATGGAAGCCTCAGTTTCAGTCGATTCAAACATTTCTTCGACCCGCTCTTCTCATTCAATTGAGTTCAAATTTTTACCGGAGCTTCCGCAGACCTTTTCAAACAACGTGTAAAAAGTTGGATTCAATCGGAGAAGAATGTTGGCGTTTTCGTAATAAGCTGGCTTTTCGGTGGTTCTCATATTATCAACCTAGGTGGAGATGCGCCTCGTGTTAGCGTTGTCCGAGGATGCCAGGTTTTTGAGGGAAACTTTGGTACCGAATGGAATAGAACGAGGGGGTAAGACTTCCAGTTTTCGAAGATTTTTTTGACAAGGTCACATAAGGGAAAGCCTAATGTACAATCCATAAAATGTACCAACATGCTCAGTTTTTAAGGATATGTTGAAAAATTGTTCAAAAGTAGTTGAAAAAACTGTTCGAAAAAATATGTTAAGAAGTTTTTATGTTCAAAAATCCCGCCAAATTTCCGACTGACCCTTTTAGCGAATTGGTAAGGGCTGTCGTCGGGAGTTTGAAAAGCAATTGAAGCATCGGAAAGAATTGACGAACCTCAGCCCAAAGACCTGCTTCCCATCTGGAGGAATCGCCATCTCCCCCGGGCTGTTATGTCCAACTTTCAGTTTTACGGGGAGGAATCGCCTATTGCCCCAAAATACATTAGTTGATATTTTTGATACGCACAAACCTGATATGCGCCAATACTCGAAAACTACCCAAGATACTTTTGTTTTGACATCACCAATGGATTTCCGCATCAAGAAACTGTGGGAGACCGAGTTTTCATCACTGTAAATATCACAGGAGAGAAGAAGAAGAAGAAAAAAGTTTATTGCCAAAACAAAATAAAGTAAAAAAAATTCTTTCTCCATTACAAAATAAACAATACCGACATGGTTTTTCAAACCGTCTGTCGGGGGTGTCAGCAGGTTAAACTAAAAATGAAAACTACACTGAAAGCATAATACAATGAAATAAAAAGAAATTAAAAATTATCTCATGTTCCAACGCAGAGCGATATCGCCAGGCTATTTTACTGAACGCCACCAGTTGAAGCCATCCACCACCATCCAGCAAAGCCACAGCTTCATTACGAGAGAGCACGGGTTTTTTGAAAATTTCTACCCTAAACTCTGCGAGTACTGGGCAAATACGGAGGAAGTGGTGCACATCTTCTTTCTCACGTCTATTGCACAGTGCACACTCCTCATTGCGGTTGGTTTCATACGGCTTTGCATTCAGATGCAAAAACTCTCCCTTCAACTTAAAAATCCACCTCGTCGAGAAAATGTCCATCACTGGCTCATCAACCAAGCTCGTGGCTTTAAAGCGAGTGTCAAGCTCCCTATAAAGCGTGAACCTCACCGAATCCATAGCCCTCTGCCAGAACCACTGCTTTTTGTGCTCCTTAAACCTCTCAAGGATTTCATCTGCTTGAAGCCGGATGGATTCAAAAGACAAGGAATGCAACCCATCTACACCCAATCCAGTGGCGAGGCGACCAAGATGCCCAGCCCATGAAACTCTGCTTCTCATCACTTCCATGGCAATTAATTTAGGGAGACGCGTGTCTGGGAGATGAGCCACTTTCCTCAAGTACTTTAGATGGGTTTCAAGAGTAAAAGCTGATATGGTGTCCACCCCCGTCTCCAGATATAAAATGTAATTCGGGGAGAACCTCGGTAAACGGAACAGCTTTCTAATGTACATCAGCTGCACTCCCTCCTCCTTTGCGTACTCCTGAAATCCCCAGCATGGTGAAGCGTAGCACAGGATAGCCCGGATCGTAGCATTAAATACTTCCGATTTTGCCATTAGTGGTACAGCAGGATTGGCAAATAATCTCCCCCAAACATTATTGAGGGCAAACTTGGCCGATTGAGCCTTCCGCTCTACGTGCTTGGTGAAGGAAAGACGGGGGGTGAGTTCTACTCCTAAATACTGGTAGCTACTTACAATCTCTAATGATTCACCACCAAGGTTCCAGTGCTCGGTCGCCCTTCTTCTCCCACCATTCTGGAAAACCATTATCTTGGACTTTGCTAGATTAACCTGAAGTCCCCACCTACTGCAGTAACTCGCCAAAACATCAATATTCACCTGCAGCTTGCCAGGGTCATCCGCTATCACTACCAAATCATCACACATATCACAGGAAAGGCAGGATTAGAAAAAAAAACGAAAAAAAATTTGATTAGATTTTTTTCAATAACGACAACAATTTGGCACCTGGCCGGTTCGTGTATAACACAGTCCATTTAATCTTCTCTGTTTTCAATGGGTTTACAAAAAATTAATGTTGTTGCTGAATGACAATAAGTTAAATCTTTGAATATATTTCAACTTTTTGAGATTTTTTAACTTCACCACCACGATTTCCAGAGACTTCCTGAAAAATCAGCATGAATAATAATCGGCGTTTGTTTTTTATGTATGGCAGAAAACTAGCAAATTGATCGTGGATTACATGTTTCATGTTCCCTAAAAACGGCGAATATTTTGTCCCAAGTAGAACTATAAGAAAACACTTCGATTTTTCAATCAAGTCCGTACATTGTGATCCCGTTGTAAGGAAGCTATACCTTCTTACTCGAAACAAGTTTGTACGTCAATAGCTGATTTACATTTACAGATCTTTTCGAGGTTGTAGTGTCATCCTCATTTTGTAAGGTTCAACTGAGAACGTCAATGTGCAAAATTCCCAATTATGTCACTCCCTGTAAAATATATTTGTTTGAAATCCGTTGAGAGTTGTGGAAGGAATGGACCAGTTAATTCACAGTCAATTTTTTGACAACAATATTTAATAAACAATTTCTCACAATAAATATTTCAATAAATTAGCTGTAAATAAATAAAATAAATATTCTATATAACCTATAATCATATATACAGTTCTGGTTTATCACAGTCACATAATTATGAAATGTTCATAATTATTTTGTTATTTAAACTATTAGTTCTGTAGTGTTTCACATGAATTCTATAAGCCGAAAATTTAATGAATGGATACAAAACATCAATCTGGTTTTCTGAATCAAAATTCAAATACAGTTGTTTCGTAATTTGTTCTTATTGAGCTGAAGTTGTTCATTTTGGTTGATAAATATTTTTTGGGTGAACATATTTTTTTAACTCAAGGTTCGTTCGTCATGTCTTGGAAGAAGTGGCTGTCAATGTCAGGGTACCTATTAGGCACTGGAACCAATAGTCGACGTCTTCTGATGATCTTCTCGTTGTCTGAACGGGGTCAATGCTGGCCGTCCAGAGGAAGGTAGTCGTCGTGCTCGACGGCTTGAGGAGCCTGTTCGGCGTACGCGACGTCGTGGGCGACATCGTGAGCGACGTCGTGGGACGCATCGTGGTGTCCGGTGTTCAGACTCCTGTAGTGGCCGTGCCCTGCGTGCTGAACCTGTAAATTGACACAAGCGTTAGGTCCCTAATTCGGTACAACTTCATTTTCACCTCCTTCAACACACCTGAAAGGTGAAAAGTATTGCAATCGACAGATGTTGCTGCTAACATTTTTTCCGAAAGAGACACATTTTTCGTTCCTTAATATCGTCGTATTAATGAGCTATGGGTCATTTCAAAATTTGGGGTTATTTCTTGTCACGCAGCTTTTGTGAACACTCTATTTGTCTTGGAAATTCAGAATTTTTTCAGGGAGATACAGCAGGTTGGTGTCTACAAAGATCACATAGAATGAATTTCACTAATCAATTAACTCAGATAATTAAAAATCATTAATGATCCCAATTCTCTCTCCCTACACCTGTCACAGAGGGTAGGTTGGGAACTTTGAAAATTTTTGGAGAACTCTATATTCATATTTTAATTTAAGTAAAAAACGTTATTGGTCCAGGATACTCTCCTCTTCAGGAATAAATTAGAAACGAACGAAAATACCATGAATTGGAAGGGTTTTTGCTATGTTTTGATGCTGTCACAAGGTTTTATTCTCTCTCCCTACAATTTTTTTGAAATGCCTGCCCACTCCTGGAAAACGATTATTTTGTGTCATGAAAAACAAAAGTGAACACTGCTGCAAGATGGCTTCCAAAGCTACTGAAGTTTGTTGAATTTCCAAGCTCCCAGTTGTGTGGGTTATGTTGGGAAGTGTTGAAGCTTTGAGAGTAAGTAAATACTTTCTCTCTCCCTACAACCACCTCACTCATCAGGGTAAGTGTTCAACTAAGTTTAATTAAACTCAAATTACAATTATGAATGCCATAGTGTTATGTATTTTTTCTAACGTTCAGAATCAATAATGGTTAGGCCAGTAGAGAGTGATAACCTCACAAATCTCTCTCCCTACAACCTCTCTACCTACAACTTCTGGGAAGAGGCTGGTTTGTAGGAAGAGAGATGGAATTGCAGGGAGAGAAGTTTTTTTTTCAAAGCCGTTTACATTTTTATGAGTTACCTGAACTATTTACACCGCTGGGTCATATAATTCTGACTCTTCATTAACCCACATTTTACGAAAGATTAGACTGATTGAAAGACTTGAAGAATCTGATAATTCTGATGTACCTAGATTAAAGCTTCGGACTGTGATTGCGATAAGTAAAAGAGACTCCTAAACTAAGATTCTCGTATTTTGAAGGAATAAAAAGGTTTCATGAGTTCAACTCACACTTGGTTTTCTCTCTCCCTACAAAGTCGAAATTATGGAAAAAAATTCAAAATTCTATAAATTTGAAACTACTTGATAAAGTGTGCGCCCACTTCAGGATCTGCCTCAGTGGCCAAAACAAAGGACGTTTACGGGAGAAAAAACATAAAAACTTCAACAATAATTTATGGAAAAGTTCGAGGACAAAATAACCCCAAATTTTGATATGACCCCTATAATAATTAGCTCAATGTCATGTGCCAGGCAATAATCTACAGCCCTGTGCTGCACCCTAGCTGCTGAGCAGTGGAACCACAACCTTATAACTATTCTATAACATATACTCTTGTGAGTCAGGGTGGGCAAGTCTGCAAAAACACTTGTTCAGTTTCTGAACAATTTAACGCAAAATTTGGATTCCACAGGGCTGTGGTTGGTCTCATTCGATTCTAAAAATTGGGAAATATTTCAAATTGAGTAAACCGTAATTTAGTATTAATAGTATTCGAGGTAGGACATTTTGAAAATTTTCATCCCCTATTTTCAACCTTTGGAATTGACTGAAAATAACCAGAACACCTTAAATTTCATTATATTCATTATTTTGGTGAACGCCTCGGGGCCAATATACGAGTACCACATAGAGCTGACGGTCGGAATTATTTTTAGATTTTCGGATTTTAAGTATCAGAACGTAAACATCAAAATTTGAAAAGCAATTGAGAAAAAATGAAGTTGGCACTCCATTGAGTGTTTTCCCCCTAATGGCTCCATATAATTTGATGAACTTCACGAGATAAGAACCAAAACGATGAACACCTTTTGGTTCTCCTCGCCTTCGGACAACATCATTCAAAACACGAAAACAAGAAATTCCGATTCCGTGGATTCGTACTTACATAGTAATATGAGGTGGTATTATGATGAATATTGCAGGATAATAGAGAAACTCTTATTGTAGGTAAACGCATATTATTAGTACCACTAACTGGGGACCAATAAGTTGAAAAATATTGATTAATATGATACCCGCTCTGCCCCCTCTCATCACCAATTTTTAGTTGAATTTTGCTCTTTTCTTGTCAATATTTTTTTATGAGGTTTTTGTCATTCATTTCATTTTAATTCCCTAGAAACATCAACTATCGCCTTTTCGATTTTTTACTAATTTATTATAAAGTTTGACTTTTTTGAATTTCAAAATGTCAATATCTGATCTTCTCAGTGCATTTTAAAAGAAAAACCGCATGAAAATTGATCGAAAATAGGGTGAGAAGAATGGTAAAAATGAAATCATTGCTCTACGAGGAGCCAAAGAAAACGATAAAACTTAAGAATATTTGGTTTTGGCACTATTAAGTTTTTGCTAAGAAACAATGTAAAATAATACGTAAACATAGTTTTATCACGTTTTGAGCTTTTTCCCAAAGGCGTGAACTATTTCGATCAGATGTATGAACATGAACAGAAAAAATATACAGGGGTGAAAATTGCGACAAGTGGGCGTGGCACATAGCTTCCTCGTATCAATGACCCGATTGTATAGATGATCCGATGCATAGTAGTTAATCTCAAAACACCAATCTCTAAGTACCTTGCACTATCCTCATAGGGGACCATCTGCAAGCCAACCCACACAGCCCCTGAGAGTTTTTTTAGATAGATAGATAATTTTTATTGCTCCGTAGATAAATACCAATAGCATTTTATTGCTCCGTAGATCCATAGCAATATTACATCATTATTTAGCCAGTATGTATTTTTTTAAATTGAAATAAAATAAAATAAAGTTGGACCTTATTATTGTTGTGAGACACATTGCAACAATCAACATAATTTTTGTTTATATTTTGCTTTCATCTACTTCTATGGGTCTGTGATCATTATTATTAATACATTATGAGTCTAGTATCATTGACCGGATTTCACTGGCTTCACTTAAGTAAAAAAACAACCTGTTGCCTACGTTTCGATCCCATGTTGTAAATAAACGTTTGTATTGTTCAGTGAATGATAGAGGCAATTCGAGCACTGGGAGCAGAAACTTCGCCCTGGGGATGGACGTCATAGGGCACTGTAAGATGAGAGTTTCTTTCACGTTTGCGCATGCGCAGAGGCTACTATTCATCTGGGGACCATGATTTTCACGGGAGCTTGGCGATATATGCTCCCGGGTCACCAAAAGATGGCCTTTTTTCTCTCGCCCAGAAGAGCAAGTGGGACGTTTTGCGCTTCCGGTATATGTTATTTTTTTATATCCATGCAGTGTAAAAAGTTAAACAAAAAACTTCGTGCTGAAAGCGGATTTGCTGTGAACCAAGCATCTGAGATTTGAGGGCGTGGAAAAGATTATGATGCCACACATTTCGTCCTCAAACAGCAAAAGCTCCTCATTTTTTCTTTCCTCTTGTTCATGATTTTCAGACTTTGGAACACTTTCCCGGGATTTAGGTAATTTCATATTGTTCAAATAGATAATGAATGCTTATGCTGTTAGAGGAGCTTGCGATAAATAGGTCTGTAAACGATGAATTTCGAAGGGGACCATCTCGATAGCACAATCCCTGAAAATTTCATCAAAATCGTACAATATCTCCGTATAGTTTCACCGTTACTCGGATTTCACGACAGACACGACATCAAAAATGTTCAGAAATGTCTACAAACGAGAAAGGCGAGTAAAAATTTGGATAAGTGATTTTTTTTTTTTTTTTTTTTTCAAAAAGGTAAAACATAGCTTCTGCTACCTTGGTACACTCAGAAGCAAAAAAAAATCAATTTTTTGGGCTTCAGTGATGAAAGTGGTATGAAGTTTCTCTGAGCCTGAGCTGAGGGTTTAATAGTGGAAATCCTGATTCTCAGCAGTCGTCGAGCAATAACGATGTATTTTCGTAAATTACGCTCACAATGTCACTCTGGAAAGATCGACCTACTTCTTTTGGAGCAGCATATCGCGATATGTACATCCTCGAATACCAAGTGAACACCCGGTTTTCTTTTCCGGATTACGCACCTCCGATTCTTGGGAATCAGCTTAAGCCGAACTACGCCGACTTGCAGCTCAAGCGGACAACCTGGTTTCTTCGGATCTAGATCTCACAGCGATTTGATCACCATTTTGCGACCTTCCGTTACTGCTCGAAATGAGGTCGAAGCTTTCCTACTACGAAAGCGAGCTATCCTTAACTCCATCCACTAACAGGAGCCGCAAAACCCTACCAGGGAGGATTTACCAGGCAGCAAAAAACAAAGAAAATTTGCCACTTTTTTCCGTAATCTCTCAGTGCTAACTGGTTGTTGCTTCTTCAAAACTCAAATAATCTCTTGTTCTGTTCAAATCGTCCCCGGGCCAGTACGTCAGATCCGTCTCGACGAAAAACCCACTCCATTAGTCGAAAACAAGTACAGCAGATCCGTCTCGCTGAAAAGTTTAACAAAATTCAAATACCAAATTTTGCTCCCAGGCTGAGTCCGTCAGATTTACGGAAACGCTCAAATTTTAAAGTCATCATAAATTCCCTAAAATCGGCCGTACTAAGTTCAGGAAACTAGGAAATCCGTAGACCGTTTACGAGCTTTGAAAACCCGTAACATTTTATATATCTTTTTCCAGTGAAATTCATAATTTTTCGACCAATTTCATTCATTTTATATTAAGGCATTGTTTTTGAAAAACAGGCGAAAGGAAAAATTATAAGTAGTGATTCGCAGCCGGACGTTTAGCTAAAACTGCCGAAGATTCTGATGGCGAGTTTATTTGATAATATTCTTTATACCTACATTGCAAGTAATCTTACGTTTTATTTTTTAATTTAAATTTCATTTTTTGTTCTTCATTTTTCCGCTTTTTTATATATTTCAATAAATTGTTACCTTTTTTATAATATTTTAAAATTCTCGGTAAAAAGATAAATTAGGAAATCAAATTAGTAATAAAAACATTCCCACTATCATTTGCGGCAAACTCAAATATCGACAATAACAATGTAAAACCGCGTAGGTTGAAAAAACGAAATTTTTCAGTAGACATAAAAAACTTATATTTTTAAGACTTTTAAAAGTTTTTTTCGCCTCCTGAAATTTTTTTTTTCAACTTAGGCGGTTTTACGTTTTTACTGTCAATATTTAATATAAAAATCATTTTTGGTTCCCCGAGCGGTTGACCATCAGCCGTCGAAACAATAGAACCGACTCCCCGCTGTGAATTCATTTTTTCGTGGTTTCTGAGATTGATATAACAAGAATATCCTAACAAGAATATCGTCTTGCTCTTCAATTTCGCGATGAAGGTCAGCTGTATGGAGTTGCTTGCGGCTCTCTAGTGGAAACGACGTCATGTTCGACTTCCGATTTTTTTCCCATAAAAGACGAAATGTGGGAAAGATAGCTGTGAGTGAGTTCGAGCTAAGTGAGAGAATCGGCGTGTTTGCATCCGAAATTGTAAATATAAAACAATTTGTGTAAATAATAAAAACCTGTCTTTATTCGTCGTACCCAAAAATGTAATGGCCGAGTGGGTACTGTACGAGTTTGTGTGGAAGAGTAGAACGTGAATATGGACTCCTAACATATTCAAAACATACACTGTGCATCCAGTATGTTGGTATGCTATCTATACAGGGAGTAGGATAAAAAATAACAATTTACGGGTTGTATTCTTTGAGTTCGGGTGTCGAAGGGCTTTCAACTATGGTTTTAAGATTTCTTGGGAAATTCGCTCATCAACTCATGCTGCTTGAATGGACTTTTTATAAAAGCAGGTTTAGGAAGATAAACCCTTGGGACTGTCCCGGCCCTTCACTTCGTCCGCCAGGCTCCACTGAACTTATGGGACATGGGGTTGTAGATAGTTTTCTACAATTTGACGATTAGGTGGTACCCTTAGTGGGATCCTAATTTTTTACAACTTCACAAATACCAATAGACCCAAATTAGGACTCTAGTTTTTAAGATTTGACAAATAGGTACCCATAGCAGGATTAAATTTTTTTAAATTTTACATATACCCATAGAAAGATTCCAGTTTTTTCAAGATTTGACAAATACCAATAGTAGGATTCTAGTTTTTTCAAGATTTGACAAATACCAATAGTAGGATTCTAGTTTTTTCAAGATTTGACAAATACCAATAGTAGGATTCTAGTTTTTTCAAGATTTGACAAATACCAATAGCAGGATTATATTTCTTTAAATTTTACAAATACCATAGATGGATTCCAGCTTTTCAAGATTTGACAAATATCAATAGTAGGATTCTAGTTTTTTCAAGATTTGACGAATACCAATAGTAGGATTCTAGTTTTTTCAAGAGGTGACCCATAGCAGGATTATATTTCTTTAAATTTTACAAATACCAATAGTAGGATTATATTTCTTTAAATTTTACTAATACCCATAACAGGATTCTAGTTTTTTTCAAGATTTGATGAATACCCGTTGTAAAATTCGTTTTTCAAGATTTGACAAATTCTTGTAGTAGGCTTCCAGTTTTTAAGATTTGACGAATACCCATGGTAGGATTCTAGTTTTTTAAAGATTTGATGAATACCTATAGTAAGATTTTTATTATTAGGTGAGGATAAAGTGATTTTTCGCATTGCACTATACACAAACAATTTCAGCCACACCTTCCTCAGAAGGCAGCCTAGTCTAATCCCAAGTGGGGAAGAAAATTTCGGGTACAGGAGTCGAGTGAGTCCCCTCCACTGTGGGAAGTCGAGTGGGCTGATAATGAAATAGTTTAATTTAGTACGTAAAACTTTCGACCTCGCTATAATTTTCTTGTGCAATACTAAGTATATGACGAATTTTTGTGCAATTATACTGTATTATCATTAAGTATAATGTATTATCACATTTTGTTACATTCATTTAACTTTTACAAACGTACAAATGATTACAGATGTACAAATGACCTAGATGTTTTCATTTTACCCAACTATCGCGCCTTCTACGTTGACACATCTATCAGAAGGTGTATGTATAATTAATGAATTTACCAATACTAATGCTAATACAGTTGTGTTTTGTGTCCCCACCTGACGGTAGGGCTCTGACAAAAAATTTAGTTCAGACTCATTAAGAGGCCCCTCTCCACGGAAATCTTTAGTAAAAGGCGAAAGATTTATTCGTAATGAAGAGAGGCCAGAGTTACCAAAGAATTGGCTGTACAACGACCATATTGCTTGAAGATGCCTTGAAGTATCGAGAACCAGTGAGTAGTTTCTGAGATCTACACCAAAGGTCATTTTACCAAGGTGAAAATATTCATGGGCCTTTTTTGGTTCGTTTCTGCCAACTCACTCTGTTTTTTACCCACGTGGATTACTACTTCGTATAATGAAAGGAGGCTTATATTACATTAAATATCATGGCTATATTTAGTTTATGTTTCGTTCGGCCGCTGTCTTGGTTGGTGAGCGCCATCTGTTGGGGGCCATCCGATCTTTCGAGCTACTCCTTCTCCCCTAGTGAGTAAGAGACTCCCCAACAACTCGGTTCCCCTCACTGGCCTCGAGCGAAGACAGGAAACCCCAACGAGGATGAGTTATGAGCAACCGTCCTGTCCCCCCTTCTGTGCCGAACTACTAGAAACCATAACATCTCATTCACTCTCAATTTTCAGGCATCGAAATGTATCCTGGATGGTTTCTGTGGCACCAAAAGCACTGCACACGAGCAAACAAAATAAACATAACATCTAACACCGAAAACATAATCATTCTCATCCTGAATACACTAAAATAAGAGGTTAATTATGAAGCATAAAACATGCGATACTCACCCTTACTTTTCATCTTACTTTCGATCCCTCCCTCTACAAGAATTGGACAATTGAGAGCCTTTTGGTTTATTATTTTCAATAATGAACCTTTGGAATCGACCAAGAAAAAAAATTCACCCCCTCAAAATTTGATGGTTTACGTTTCAAGGTACGTAGAATACGAAAATCGAATAAAAAAATTTCCGTCCGTCCGCCGTCCGTCGTACGCGGCACTTTTGCCACTTAGCATTGACCGATTTTGATGAAATTTGGTATGTAGGCTCCATTTGGGCTCTAGTTGTGCCCCAAAGATTTTGGTTGATGTAGGTCACTTCTAAGGGTTCCAAAATCAATTTTGGAAATTTTGAAAACGCTCCTAACTCAAAAAATTTTGATATAAAGGTATTGTTTTTCCTTCAATTTAAGATTCTATAGAATTTTTAGAATTTTTTTTGAGACACGCGGAGTTCTGTAGGACAAACCGTTCGCTCCCTACGAAAATTTAAGGGTTATATTGAAATATATATATATAAATAAATCAAAACACGAGTGTGAATCGCAAAAGAGGCTTAATCTCCGTTCAAATTAGAGCTTACCAAAATGCGATCAATAGTTGGTAATTTTGATTTTTTTTTTTTTTTTTTTTGATTTTTTGATTTTTTTTTTTCTTTTTTCTTCATATTGAATGGTTGGTGATTTTGTAGACGAGTGATCTATATAGAAAAAATAATAAACCATTGTGTAATAATTTGCAGCGTTTTTTCAAAGGAGCACCAATCCATTTTTTATGAGACCTTTTTCTCTGATTTTGCATCTTTAGGATGAATTAATCGAGCCTCCTACCCTTTTCCCACGAAAAAAGAACATATCCAGGTCAAAAATGACGCTGAAGTTTGGCTTTTCGGCCAAAGGAGACAAATCCATCCCTCAGGCTTGTTTCATAAGTGTCCATTCAAGAAGGAAAAAAGAAACACTTCCCACTGTATCTCATCTACTACTAGATTTTAGCATGATATCAATGCAAATACTCGAAAGAACCTAAATAAGGAATAACTTTTTTCAATGTGGTGCACATCCGAGCAATTTGATCAAACGGGCACAAATTCAAAATTAGGTGGTATCTATGATGCTCTGGATTTATGAAATTGATAATCTAAGGTATTTCCCATGCTTTAGTGACAATCCAGAAAAATAAATAAATAAAAAACTATAAACTGCAGAGTTATAGGATTTCTAAGTCTAATTCGGAATTTTCTAGACCAGTTTCGGAAATTTCCGAACCTTATTCAAAATTTTCCAATAAAGTTTCAGAACTTTTCAAGTCAAAAACATTCAAATCCAGATTTTCCAAACAATTTCAGAATTTCCCATTCAAATTTCAGAATGTAATTCAAATCAAAAATAATACTTTTCCAAATCAAACTATTCATTTTCCAAACCAAATTAATCTTTTTCCAAGCCAAATTAATCCTTTTCCAAATCAAACTAAACTTTTTCCAAGTCAAATTACCTAATCCTAATCCTTTCCCACAACATAACTATGTATTTCCGTAAAGTACCCAATCTACAAAGTATATGGTCCCATATGAATTAGGAGGATAGTCGCCAATTCATAGGGGACCATCTACTTTGTGAGATCTGGTACTTTACGGAATATATTGTTTTGTTGTGGAGAAGGATTAGATAATTTGATTTGGAAAGGGATTAGGTAATTTGATTTGGAAAAGTTTCATTTGATGTGGAAAAGGATTATTTGGTTTGAAAAAGAATAATTTGATTTGGAAATGCTATATCGTCGTGGAATCAGCAACACCACCGAGCTCGTTTTTCACAACTTTTCAGGAGAGAGAAAAAACTACACTTCACTACACAGAAGGATCAATCACATCCTGAAATTGAAATGGAAAATTCTGAAATTGTTTTGGAAAAATCTGAATTTTACTTGGAAAATTTTATGTATGACTTGGAAAGTTCTGAAAATGAATTGGAAAGTTTTGGAAACTGGATTGAAAAATTCGAATATGATTGGTAAATTCTAAATTTGGTTCGGAATTATCCGAAATTGGTCTGGAAATTCCAAGTTAGACTTTGGAAATCCTATAAAAACAAATATGTCGATGGGCAACAACCAAAATTCTTTGCAAAATTGAAAAATTGAAAATCGATTGAGTCCTCTCCGGCTGGGGCCAAGAAAGGAGGGGGTAAATGGATGATGCCTGCATTTTTACACTACTTGCGCATGCGCGGACGGGGAAAACTAGAAACAAACCCATGTAACCAATAACAACTCTGGGGCAGAATTGTTCTTGCTCCAGAGTTTCCTTAGCAACATGTTCTTATTCCAGATATATATGATTTCCATGTTATCGATTCCATCCTACTTCTTCTCCTTCTTATCTCTAGTTCCATGGTGCTGGTTTTGGGGACAACCTCTGGTGACCAACTTCCATCCTAGTTCTTCTTTTTACTTCCACCATGGATATTTGACCCTATAGTATTACATGTAATTAGACATGTCATTGTAAAATTATTTTACACTGTGTAAAAGATCCATGCTTTCATGGATCAGTGAGTTTTGAGAAAAAAACTTTCTCCTAGGGTTTTTTTACTTGAGGGAACACATTTCATAGCAAGTTTTTTTCAACTTTGAGCTTTGAGGTAAAATTATGCGGGAAATTAATGCCGGGGCTAGACCCAGTGTGGGCCTTATGGGCTTATGCTGGTCCATGTCCCTGAATATAACCCTCAAATTAATCATCTTTATTGTAGGGGAGCGTAGGTGTTTGATCTTTGAGGATACCGTACAGCAGTGCATTTGGATGTAGCTGCGTTGAAAGGATCGCATGGAGGAAGGGAAACAAGCTACTAAGAGAGACCCATCTGAAGTGTTGCTCTCCGTCGATGAACCCCAGGAGTTCATCAGCACTCTGCACATCTCTTTCTCGAGCCCCTGATGCACACCGAGGTGGCTTGGAGCACCGCAAACGCTATTCTGGCTCTCAGCCATCCTCGGATTGCACTTTGAAGTCGACCCTCATTTCTCTAACAGCCTTTTTGCCAGTACCTTTACAAAAGCTACCATTTCAGGGGCAAAAACTGCATCGACCGAACACGCCAGAGGAGTGAATGAAGCTCGTCGTTCCTCACAGGCACTCAGATATTTTATTTTTTTCTCTTCTCGGCTCCTGAAAGAGCAGCAGCGATGGGTCGAGAGATATGTAAGGGAGCATCTGTGTCAACAACATGGATATCAAACAATGCTTCCCTCTGTGACTCCCAAAACCCTCGACATGCCAAGTCCCTCTGAGGCCACGTTGCACCTGAGTTGGCTCTGTGATAATGGGTTCCTTACCACAATTCCCTCATGCCGACGTCATAAGTTCACCAAGAACATCCCTTAATTCATTATGCCGTCGTGAAATCAGACCTCCTTTCTTGTAGCTTAGGGCAGGTTCTATCGAGAACCCACTACTTTCCACAACCTTCACAGGGAATTGGGTGAGTTCACTGGTATTCGCTTATACCGCACAGCTATATCTTCACTAATTCACTCTGTGAAAGGTCATAGTTGTGCTTTTTCAGTGGGAGTGCTGATAGCCACCAAGAGACTTAAACATTGGAGGTATTGAGGAACTGCTCGACCACTGCTTCTCCGTCTTTCTCCTGAGAAATTTTCCAAGACCTAACCTTAACTGTATATCTTCTGAATTGTTTCTTTCCTCAATTGCTTCTGTTTTGCTCCAGTTGGTTTAAAGCATTACCGATTTTACGGAATTTTTTCTGAATACTGCCGAGGAATATTGCTAACTTCAAGTCCAATTACCTCAAGTGAACGTCCTCGATAGCTCGAACTACCCAAAAAGCAAATAAAAAGTATCCATAGACTGAATATTCCAAAAAAATTATTTCATATCAGCAAAAATTAATTCACCGAAGTTTAGATTCAATCCTCCTATTCTAGAGTTGCTTCAACTGAACGTTCATCAGTTATTTCATCATGTACTTATCCTGATCCACCTATCCTTCTATTATCATCAGAAGAAACAACAACCATGATATTAAATAGCTTGTTTAATGTAATATGATACTGATAAAATGAGCCTGGTATCAGTATAGAGAGATGAAATGTACCGAATTCAGCCTTCATAAATTGACAACTAGTTGTAAAATACTGGCACGACAACGATAGAACTCATCAGCAGTTAGCATTGCAGTTATATAAGCTTAAAAGCCATTCGCATGAGAACCGCCCTGCGATCTTGCATCTGAAATCACTTTGCATCATCAGCGGAAAAAAAGCTCGTGCGATGTTAAATAGCGAAAAATCTAGACCGGTTTCACTCATTCTTAGTCTGTGAATTTGATTAATGGGGTATTTGTCAAAATTTACTTGATTCGGAAAACAGGTGAAGTATTCTATTTCAACTCCAGGTCCGTCAGGCCTAAAAAAAAGTCTAGGTATAGTCTTGATCATATCTTTCGGTTTTACTGAGCAAGCTCTTCCAAACATTGTAGATTCTGTACTAAGCATTGTTGAATTATGTTCTTCGAAAAAATATGTTTTTTTTGTGTTGCTAGCACCATGTCATCATTCATTATTATGAACTTAGATTGTTGAGTGCGAATGAAACCAGGCCTGTGAGGAGGATATTCATTCGGTTAAAGGAAACGATGCATCCTATCGTTGTCGTTACGGGAAAAATTGAAATATTAGATGAAAACGAGTTGAAATTACCTCGCTAGAATGTGTGTGAAGGTGGCTGACAACAGGCTTGGAAATTACCTCGTACGTAGTCTTTTCACCGCCGCCTCCTTGACCCTTGAGGGCGGCAAGGGCGGACAGGAGAAGGGCGAGCATGGAAGCCATCATGGCTTTGCCGGCCATTGCAGCCATGGCGGCCATTCCCACGGCCATCAGGGTGCCACCGCTCATGAGACCCGCGGCCAACAGAGCGCCTCCAAATCGGTTCTTCTTACGGGCTGCAATGATAGTTTGATGGATTAAGTCAAACATTTCACATTCTCAAAAACATATCTTCTTCCATTTCTATAATAATTATTCTTTAGTACCTATCACAGATACTAAAGATCACAGATACTATCCTGTCTATCTGTGATCATCTCTGTTCATGGTTTTCATCGATTTTTTTTTTTTTTTTTTCATTGTTGACTAGTTTCTTTAATAAATGCAGATCCTGCCCGCTATCTGTGATACTAAAGAATAATTGAAGGTATGTTTTTGAGATTTTTTGTTCTATAGGTTTATTATGTATCTCACGAAGAGTCAGAAGTTGCAAACTACAAACCTCCAACAAATGATCGATACTTTGGGGACAATGGTGCACCAATGGAGGGTAAAAATAAATAGTGAAAAGTCTAGCTTCGTAACACATACATGCAGAGAAAGTTCAATGCTCCTGCTCTACAATATAAAGGACAGTTAATTTCGAATAAGACGTCTCACAAATATCTTGGAGTGATTTAAGAAAACAAACACTAACGTTCCACAATCGCATAACCGAATTAATTGTGAAAGTTCGATACAGAGTTATCAGCTGAGATCCTTTCTTGATAGCCCCCATCTGTCTATACAAAATAAGTTATAATGTACAAGACCCTTATCCGACTCATTTGGACGTACGCCCTGGCAGTTTGGGAACCTGCTCCAGATCAGAGTTCAAGAGAATAGAGCAACAACAGCATAAAATCCTACAACGCCGGATAGTACGAGCCCATCCTTTCGTGAGAAATGAAACCATATACGACGACCTCCAATTACAACCTCCAATCGACGTTCTGAATCAGTACTGCAACTCTTTCGTACGACGAAAACGCGGACCACTACAACCCCTTGATTGAAGAGGGATTCAAGCTCCGAAACCAGACGATTAACTCGCCCACGTCACATTATTGACATTGCCAATATACAGGGTGTAAGCCTAACTGGTCTGCCATACGGTACCAGTCGATTCTACAACTAATTTCCTACAAAAAATGTCCCCTAGCGATTTTTTTTAAAACCCTTCTTTTTCGAGTTTTTTTAACTTTAAACTTTTTTTTCGTGATTTTGACCTTATGTCATAAATCGGTCATAACTCCTTTAATTTGCTGTGTAAATTACAATTTGAGAATACCGTTGGAAAGAGCATTAAATTTCCTATCGGATAGATGCCTTAACTTCTTTTTGAGTCAAGGTTTGAGATATGAAAACGTCCTCTAAAAAGAGAATTTTACGTAATTTGGAAACCTCGCATTTTTTCAATCTCAATTGAACTACGAGAACCCATACTTTTTCAAGATGCAAGAACATTGAAACTGCGCCAGAATCTCAGCTTTCCAATGGTATAATCAAAACATATTCTACAACCGTTTTAGGGGAGAATTTGTGTTTGAACGCGGAAAAACGTTCATTTTTTCAACGAAACCGGCGCTCTGGCCTCCTGTTTCCGGAGGCCTCGTGTCTACTGCGGCGCCCGCCCCACCACTGCTGTCGTCCGACCCCTCAGATCGACTAGGCGGAGCGCCGATTTCGTTGAAAAATTCACGTTTTTCCGCGTTCAACACAAATTTCTCCCCTAAATACGGTTGTAGAATATGTTTTGATTATACCATTGGAAAGCTGAGATTCTGCGCAGTTTTCAATGTTCTTGCATCTTGAAAAATATGGGTTCTCGTAGTTCAATTTGAGATTAAAAAAATGCGAGGTTTCCAAATTACGTAAAATTATCTTTTTAGAGGACGTTTCATATCTCAAATCTACTCAAAAAGAAGTTAAGGCATCTATCCGATTTGAAATTTAATGCTCTTTCCAACGGTATTCTCAAATTGTAATTTACACAGCAAATTAAAGGAGTTATGACCGATTTAATGACATAAGGTCAAAATCACGAAAAAAAGTTTAAAGTTAAAATAACTCGAAAACGAAGGGTTTAAAAAAAAAATCGCTAAGGGACATTTTTTGTTGCAAATTAGTTGTAAAATCGACTG
>CM019180.2:7254064-7305143 GCA_009739505.2 Apolygus lucorum
TTTACACAGCAAATTAAAGGAGTTATGACCGATTTAATGACATAAGGTCAAAATCACGAAAAAAAAGTTTAAAGTTAAAATAACTCGAAAACGAAGGGTTTAAAAAAAAATCGCTAAGGGACATTTTTTGTTGCAAATTAGTTGTATAATCGACTGGTACCGTATGGCAGACCAGTTAGGCTTACACCCTGTATAGTACAACAGTTAACTGAGCAGCCTTTCAATTGTTTTACTTAAGAATATTTAGATAATAAATTACCTCACCATGTTTGTAGATAATAGTATAAGAATGAGAGTATGAACACTTTGTCAATAAGGTATATTCCTGTTGTGTAATAGTCTTAAACAAAATAAACAATTACAAAAAAAGGTTTATTATGTAGAATTTTGGCGATTATTCAATTCCCTAGTCAAATTGATGTATAAAATGATTTACCTAATGGTTTTTCCAAGCTTGACAGGGTTCAAGATTGGCGTTTGTGATAGATAGAAGTTAGAGTATGACTGGAGATTATTGAACACAGGTAGGTTGGCAGTTTTCTTTGATCTTTTGTCTATTATGTGTTAGTTAGTTGGGTATACTGTTCAGTTCTGTCTTGAGTGCTCATTTTTATTAATTTTTTTACGAAGAGTAATAATCAGGAAAACAAAATTAACAATAATTTTTGACAGATTAGTGTTAGCAACCGCTATCGTATTGCATTTATGTGTGATGCTTTTTTTTTGTCTACCAATAAATGGTTTTTAGGTTTGTGCCGACTACAAAGTCACTTCAAATGAATTTTTGGACAGTAATGTTGAGTACCCAATGCCTAAAATAGAGGAAATATTTGCTAAGTTACAAGGAGGTAAATTTTTTAGCAGAGTTTTTTTTGGAGTTATTGGCAGACCAGTTCCGATCTTGAATGGCTACCTTCTGTTTCGTGCATTTTACTTATCCATTATTATCCTTGAATTTAGTTTCAATCCTTAGTTTATTTCAATTGGCGATGAAGGAAAAAAGTTTTATTTTCATTTATTTCATTTCGGAAGGCCCGAACAATTTTTTTTAAATATTAGTTTGGTGAAAATGATGACACCAACTCCGGCTCCTGGAGGTAGGTACGACTACGACAGTCAGTGAGTTTCCTACTCAAGAGTTCCTCAGGTTCCTCGCCAGGGGACCAGTCGTCGGGGATCTACCGACATTTGACGTTGGCGACAAATGGTCAACATTAATTGAAAGGTTGGACCAATATTTCACGGGAAATTTCGTGCAAGGAGCACTGCCGTGTCCGCCATCACACCTGCAGTCGACGAGGTTCTGCGTGAATTATGCCACCCGGTTCTACCAAAAACCAAAAACTTCGACGAGTTGACGGAGTTATTGGCAGACCAGTTCCGATCTTGAATGGCTACCTTCTGTTTCGTGCATTTTACTTATCCATTATTATCCTTGAATTTAGTTTCAATCCTTAGTTTACTTCAAGGTTTGAAGTGTATGAAGGTTTGAAAGTGGCTATAGCTCGCTTCGAAAGCGATAAAGATAAAGAAGCGCTAGCCTGAGTAAAGAAATGATGAACGAGAACAGAGTCCTTTCTGCTTCCTCCTCCACATAAATCTACAAAATGACTACAGAAGGCGTACAGAACAACAAATATCATCCCCTATATCGAGCACTGAAGGTAGAAATGGAGAGCTCACATCCGTGTCTCGTCCTTGGCTATTTCATAAAGGAAACACCAAGACGTTGGGAGCCGTTGCAATTGATTTGAAAGGAGGCGATTTCCTGATTTCCTAATTTCCCGCTCTCTTCTGGACAAAAAATATACTTGAAGCATGTAAGGCGTGGCTTAGTTGAGACTTCCTTATTGAGCTTTGGCTACGAAAAGGGTACAGTTAGTATCAGAACATGATTTTGTAAGTCCCTGACGAGGTTGCGAGGGATGGATGTTGTACATACTTCTCATCTTTCGTCATCCTTCAGATCTTTCAGGGACGTATGTTAACTGAATAGAAAACATTATCTCCAAAATGTGAAAACCGCCAAAAACAGATGTATGCTTATTTAAATAAGAAGAAAAAGCGATCCTAATGCGAAATGCAAAAAGGTTCAATTAGAAACAACTACAACAAACAGGAGTTGAATGAAAGAGTTAACTCCTTCGATTGTGGATCTGACACTTATAACTTATTTTGTGATGAAAACGTCACTTTCGGTAAACTTTATTATTATTATATTATTTACATTATGAGAACTTACCTGAGGCCACGGTATCGCCCATGTAGGTTTTGGCGAACTTGAGAGGAGCGCTTTTGTCCATGATTTTCACGTTGAGGGAGAGAGAACCGAGGTAGTCGGAGAGGCGGTCCAACAGAAGTCCGTCCACTCTGTCTGGATCTTGAACCGACCAATGAAGGCATTACAATATTGCAGTTAACGAGAACAGATTGTTCTAAGTGTCTTTTGAAAATATGTGATTTATTTTTATGAAGATGGTGCCTACTAGTTCAATATCATCAATACGATATGATACATATACATTTTTTTGTTTTGTAAGAATTATACATAATCCGGTAGGTTATGTATCCCATGTTAAAGACCAGAAAACTTGTATAATCGATTCTGCATTTAATTTGAGTGAGAAAATGTCTGATAGCAATTTTATTTTAACCCCTTGTTTTCTCAACGTTTTTCAATTTCAAGATTTATTTCGTGTTTTCGACCTTAGATCACTCAAATTACCGTAAAAATGTAAAAATAAGAGCACTGTTGGCAAGGGCATAACATTTCTCATCTTTCTAGTGCCTACAAAAAACTATTTTTGGGGTCTTGATGGGTGAAAAATAATCTCGTAAACTAATTTTTGTCAAAATGGCTTAATTTCCTATTCTTCCTCTAGGTAGTTACGGTTTTACTTCTTCGTGGTTTTCCACGTACCTCAACACCAAATACTGCTCAAAGATCTAAATTTTTTGGTATAATATGGTAGGTATAGATGTAATCAAAAAACATTTTATATTCGAACAAAACCGCAAAGAGTCATCGTATGGTTGGATACGTTGCTGTGGAAATAAAACTCGCTTGCACTACTGGTGCATAAACTCAAAACGATCTATCGAAGGCGGAGCCGGGAATGGAAATGTCCCACTGTGTTGCAGACTTGTACTCATGCTGTTTTGATTTAAATGGTTTCAATTTAGGATTTTTATACTCTTTTCTAATTGCAAAAATTCCATTAATTTTTCTGAAGATAGTTCATAGAGAGCCCTTTATCCTCCTTTCCACCTACGATTACTTAATATCGATACCTTAAAGCACATAGATGCTTTGTTCAAAAATGGAGTTTTGAGAAAAACGCAGAAGAAATTATCACCAATGCACGATTCCTAAAATAATGGCTTGTTACTCTAAACTCTTAGTTTCCTCAATAAATATTAAATTTATTATCGTCAAGAAAGCTCAAGAATAGTTTTGTTGGATTTGAGTTTTTCTGAAATAAAAAAAAATAAAAATAAAAAATCTGGAAGGTGGATGGACATAGCGCCTTTGAGCTTCAAGGCATCGATATGAAATGATACTTATTAAATAAAGTGTATAAAATTGGATGAAAAAATGATGATATTAGTTGGAAATTATGAGTTGTTCAATAGTTTTCTGGGTATAAATAACAGGCTCCATAACTTCTTCAAAAGGTAGGTAGTAGATATCATTCATGGATTGTGTTGTTGTAAATGTGTATTTACTGTGTTTGGCATTCTTGGAACAGTTAGTGATGCTCCGGTGGTTTGTTTGAACCCGGAAAATTGTAGAAAATTTTTGATGAAATCAACGTTTTTTATGGCAGAATTAAGTGCTCGGATGAAGAAGTGTGAGGATCGACGGGAGCGTAGATCCCCGTTCCTCCCGTCAATATGTCAATTTCTTTTGAAAAAACGCCGCAAATTATTACACAATGGTTTGTTATTTTTATATATTGATCATTCGTCTGCGAATCCACCAACCATCCAACATGAAGAAAAAAATCGATCGCATTTCGGTCAGCTCTAATTTGAACGGAGATTAGGCCTCTTTTGCGATTCACACTCGTGTTTCTGATTTATCGTACGTCCAAACTTTAAATTCTCGTAATGAGCGGACGGTTTGTCCTACAGAACTCCGGTTGGTCTCAAAAAATTCTAAAAATTCTATAGAATCTTAAATTGAAGGAAAAACCATACCTTTATATCAAAATTTTTTGAGTTAGGGCATTTTCAAAATTTCAAAATTCATTTTTTGGCTCTTGAAAGTGACTTAGGTACATCAACCAAAATCTTCTGGGCACAACTAAACCCCAGATGGAACCTACATACCGAATTTCATCAAAATCGGTCAATGCTAAGTGGGGAAAGTGCCGCGTACGGCGGACGGACGGCCAATTTTTATGCGATTTTTGGATTCCTCGTGCTTTGAAACGTAAACCAACAAATTTTGAGGGGGTGTTAAAAATTTTTTTTTCTTGGTCGATTCCAAAGGCTCATTATTGAAAATAATAAACCAAAAATCCAAGTTTTTCCGCGTTCAAAACTAAATTTCTCCCCCAAATTCGATTGTAAAACATTTTTTCATTTTACCGTTGGAAATCAGAGATTTTTGCGGAAGTGAAATGTTGAAAACCAGAAAAAGGAAATTTCCATATTTGACAAAAATTAAAACGGGTTTTCACCCATCAAGACCCAAAAAAATTTTTTTTATAGTTACCGTAAAACCGTCAAACTTTACTCCAAGATTTACTCCAAAACAGTTCCAAATACAATTTCTCCCACTCGAAATGGGCTAAATTGATTTTTTTTAATACGTGAATTGATCTTCAGGGCTTCCTGAACATTTTGAGTGGTCGAGCTCATTGATCAGATAATTGTAACCCCCCTATTTAATTGTTTAAATGTTGGAGTGCAGTTAACTACGAGTGCGTCTATCTTTACTCCACTCTGAAAAACTCACGGTTATCGCTACAGAAACGGGCAGTGGTGCAATGTTACTAGTCGGGATTGAATTCATTACCCCAGAAATACTTGATAACATCAGGTATTTATAATATTATTATTAAATATATTCTGAAAAATTGAACTTTTTAGCTTGAAAAATACAAGTTATACCTAAGAAAATATAAATTCCAATGATCATTTATTTCAATGAATTTGCTTGAAATGCAATATTTCTGGTTAAGAGATTACAATTTCATAGTATATTCGTCTTCCAGTATAGACAGACTTATGTAGGTAATCGAGCAAAACTTCCTACAAGTAAAGAAGTATTAAGGACAATAAACGATAAACGAATGACTTAACAAAATCACAGAAAAAGTCTGTTTCACATTCGATAACTTTCAAATAAATTGCAATGGTAAATTTCAAAGTTAACCCACGAGTAAATAATATTGTAAATCACAACTTATGAGACCAACACGTTTATGTTCATATCATAATGCAGCTGTTCAGTTGTAAAGTTTCGGTAGGGGCGCGTACCAAGCTTTTTCTCATTTCTTCTCCCTATCTCTTACTTCTGACATGAGATAAACTAGAAACCTTACATTCAACACTGCAAAAATTATAAAACTCAAATATTTTTCGAGATTAAATAAGAAAAATATGAGTGAGGCTACCTTAATCCCAACCTTTATAGTGGAGTAAAGATACCCGGTTTTTGGAGTAAAGTTACCATCAAATTTTTGGTAAACAAAAGCATAACTAAGAAAACACTTTTTTGAGAATATGATTAGTGTATTTTGTTCAAAATAAGATATTGAAAGTGATACGATGAGGGCTTGCCAGGTGAATCCACTCCAAACACCTGATATGGAAGAAATTTTGGAGCACAAGAAACAGGACAAAAACAGCTGAACAGGAAACAATGGCTGATAACAGCTGATAACATGGATAAAGGCGCCATCGCAAGCCGCATCGATTCTCTGGGATGTGGAGAATAACGAAAACACGTTTAAGCTAACTTTTATCTAAGTTCTACCACGCTTACGTCACAATTGAAGATTCTCACTTTTTGGGGTAAAGTTATCCCTGGTGGGGTAAAGTTTGACGGTTTTACGGTATTAGAAATATGAGAATTTTCACGGCCTTTCAGTGGCCTTATTTTTACATGTTTACGGTAATGTTAGGTAGTTATGGTAATTTTAGTGATGTAAGATCGAAAACACGAAATAAATCTTGAAATTGGAAACACTAAGTGTTTCTTTTGCCAAGTCTTGGCAAAAGAAGTCGTTAAAACAAAATTGCTGCGAGACATTTTCTTAAATTAGTTGTAGAATCGATTGCCGAAGTTTTCCGGTCCTTAACATGGGATACACTGTATATTACTGCCATACAAGAGAAGTTGAGTACCTAGTGTATTCCATAAACATACACCTTGCTGCATGTAGCCTTACATGTATGTAGCCTTCCTACTTCCAATAAGTACAGAAATAAATATATATCATGTGCTTCACTGAATTCAATGTTATCCATTATCCCAATTCCTCTCAGACCTATCAAAGGTCATAAAATACCAACATGAACGATCAATTTTACGATATTTTTTAGTGATATAAATCCATAACTCTACCTTGAAGGAGATCAGAGGGAGTGATGGAGTTGGAGATGTCCTGTATCGAAGAAGAGCTGACTGATAAGCCAGGGAAGAGAGACATGGTGAGTCCACTCCCTCGCCCGACGAGCCTCACCAGGTTCAATTTGAGGCAGAAAGCGCTGTAGGCTCCTCTGCACTCCTTGCTCATCACCTGTAAACCGGTGGTGTACCTTCAATTACACATTGTCAAGTAATAGCTTACAAATCACTAATTCACAATTGATAATAAAGAGGTGCCCTTGGTGTCGCGTACTCAGTGTGTCCCAGAATTACCTAATAATCCAAACTGATTCCACGACTAATTTGCTCCAACATGTGCAGTCATTTTTTCTGAAACCCCCATTCAACCGAAAGAGCACTTTTTTTTACTTTTTTTTTCGTATTTTCAATCTTAATTCGTAAAGATGACAGTAAATTTCTTAGGCTACGAGGGAATCAAAACTGTACGGTACCAATGGAAAGAGAATCAAGTTTCCTTCCTGCTCATTAAGCATTTCACGCAAGCTCAGCACGTGTCAATTTTGTCAAGTATAATTTTTTTTAATCGATGTTAACGATAATTTTAGACGGTAGTTTCACCCATTCCGAAACGCAAAAAAAAAAAAAAAACATCTTCCACTCAGCAACTTTCCAAAAGAGAGTTCAAACTAACTTTTATCTGCTTAACCCATTAACCTGTTAAAAAACAGCGTTTAAACGTGGAAAAACGTGGTGATGTTTGGCTCAAAAGATGATATTTTCATGATATTGAGAGTATCTGGACGACATTCAAATGAGAACCAAATTTAACGCTCTTTTCATCGTCCTCCTCCATTTTGAATTTACGTGTAATCTGAGAGAGTGAAGGCTAGTTTTTATGAATTGAGATTGGGACACAAAATAATAATAATAATAATAATAAAATAAATAAATAATTAAAAACAAAAAAGTCGGATTGGTTGGGGGTTTTAGAAAAAAAGTCGCTGAAGTTCGGATCATTAGCCCTAATTGGACCAGAAAATTTGTCATCGATTTCTCGGGAAATTTGTATTATAACTTCATTTTTAAACAAACAATACGAGTGGGTCAATAAATGTTTAAAAAATTCAGTTCTGCCTATTAATTTTAAAATTTAAATTTAAATTCAGTTATTCTGGTGATACCTTGGGACTGGCCCGTCATTTGCCGTATTTATTTGGGGGACACAAATGGTACCGTAGATCTGAGCCACCCTGTAGAATATACTTGTTCAGCTGTGGCTCTTAAGAATACTTATAATGAAGAAGATGGCGACTTAAAGTAAAAAATAATTTTAAACAGGAACTTAAACAGGAACACACTAATAATTAGTGTGCAATTACTGAAGACTACATTTACCCACCACAAACTCATAGTATCCGGGAGAACTAAACTGGCTCCTTAGGCCACATCATGATACATTTGAAGACACCTAAATTGCGGTAGTCACAATCGGAGACCACAAGCCAGACGTATGATCGTCTTTCAGCAGAGAAAAACTCGGAAAATCGTTACATATCACGGTTTACTATTCAAGGTATTTATATTTCAATTCGCACAGCTTTTTCATTGCTCAATACTGTTGTAGGAACAAACAATAATAATCAGATATCTGAAAATAGATTAGTAAGAGCTAGTCAACTTTTTCAGATTATTTGCTGCAATCTAGCGCCGAGCGGTGGAACCAAAACCTTTAATGTTCTTTAATACCGTTTTAGTTTATTATTTTCAATAATGAACCTTTGAAATCGACCAAGAAAAAAATAGTTCACCCCCCCCCCCTCAAAATTTGTTGGTTTGCGTTTCAAGGTACGTAGAATCCAAAAATTGCAAAAAAATTTGGCCGTCCGTCCGCCGTACGCGCACTTCCCTAGTTAGCATTGACCGATTTGATGAAATTTGGTATGTAGGTCACTGCCAAGGGTTGAACAATAAGGGTAAAATTTTGAAAACGCCCTAACTCAAAAAAATTTGATATAAAGGTATTGTTTTTCCATCAATTTAAGGTAGTATTGAATTTTTAGAATGCTTACAGACCACGCGGAGCCCTGTAGGATAATCCTTTCGTTCCTTACGAGAACTTAAGGATTGGACGATAAATCAGAAACACGAGTGTGAATCGCAAAAGAGGCCTAATTTGCGTTCAAATTCCAGCTGACCGAAATGCGATCGATGTTTTTCTTCATGTTGGTCGGTGGTAACAATGGCAAAGCCGTTTCCTTGCAGACGAGTGATCTAAATAGAAAAATAATAAACCTTTGTGTAATAATTTGCAGCGTTCTCTGGTTCATTTTACACAAACCGTTGTTCTTGGAACCTTGTGACACAAATGTCATTACAAATTATAATTTTCAAAAAAGTTGTGCTTAGTGACCAAATTGCAGTTTTTAGCAGCAGCGAAATTGCAGACAGTTTTGACATTTTCATGTCTTTCATATGGCACATAAAAAAAAAATCGTCACGAAATTTGATGCGACGAAATTTGTTGCAACGAAATTTGCTAACGAAATTTGCTAACGAAATTTGTCCCAAGTCGCCACAATGATGATTATGACCATCAGAAGTGAAGTTGTTAGGTACTTTACAGGTAGGTACAGTTAGGTAGGTACTTTACAGTTTGATATTACCAGATCAGCTGAGTCGAAAATTGAGCTCCCAGATCAGCTGAGTCGAAAATTGAGCTCCCAGATCAGCTGAGTCGAAAATCGAGCTCCCAGATCAGCTGAGTCGAAAATCGAGCTCCCAGATCAGCTGAGTCAAAAATCGAGCTCCCAGATCAGCTGAGTCGAAAATCGAGCTCCCAGATCAGCTGAGTCGAAAATCGAGCCCCCAGATCAGCATGAAAATGTTTCAATGTGTTGCAGACTCGTATGCAAGCGTTTTTCGAGAGTTTTTAATCAAGTTTCTAAGTACGTAAAATCCAAAAAACGAATAAAAATTTTCCAATTTATTTAACGGTTGAGTACTCCAAGGAGCTCGGAACACAAATTTAACTACAAATTGAAATTATGAAGATATCTAAAATTTTAAATTATGGAATTAAATATCAAAAAACAAAAGTTAAAAATGTTATTTATAGACGAATTTTATAAATTATTGTCGACGTTAGAAGTGAAGCTTTCATATAGGTAGTTCTACTTTTTCTTTTCTCGTGGAGGGAAGGTTTTTTGTCTGAAAATATTGGCAGTCTCTGAAAAGCTTGGGAATGTTTCTTCTCCGTCACCTATCATTGACCGCAGTTGTTGTACCTACTTCCTGTTGAGTTTATGTATTTTCCGTAAAAGTTTTGTTCGGTTTACGACCAGTTTTGTTTTCTTTTTTTTCAAAACAAGAGAGACAGAGCGATATTTTTCTGCTCGGAAGAAAATCGGAGCCGCAAAGTGGAAGAGAAAAGCATCTAACTTCGACCCAAACTGGTGTCATTACCATTCGCTACATCGAGCAGTGCGGTGCAATAAACTGGAACCGTTGTTTTCAAATCCACACTTACTGTTTAAAATAGTCAGTCAAAGCAACGCTGTTCTCTATTACTGGTAACTGTTAATGTTCCAAGCACTACTCTCGCACTAAAAACAACAACAAATTACTTGCTCTACTGAGACGCTTCTAGAGAGAATAAAATATCACGATTTTTGGTAGAGGGAATTCTTTCTTCTTTTTCACCAAATACTATAAATAATTGTGACTTTACAATCGTGTTGCTGTTTAATGATGTTTGAAACCAGAAATATGATCGTAAAAGTTTGATGATTATTTTGTGACTTTACAATCGTGTTCCTGTTTCATGAAGTTTAAAATCAGAAACATGATTGTAAAAATTAAATTTTGCACTTGGGATTTTTCAATTTGTTCTTTAACTGAATACGTCCTCGTTATTCTATGTGAGAGAGCTACATTGCCTACCCAACTTGTCTGACATTTTCAACACTCAATTTCTCGAACAATTTCTTTTTTTTTTGTGCTTGATGTCGAAATAATGTTCTTTGATGAGTATAATTATTGAGTTTTAAGAGAGTAATTTGTTGTGAGATGTCGGCATTTTGGGAACTGATTTGACCTAAAGACACTCAATAACTGTCGTATGGTTCAACATTCAGTACCTACGCGTTAAGTGTGGTTCAAAATTCAATAAGAAGTGTTCAGTAGGGTCAAAATTTAGTAAGTGTTTAGTGTGGTTAAAAAACATTAAGTTTTTCCACTTGGGAAGAACAAAGAGCTTTACAGTTTTAACTCCTATGGAGAGGAGTCTGTTGAGTGGGAGAGTAGTATTGTGGTTGAAAATATCAAATTTGACGAATCATAAACTAGAACAGTACCTACATCTTCAGGTGAACTAGAACAGGCTCAATTCCAACACATTCCACAGGAGAGTCTCAATGCAGCAGCTTGTGTAAAGAAACCCAATTCCCTCCGATGGACAACATTTTCATGTATTTTTAATTATCACGATTTTTTATTTTTTTAAAAGTATTTCACTATAACAGCCATAACTCCATTAATTTGCGGAGTAGAGGAAGAAGAACTGAGGGCACTGTTGGATTTCTAATTATTATCCGTTACATTCCCCAACGCCCTGGGGTGTTTTGACTTCTTTTATACCAGTTAAATGCGGTAAGAAATAGACTAGAATTTATGAGTTATAGGTACCTATCTTAAAGCGCTCATAGAAGGTTGATATTACGGAGAGGATTACTTCACTCCCTCTCAGAGAATAAAGATGATCAATCGATCCATAGTCTATGAATACTTCCTAGTGTATGTTCCAAATAATGGACTTGTAGTTGTTCCATTGAGTCGGGAAACACAATAGAAACGATATTCAGAGACTGACAACCAGATAAAATATAATTTTGGGACTGATATAAAATATAACAATTATATTTTATTAAAATTATTTTAATATTAAAAATTTTGGATTTAAATTTTAAAAATGCATTCAATATATTACCCAAGTAGGTTTTATCACAGTTAATGACAATAATTTTCGAATATGGAAAAACAATTAAAATTTTAAAAAGTTCTTTTATTTGATCTCATGAGTACTGTCGCATTAATTTGATAATATAATATATCAATGAAAAATATCACCATATCGATTTTGTAACCAAGTGTATTTATAATTCTATTGACGACAGAATTATCTATTATTTATATCATCTCTAATAATCAAGGTTGTTTTCATCGTAGTCTTCATGACTGGAAAACACGTTCTTTTAAGAAGTCGTTACTTTCTTTTTCTGTGAGCTTACTTAGGAAATCATTGGCAAAAATACTATTAAATTCACATTGTAGTTGAAGTGAACTGAAAAAAATTACTTACTTAACATTCCTTAACACGTTCAGACCGGCTGCTTCCACCCTGGATCCACGCGAAACCTTCGCCTGGTACGGCTGCTTCAACGGTGGATCCATGAACTCATGATTCGGTGGATCCATGAACATTTTTCGAAACGCTCTGGATAGTTCATTTTTCCCCCAACAGGGCTCTTTTTGGTCTCAATTGCTTCGGAATGAACCCACCTTACCATCTCAACCTTTCAGTTTTGGATATCATTGCATGTTATCACGCAAAATGCCGGCTTTTCATCAGTGCGACTGTTTTGCTGTGAAGTTCCAAAATTTTCCTAGGTCCTGGGGACAATCTGGGTTTTGAGCCCCGGTCTGAAGGTGTTAAGAAACTCAGTCAAATTGGATTTCGTAACACAAGTCCATGGAGGCTACCTTATGACTGTCAAACCAAAGTTTGAAAAATAAACTTGTTAGTTGCTATTTTTGGATGCAACTGCGAGCCCAGAGATCCACCCTGGTATTCAGAAAAAATAATAAAAGAGCAGAACTAGGGTTCAGAGGAACTTTGGTACTAGAAAAAGTCCAGTAAAAAATGATCAAAATGAAATATCAAAAGTCAAAAAAGAAAGAATGTCGAAACAAAATGATCAATAGTCGCAAAATTTTATTGAAGACCTACTTCCTACTTCTTACTTCCTACTTTCTTCACCTCATCGATACACAGGTGATGAGTCAAGGATTCTTCTGGTTCAGCATTCAACGGCTGGAAGGAACCCTATCTGTACGACATGCGACCAGTTAAGCAGCTCCCATGGCCTCGATCAAACGGTTGGTTTTTAGGTTTTCTGTGATTCTCCAAGTTTGCAGTTTTCTCAGCTTTCCTGATGCGTAATCACCCTGTACGTGCCTACTCGTAGCAGTGATCTAACAGATAGTTCTTGTATTGTGGGACTAGATTATTCGATAATATCGAATCAATATATTATATTAATCATAATTGATTGTATGAAATATTGGAAGTCCAAGCGGTGAGAACAGAATGGCTGGACATCGTAATTGACCGGTTAGAGCCCATCAACTTCGTATAATAACAGCTGGAAAGCGACATGGCTGTCCATCACAGAAACAAGGTGAGATGCACTGACGGCCGACGAAAGATTCTCTAACTTTCTCACTGCATTTTCTCGTTCCAATTTTTCTCCGACCAAGTTTTTTTTCAGAGCTGCCTTTTCCAACCGGAAGGTACCTCATGATGGTTGAAAACGGACGTGGCGGATCGAATCGAAACCGGCGGTCAAAGTCTTGGCTCGACCCCGTGGAAATCGATTACACGGGATTGCATATCAAGACCGACACCTTCCTCTGCGCTCAAAAAATTTCCCGAAGGTGCTTGGGAGGTGCTTCTAGAGTGAAATTCTAGATGATTTAACCTCTTCAGGTCCCATGAGTTGTGGGCGACCCGTAACTTCAAACCCTGTTTCTTTTGGTTTACTGGTACGCCGTACGCGGCACTTCCCTCAGTTAGCATTGACTGATTTTGATGAACTTTGGTATATGCTCCGAAGCTTTTGGTTGATGTATGTCACTTCTAAGGGTTGAAATTTTGAAAACGCTCTAACTCGAAACATTTTAATATAAAGGTATTTTTATTCCATCAATTTACGATAGTATTAAATTTTTGGAATTTTCAGAGACCACGCGGAGTTCTGTAGGACAAACTGTTCGCTCCCTACGAGAACTTAAGAATTGGAGTTACGATAAAACAGAAACACGAGTGTGAATCGCAAAAGAGGCCTAATCTCCGTTCAAATTTTAGCTGACCGAAATGCGATCGATGCTTTTCTTCATGCTGGTTAGTGGTAACAATGGCCAAGCCGTGTTCTATGCAGACGAGTGATCTACATAGAAAAATAATAAACCTTTGTGTGACAATTTGCAGCGTTTTCATCGTGAGCCCAAACGATTATGTCCAGCACTCCTCTGGAACCAATAGTAATAGCAAAACTCGAAGGAAAGGCAGGATCGTTTATTGATCACCAGGTTATGCTATTTTTTCGCGTTTAGCTGGTTTGGAACAGTCGAGGCAACACCAACACCCACCGTCATCAGCTGTCAAAGTAGCGAGTTGCACCAAACACAACATGTAGGTTGGATGCGCAGCTCATCCCTGCTTTGGGTGTCAACAGCCATTCAATAGCAAATTGCTTAACCCATTTCATTGCTAATTGCCTAATTTTCCCATGGAAGTGAAACTTTGCATGGATCATTAGACTGCCATCCTAACAAGAAACGCCCTAACCGCCAAAATTTTTCGTTTTATTGCCAGTTTGAGCCAAGAAAAAACGTCCTACGCGAATTACAGGGCTCCCAAAAGCTCTTTGAAGATTTTTCCTATCTGAATTTTTCTGGGCCAAGCCAAGATAAAACGTCCTACCCGACAATTCCTAGGATAAAGTGTCCTAAGCCAATTTCTCCTTGGCACAGCCGGTTAAATATGACGTTTTTTCCGCCTAACCCATTCTATTGCTTGTTACCTAATTTTGCTATGGAAGTGAATCTTTGTATGGATCATTAGACTGCCAGAAACGTCCTAACCGCCAAAATGTCGATTTTTCGTTTTATTGCCAGTTTGAGCCAAGAAAAAACGTCCTACGCGAATTACAGGGCTCCCAAAAGCTCTTTGAAGATTTTTCCTATCTGAATTTTTCTGGGCCAAGCCAAGATAAAACGTCCTACCCGACAATTCCTAGGATAAAGTGTCCTAAGCCAATTTCTCCTTGGCACAGCCGGTTAAATAGGACTTTTTCCTTAGTACCTACCGACAGTCTGCGTGGGTGTGTTGATACTGTTATTCACAGTCTTTTCCTTTTCCCCTGCTGCTCGGTTAATTCTGTGATTTACAGTCCTCTCCCCCTCCCGCTCAGCTGTTCTAAGAAGTCACATAAGAATCTATTGGAAGAGGAAAACAATTATTTTCTTTCCGTTAGAAATAATGTGGACCTGAAGGGGTTAAATGTCCACTAATAGGTATAAGGTTAAAACCAATAATAGTTACCCTTAATGTGCTGATGACAATACCTGGTATTGTTATCAATGACAATAACTACGACAATAGGTAACTGGTCCAGTTATAGGTTGATAATAGTTTGATACCTTCACGAGTAACATTTATGGTACCAAAACCAGTAATAGGTACCTCTCACAGGTTGATTATATTGCCGTTCAAAGAAAGAAAAGCGTGACTCCCATATTATGAAAGTTCCATATTGAAAGTTATTATGAAAGTTATGGAGTTCCCGCAAATTCTAATTCATTCCATTTAAAATTATAAGCCAGATTGATATCAATAAATTTTTAGATTCTTGCATATTAGAACCTTTGTTACAACCCCTGAAAATCCTCTACTAAGCACCGTGCTAACCGGGAAAGCACCAAGCAAGGATGTTTTGATTTTTTCTTCAGAGTGTAGAAAGGTAGCGGAAGCATTGTTTTCACTTTTCAGGGTTGAAAAATCAGTTCTCCAAAATCAAAAATGTCTGCTCTCGTTTCACATTTCAGGCCTTTTTGAACAATTTTGGTTCTATATCTGTCTGTCTGTCTGTCATGAAATCCTTGTAACGGGCAGAACTATAAGAAGTTATTGTTCCATTTCGATGAAATTTTCAGGGATCGTGCGGGTTGGCGTGTGGACGGTCCCCTACGTGGGTACTGCAAGGTACTTTAAGATAAGAGATGTTCGATGTTCTCAAACATTTCTAAGATTGAGAGAGAAAAAACACTTTATTGAACATTGTAGAGGGAATGAAGGTGGACAAGGACTCCAGTAGTTGTCGAAACGTAATGGATTTGCCGAAAGTTCAAAATGAGTTGCCAAAAGTTTAAATTGGTATGCCAAAAGTTTGCCGAAAATTGAAATTGATTTATGCCAAAGGGTTTTTTGTTTTTGCGAGCGTGCGAGCGTGCGATCAAGCGAGCGTAAATGTGGAGGAGTTAGTCTTGTGGGAGATTTCTAAGATTGAGTTTTGTGATTAGCTACTTTGCATCGGTGCTAAGTTACGAATCCAGGCCGCACTATGAGGAACCCAACAGTTCTAACGAACTCCTTTATTTGCTTGAATTATAGTATTAACGATGAAGAAGGTTTCATGGCTGTTGAACATCAACTAGTCGACAGATCGTCAGATCTTTCCGACTTGAGAGAGATCGAGATCGAGACTAAGTGGTCATCAAGATGGTAATTCAGAGGTTCGCATTTTGGAGTGTATTAATTTTACTGACAACTTATCCTGGTACTTTGATAAAATTTTCTTAATTCCTTTACTTCAAAATGTGTATTTTAGAAAATTGAAAAACGCGTTTTTTTGGAATAATTTTGACCCCCAAGAATACTCAGATCATTTCTATCGAACTCATACGTTCTTTTGGTATGCATTACATTATTGAAAACCGGTCACCTTCGAAATTTAACCAGGTTTGATAGTTTTTGAAGGTCCTCTATTTTAAGTCGATTTTCGGGTTTTGGGATGTCACATCGGAGAAACTCTACATCTCAAAAAAAAAAAAAAAAAAAAATCGTCAGTGAGATGATAGTGAGATTGTGAGTAATGTTGAGTGTTAAGGTGTTAGGATCATTTCGGGCTAGGGGTACCTACCTAGCTCTCATAGTATCAGATCTGTGTGGATTTGTCATTCTATCATAAAATTCCCACCGATTCCGTAGAATTACCTACCAACTTTTTTTTACCTACCAGCTAGGTACTACCTACCACACCATACTGGCTTCACACCTTCACAATCAAGTTTATTAGAAAGAACTAAACGCTTCACACTCGATTGGAAAAATAGAAAGCTTCATATTGAAATTTGATTACTGGTTACGCAGAAGGCAAAACTGTATACAAATCGAAGAAATGAACAGCGATCCCATTTTAGTCCGATAAAATTAACATGTTTAATGTTTTAGGGCTGGGGGTCGTTCTGTGAATTCCGACACGCAAATCTGCAACGTTTTTTTTAACATGTTTAATGTTTTAGGGCTGGGGGTCGTTCTGTGAATTCCGACACGCAAATCTGCAACGTTTTTTTTTTTTAGTTACCACGGACCGATTTCTTAGTTACCACGTTATATCGGCTCCATTTGGGGTCTAGTTGTACCAAGATGGTCACTGATCAGCTGAGTGAGCTCCAAGGCCATTTTCTCTCCTGTTGAACGCAGGAAGCTGAAATTTAAGAAGCAGGGTCAATGGAGAATGCTGAAGGCGCCTGAGTGGTCACTGATCAGCTGAGTGATCGGCAATCTAATTTATCCCTTGCGAGGGAAAAACATTAAACATGATTTAATGTTTTTCCCTCGCAAGGGAGAAATTGAACAGTTTTTCTTAGTTACCACGGACCGATTTCTTAGTTACCACGTTATATCGGCTCCATTTGGGGTCTAGTTGTACCAAGATGGTCACTGATCAGCTGAGTGAGCTCCAAGGCCATTTTCTCTCCTGTTGAACGCAGGACGCTGAAATTTAAGAAGCAGGGTCAATGGAGAATGCTGAAGGCGCCTGAGTGGTCACTGATCAGCTGAGTGATCGGCAATCTAATTTCTCCCTTGCAAGGGAAAAACATTAAACATGATTTAATGTTTTTCCCTCGCAAGGGAGAAATTGAACATTTTTATTTATGGCGTGCCTCCTCCGTCAAAAAAGACATTTTGTCTTTGAGGGGAGATTTTGAATGGAGATTAGACCTCTTTTGCGATTCACACTCATGATTCTGTTTTATCGAAAGAAAACCTTCAAGTACTCGTAGGGACCGAACGGTTTGTCCTACAGAGCTCCGGGTGGTCTCAAAAATTTTTAAAAATTCAATACTATTTAAAATTGGTGAAAAAACGATACCTTTATTTCGAGAGTTTTCGAGCTAGGGCACTCTTGAAAATTTCAACCCTTAATTTTCACCCCTTAGAAGTGACCTACATCAACCAAAAGCTTCGCGGCACAACTAGACCCCAAATGGAGCCCATATACCAAATTTGAACCAAATCGGTCCAGTGTTGCTAAGAAAAGTGCCGCGGACGGCGGACGGCGGACGGGGGACGGCGGACGGACATTGCAAATTTGGATTCTACGCACCTTGAAACGTAAAGTGACAAAGTTTGAGGGGGGGTTATAAAAATTTTTTGCGATACGATCACATAGGCTTATTATTAGAAATAACAAAAACGTGGTGACACATAGCTTCCTCGTATCCGTAACCCGAATATATGTATTGATGGTCCGAAGTTGATGTTAATCTCGAAACATCAATCTCTAAGTTCCTTGTTAGTGTTCCTTGAACCATCTACAACCAACCCTCACAATCCATGAATGTTTTATCAAAATCGGATGGAAAATGTGAAAGTTAAGGTTATTAGAAGAAAATTAACATTTGCGCATGCCCACCGGTTACTATCAGTCCTGGGACAATGATTTTCATACGAGACCATCTACACCCCAAACCGCACAATCCCTGAATGTTTCCTCAAAATCGGACTATAACTTTACCGTAACAAGGATTTCATGACAGACTTACAGACAGACAGACACGGAACCAAAATTGTTCAGGAAATCCTAGAACAAGAAACGAGAGCGGAAATTTTGTTTTTAACCCTTAATTTCCCACTTGTTCAAATAATTGTTTTTTCGGATATTTGTCATGATTTTGGTGCACATAATTGCTAGTTTTGATCGTGGATTTCCTTAATTTGATTAAAACTGGACGATATATTTTTGGACACCTCAAGAGTGTGTTTTGACTGGATGGAACGAGCGGCTTTTCATTCTACAACAAATAAATAAACGAAATAACATAAATAAAATTGTTAGCCCAATAATAACTCTCCATTCTGGAGTTTCTCTCCACCTCTGCTCCTGAAGAACCTATCCAAAAAGACACCGTTGAAAAATCAAAATTGTTTGCTATTTGTGGATATTTCCAGCCACAGCTTTTATTTTCTCAACTATCTTTAACGCTTTTTCGTAACTAATTTTGTGAAAATTTTTTTAAAGGTTTCTCGTGACTTTTTCGTGCCTAAGTAAAGACATAAAATGTCGATAAGGTATCTGAACAAATCCATGAAACTGACCTTCACTGTGCCTCAGTTCATGTTAGGGGTGGTCATGATCTTAACACAATAATATTATTATCTCAGGGATCGATGTTTTTTCCGGGTTTTTCAACACAATAGATGATTAAGGTAGCCATCAGAATTTCGGTTTTGGCTCAAAAGTGGTTGGACAGTGTTGCAGAATGCTTAAAAAATCCGACTTCCGAAAAGATACCTCGGGACATTAAGGGTTAAGGATTTTTTTTTTACCTCGAAAAGTGAAAACAATCCCGCTACCTTGGTGGAGTCGGGAGCAAAATTCCTTTTCATTCATGAGTACATTTTCAAAGCGCTATTCTAATCATTTTTAGTAATTCCAGAACAAGAACTTCTCTTTAATAATGTTTATGGGAATTTTCAAGAGGAGTCCGAAGACTATAACACCGTGTACCTTGTTTACTATACCTATAATGGTAGCTTAAGTACCTATAAAAAATCCTTAAAGCCAAATTTTGTAACTCGGTTTTTCAAAATTTGGCCCCCAAGCATTATCTTTGAATGTGAAGAATATTTAGCTACCTAAATTGACTTCATTAATCTGGCTTGATGAGTAAAGTGGGAATTTTTCCTGAAAATTTCAGGACTTTACATCCATATTTGAACAAAAAATGTTTGTTTCAGGTAGGTCATTGTTCCTGAAATATTCAAAATGATTCCGAAATAGAAAATGATAACTAAATCGTCAAGCTATCTTGAGATCGAGGGGGACCATAAACCGATAAAACACTGGATTTTCCTGTAAAACACACGTTTTTTGGCAGCCAAACTTCATTTACTCTTCAAATTTGAATTTTAAAAAGAAAAATTGATAGACCATTGGAAAGCTGACTATTTTAGCAAGTTTTCTCCGAAGAGCGCCCATCGAAATGGGCAGGGATTTACAGTGAAAACTTTGGTCGAAGAAAGTCAAGTTTCGAAATGTTTCTAAAGATTGCTTTTTGACTTGATTTTTTGAAACTATTTTATTGCTGAAATATTTTTATATTGCCTAGGTAGCTTAGGAATTTAACGCTCTTTCTAACGGTGTAGTCAGATTTGAATTTTCAGGAGAAATAAGGGAGTTATTGCCGTATCAGTGCCGTAAGGTCGAAAACGCGAAGAAAAACTTTAAAGTGAAAAAAAAGGAATTTTGAGTGGGTTAAAAGAAAATTGCTAGGAGATATTTTTTGTTGGAAATACCTTGTAGAATTGAACCCTGAAGTTATGCTCATCTAAGTGTAGACATCCTGTATAAAAACTCAACTATAGATCAAGTCGTTAAATATCATGTTCAAAAACCCTATATACACGTTTTTAGTCATTGTTTTCTTTATTTGTTCAATTTTTTTTCAAAATTTGACTGCCTGCAAGCTCTAAAAGTTAAAAAAAAATCAATTAAAAAAGTTATGATTGTATTTGGTTTAGAGAATTTTCGGTGTAAGTCAGTTGTTTTGTTAGTTGGCCATTCTAGATATGTATGATTGTAGTCCGTTTTGAAAATTTTGCGTGTTAGTCATTCTGTTAACTACCCAGTCATTCTAAAAATGATTGATTGTAGTCCATTTCAACAATTGTGGGTATTAGTCTGTCATTTCAATAGTTAGTAATTCTAAAAATAGTCCATTAAAAATTCTGAAAAGAAAAATATACCATTGAAATTTATAGCCCATTTTGAAAATTTTTGGTGTTAGTCAGCCATTTCGTTAGTTTGTCACTCGTTTTTAAAATGTATGATTGTACCCCCGTTTTGAAAATTTTGGGTGTTAGTCATTCTGTTAACTACCTAGTCATTCTAAAAATGATTGATTGTAGTCCATTTCAACAATTGTGGGTATTAGTCTGTCATTTCAATAGTTAGTAATTCTAAAAATAGTCCATTAAAAATTCTGAAAAGAAAAATATACCATTGAAATTTATAGTCCATTTTGAAAATTTTTGGTGTTAGTCAGTCGGTCTGCGTGATCCTCGTGATGAGGAAAACTATACCGTTAAAGCTTTTCTACAAAAATCGGCTCATGGTTCACATTTTGGATTTTTCCCCTGTTTCATTAAATATTTCCTACAATCATCGTCATTGAGGGGTAAATTTTGCACCACTCGGTTCATCACTCGTCGAACTTTCCGATCTGACGCGGTGAATCACGGGAAATTTAATCACTTGAATAGAATCACTGCACTTCGTCACGCGGAATTGGAGTCGCGATACTCACGTGTTGAATCGGATCCTCTTGCGTGTCGTTGGGCAGGAAGTTGGTCGCGTCTTGGACGTCCGGCTCCGCCAAGGAAGTCACCGCCCCCAGAGCCGCCCCCAGACATCCGAGGAGGACAAGATGAACGTGGAGGTTGAACATGGTGGTGAGTCGCTGCCCCCAGAGGCCTCGGACCTTCTTATACGCGGCTGCCCCCTCCCGCAGACGAGCCCCCTCGTCGCCGCCTCTCAAGTGGGGGTCTTCCCTGTACTTACCGCTCGCAGCTTTCCTTCCCTTCTAGAAGGATATTTTTCTTTGATCAAAGGAAAATTTCGCGACATTTTTTCATTTCCTTTTTTTTCCCAAGATATTTCTCGAGTCCACCCACTCGGACACGGTTTTCCCCTCGAATCGGACTCATTACAGCATCAGACTCTGTTTCTGTAACTCCGTTTCCATTCTGCTTCCTCAAATCTGCAATTCCTCCAGAGAAGAAATTTTCCAAAATCGACAGAAAGATTACACCATTCAACAACGAATGCTGAATCAAGGTTTGATGAAGACAGAAGATACCTTAAGAATGGTAGTGTGGCAAGTTCGAAAATCCGGTTTTAAGTTTTCACACTCAGGGTGGTCTCATTCGATTCTAAAAATTCAATACTATTATAAATTTTTGGAAATATAATATCTCTATACCAAATGTGTTTGAGCTAGGGTGTTTCGAAAATGTCAGCCCTTATTTTCCCTTATTTTTCTACCCCTAGGAAAAACTCACACTAACCAACATTTCTGGACAAAACTGCACGTCAAATGGAGCCCATACACCTTTTTTTTCCAATTTTCGGATTCCACGTAGGTAGATATTTTGAAACGTAATTCAACAAATTTTGAGGGGAGATTAATTTTTTTCTCGGTCAGTTCCAACGGTTCTTTATGAAAATAATAAACCGAAAAAATCCGCCTGTCACCGGGGACTCAGTCCCGCCCAAGGGCCTATTTCACAGCTTTTCTTGAACTAATAATATTAGGAAAACTACTAATAGCTTGTAATTTTCGTTTCACAATCGAAAATACAAGAAATAATACGAGCATAATTATATTATGAGCTAATGTTATTGAACTCTGTGGCACAATCGTCACTAATGTATTAGTGACAGCTGAAATGTTAATAAACACTAATATTGTGTTTATCAGTCCAAGTTCTCTTGCAAATAAAGTTATTAGTAAACGTAATTTGCCATTTTGGAGGATTTCCTTTTCAATTCTTCTTCTTCCGAAAAAGAAGATAACTAGTTTCCTAACAACCGCCGACGGAGAGTGTTTAAATCAAGGGCAAATTCTGGTTTCTTGACCGAATTCAAATTTAAGGAGAGATTCCTCATGGCCTCAGTCAGGGTGCAGCGAATCGTGGAAATTTTATTAGTTAAAAAATTCCGCTGTTATAGTACGAGCTATTTTTCTATTAAATAGTAAAATTTTTATCAATTTGATAAAAATCAATTTGATAAATAAAAGTTTTATCAATTTGATAAAAATTAATTTGATAAATAAAAGTTTTATCAATTTGATAAAAATGAATTTGATAAATAAAAGTTTTATCAATTTGATAAAATTTTTATCAAATTGTATTTCACTATTTTCCATGTTATTTACTATTTCATCAAATTTACTATTTCATCACTTACCACTCAAGACTTCCGGACGTTGGGCCACCAAACATCTCTCATATAAGTGCCATCCTTTCCCGTCGGAACCGCTTGGAGGGATACCTCATATTGATAAACATCATCCCACACTTGGCTTTTCTTACGCTTTGTAAGCCGCTCCTAAAACGCGCCGAACAAAACGCTCTTCATCGACTTAATGCTGCTCAAAACACATAACTTCAATTTTCGCTAATCTTCCCGTTTCATTTTGTGAAGTACAAAAGGTGGGATCGATCGGTAGGAACAAGATCGGCAAAATAGAAAACAATTACAGCTTCCGCCTCAATAACGTAAGAAGCTCAAATAACCTTAGCAATCTAGATCAGCTAACTAATAATTTCAATCAGCTGACTAATATTTTGTGTTCGAAGACTTGTAAAACTTCACTAACATTATTAGTGAGTTCTTAGGCAATGTGCAACAGAAAATATTAGCACTAATAATATTAGAACTAATGGACTTGTACAATTCACTAATATTATTAGCTTATTGTGCCCCTGCTGTTTTTGGTTTATTATTTTCAATAATGAACATTTGGAATCGACCAAGAAAGGAAAAATTTAACACCCCCTCAAAATTTGATGGTTTACGTTTCAAGGTACGTAGAATCCAAAAATCGAATAAAAATTTGGCCGTCCGTCCGCCGTACGCGGCACTTTTGCCACTTAGCATTGACTGAATATGATGAAATTTGGTATGTAGGCTCCATTTGGGGTCTAGTTGTGCCCTGAAGATTTTGGTTGATTTAGGTCACTTCTAAGGGCTCCAAAATCAATTTTGAAATTTTGAAAACGCCCTAACTCAAAAAATTTTGATATAAAGGTATTGTTTTTCCTTCAGTTTAAGATTCTATAGAATTTTTTGAAACCACTCGGAGCTCTTTAGGACAAACCGTTCGCTCACTACGAGAATTTAAAGTTTGGTCGTACGATAAATCAGAAACACGAGTGTGAATTGCAAAAGAGGCCTAATCTCCGTTCAAATTTCAGCTGACATAAAAATAAATAAAGTAATAACCAATAATCTAATTTCCTATTGAATTCACCGACAACCCCCTATTTTTACCCCCAAGAAACTTCCTAAATGTTTTCCAAAAATTTCAAATAAATAAAATGAAAGGTTTCTTATATATAAGAATTATATAAATGAAAGGTATCTTATAAATAAAATTATATATAGTTTTTGTTTTTCTGTATGAGTTTGCTAGTTTTTCGGCAGTTATTTGAGCGATTTCCATCAAGTAACCATGATTTTTGAGTTATTAGCAACGGCTAATTCATCAAATTGAAGTATGTACGATTATAATTATATATGAGGGTGGGGGACATGTTTCTGGTAATTTGTAACTTGATTTCGATCTCAACTGAGTCATCAGTTGGAATAAATTTGCTGTCTTCAGACTCGACCATATTGCTCCAAAGATGGTTAGGAATAATGATTTTTCGAATTGTACAGTAAAGTTTCCTACATCTATCTCTTATTAGCTGAATAAACAGGTCATCTACCTAACACAAGACGGAGAATCATTCTCTTTCAATTTAGAAAGATCGGCCCCCGCTATATGATACGAAGAAACGCTGCAAATGATTTTTTTTCTGGCTCGAACCAAAAGAACCATTATTCAAAATTATAAACACAAAAAGAAATTTTGGTACCATTGTTATTGTTTTTAGGCACCATTTGCCAGAAACAACCAATTGTTTGTTCCAGACGAAATAATCTTCTTCCCGGCCGAATGAAGAAGGTTTATCCACAAGCAAATGTACAAATATTTATAACGTTTTCAAACCATTAACAATCTCTACCTGCCTACCTACTTATTTTTTTTATCTGTGTAGAACAATAAACTCGTATTTAAAGCTTTATTTAAAGCCTGAAATAAACTCGTAAGTACCTATATGGATGTTTTTTCATCCAACTTCATTACCTGCTAATTTCATTTTCAAATAGACTACAAATTTAACCAAAAACTTTAATTTTTCACCTACTTACTTGAATAAACGTCTGCAAAGAATACGGCATTTCCATTGTCACTATGTACCAACCAAACATACTACCTATCTTTGGAAGAAATAAACGCTTCCCACTCTATTCGTTGAGGTTGCCCTAATTATTAGGAATTTCGATTACTGGTTGCTACGTAAGGACGCAAAACAAAATACAATTCTAAGAGACGAACAACGATCGCACTTTGGTCCGCAAAAATTTAAACAGAGATTAGGCCTCTCTTGCGATTCACACTCGTGTTTCTGATTTATCGTGAGTCCGACCCTTAAGTTCTAAAGAACTAAAATTCTAAAGATTCAAACAATTGAGAGCTTCACATGGAAATTTGATTACTGGTTGCTCGGAAAGCAAAACTGAATACAAATCGAAGAAATGAACAACGATTGCATTTTAGTCAGATAAAATTTGAACGGAGATTAGACCTCTTTGGTGATTCACACTTGTGATTCTGTTTTATCGAAGGAAAACCCTCAAGTACTCTTAGGGAGCGAACGGTTTGTCCTACAGAGCTCCGCGAAGTCTCTAAAATTCTAAAAATTCAATAGTATCTTAAATTGATGAAACAACGAACCTTTAGTTCAAGAGTTTTCGAGCTGGGGCACTCTTGAAATTAACATCAACCAACACACAACAACAAACAAACACATCAACCAACACACACAACAACCAAAAGCTTCGCGGCACAACTAGACCCCAAATGAAGCCCATAAACCAAATTCCATCAAAATCGGTCCATGGTTGCTAAGGAAAGTAAATACGGTGTACGGCAGACGGACAGAAATATTTTTATTCGATTTTCGGATTCTAGAAAGTAAACCATGAAATTTTTCAGGAGGAGGGTGGTCAACTTTTTTTTTCTAGATCGATTCCAATGGTTCATTATTGAAAATATTATACCAAAAGGTAAATGCTAAGAAAATACCTGTCTACTTTTATTAGATCGTACTTGAATAAAAGGATGAGTTTTGAGAATGTTTGACAACTACAAAGAGAAAAACTCGCCAACTTTGCGGAAAAATCGTCTAATCGCTATATTTTCATTTTTAATAATTTTTTAGACAATTAAACCACCAAAAAAAATAGATAGTTGAATTTGTGCATATTATCAGAAGGAAATGATAACAGCTGAGGCTGAGGGGCTCTTGAGAGACCTCCAGCCAGTACTCAAGATTTTGCACCATTGAGTCAAGGGTGAGCCTCAACTCAACGCTTAGTTTGGTTTATGAATACAGTTGAGTACCCCCTTAGAAATCGCACTGAGTGCTCCCTCAGGGTGCTGTCAAATTTTGGCCATGAATACCGTTGAGTGCTCATCGAACATTAACGACGCATTTGAGGCTGCACTCAGACTTCAGTTACGACAATGATTTCCGCCTTGAAGCAGTTATATCTCTTGATATCAGCCCGATTTCAATTAAGGTGCGTCGGGGGAAGTGCAGAGTACAATTTGCATAGTTCAACTTTGGTAGATCCTGAGAAACTCATTTTTAAAGCTAGATTTTTTTTCCTTATTTCATTACACACCTCGGACTATCCTCTTACCAGTTTTGTAGTTATTTTAAGGTTTTTTAAAGTTATAGTGGGTTTTTCGAGCAATACTATAATTTTTGTCCGTACTCCTCACTTACCCCGCCTAAATGGGGTAAGTGCAGAGCATCCCTTCATTTCTCATGTCGTTGGAGTTACAAACGCGAAGGGGGAAGTGTGTGGAAGAGCTCGTTTCAGGCATTATTTTGCTTTTTGCAAAGTTAAAATCGGACAGAAATTGGTGAAGTTACACAGTTTTGAAAAGTTAAAAACGTGGTATAGAGAACACATAAAAATCTTGCAAAATTCAAACTTTTGAATCTTCATTAAAAATTGTTTAAATCACTGTAAGTAATCAGTCTTACGAATAAGAACGTTTTTTTACAGTTTTATACTACAAATGGTTATCTTAACATTGCAAAAGTTTGCATAAAACTTGGAAATTAAAAAAGTCGGCAAAGTGGGTGTGGCACATAGCTTTCTTGTATCCATAACCTGATTGTATAGATGATCCGATGCATAGTAGTTAATCTCAAAACATCAATCTCTAAGTCCCTTGCCCTAACCTTTCAATTGGGGGTGGGGGGGTGGATGATTTTCATAGGGAACCATCTCCACCCCAACTCGGGACGTCATCTTTCCTTCTCCCTCTTTACTGGAGCGAATAAAAAAGTTCCCAGTTACATTAAAAGTGCCCAAGTTCACAACAAGATTAGATGGAAAATACATAGTATTATGCTTGAGTGTACGCTCCATACTTCCCTTGGTCATCCATTTAGGGGGAAGTGCGGAACTCCACACTTGCCCATGTTTCTTACTCTGCACTTCCCCCCATAGGAGGAAAAAACGGGGAAAGTGCAGAGGAGGTCTTATTTTCAAAATAACCAAAGTTAGAACGAAATGTCATATGTACAATGAAACTGCAACATTTAAAGTGTGTAATTACCTCGTCAGCCATTAGCAATACCCAAGTAGAGGCAGGTTGAACTCGGGTTGAAAAATAGTTGATCACCTCGACCTCACAGATGAAAACACATGTGGTACATCATAACCTCACCGTGAAGGTTACAACCGATATGAGCACACTCTAGTGGTGTTTTGTGAAACTTAACGTAGTTCTCTACAACACCCAAAAAGGATATTCGTATCAGCCCTTATGTTTGCTTGTAAAAGGCATACTCCCCACTTACCCCATTTCTGCACTTACCCCGACGCACCTTACCATCAATATTATTATATTTTTATGGATAAAAATAATTTTTTTTATTGTGGTGGTCAGGATACGGTAGGAGTTAACGCAACAATACATGATCGGATGAACAGGTAAGTGGACGTACAAAGTAAATAGCCGGATCGAGCTGATGCGATTCGCCTGGCTGTCTTTTCGATACGCTGGAAATCGCGCAGAAAGAGCGTCACTCAGGGCGATCCATTCACGCCTTCACACCCGACAGACAGAGTTAGTCGCTGCGTAGATCATGTGCCCGCAGCGTTGATAGAGAGCTCCATCGACCTACCTCATGCTGTTGACTCTTGGCGACGAGAGACAAACTCGTTCAGTCAGCTCTCCAGTCTCTCGCGGTTTCCCTGTCCATCAATGTCGCGATGGATGGCAGAAGACCAAAATATCTGCTGGAATGCTGAACACTTTGAGAGATATTCAAATATAATGAGGAAAAATTTTCCAGGGCAGGGAGTCATAAATTATTCACGAACAGAGTTAGGGAAGCTTTAGATTCGCGCGCAATAATATTGCGCAATAATAATATTCGCAATAATAAAGCGAAAAGAAACCTCTTGTCGGCAAAGCTGATTTCGAGGAGAAGGCTAAAAACTGGAAGAAGGTCGAAAGTATCGATTTTTCACTTTCTATCGATTATTGATCCTTGGACCCCTTAGAACCCAGGTGTATAGGCCTGGAAGATCGAATAGAATCGAAAGTAACCTTAATGAGAAAATATCGATTTAAGAATCTAAGAATTTAAGGTAGCATTTTGAAGTTTACAGTCGTTTTTCTCAAAATCCATTTTTCTCATAAAACACTGAAATACTGCAGATTCGTCATTTTTTGAGCTACAAGGATGCTTTTGGTCTTAAATTCTTCATAAATCTATACAGATTGAGAAAATACCAATAACTCCATTTCGACGAACGCCGACAAGAGGTCCCTTTTCGCTTTCCGCCTCACATATAAGTAGAAATAAATGTATGGCCTCCAAAATTTGAGTTCATTCATGCAGCATGAGGTAATGAGCGAATTTTGAAAGAAATCATTCAGTTATAACTTCAGGTGAGAAAAAATGGTAGGTTTTGCCTTGTGGGTGTGGCAAATAGCACAAATCACGAATGTATTTTTTTCGATTTTCAGTATATCAAACTACCATACAGTATTTATTTATTCACTTGTTGGTGGTCGAAACGACTCTGGTTCCTTTTTGTGAATAAAAAGGAAACGTTGGCTTTCTGTTGTATATTCTTTAGCTACAGTTTCGCTGGGACAACTTGCCAGCATCTTAGGTATGTCTAGTGTATAGTGACCATAGTTTTTAGACACTAAGAGATCTGCTGTTCTCAATAATTGTTTTAGCCTGAAAATGCTGGCAAGTTGTCCCAGCGAAACTGTAGCTAAAGAATATACAACAGAAAACCAACGTTTCCCTTTTTATTCACAAAAAGGAACCAGAGTCGTTTCGACCACCAACAAGTCTATATCAACCGACTCAACCCCCTTCAACAATTTATTTATTCATTTAACAATAGGTATCAGTTGGTAGATTGAAAATTAATATTGAATTACTTAAATATGGTTGGAAAGGTATAATAGAATATAGAAATGAAAAAAACGTCTGCCAAGTGGGTGTGGCACATAGCTTCCTCGTATCCATAACCCGATTGTATAGATGATCCGATGCATAGTAGTTAATCTCTAAATACCTTTCACTACCCTCATAGGGGACCATCTACACGCTAATCTGGACAATCCTAGAAAATTTCATCAAATTCGCATGAAAAATTAAGTGAGTAAATGTATTTGCTTGGATCAAAAAAAAAAAAAAAAATACATAGCCTCGGCTGGGTTCAAATCAAGACTCTATTCTCTGAGCTACCGATGACCTGCAATTAATGGGATTTGAGATTCTCACAGAAGACCATCCCTCTATGAATGAATCCCTCTATGAAAAACAATTCTGTGTGATTTTCATAGGGGATCATCTAAATACTAATCTGTAACATCCCTGAAAATTTCATTGAAATCGGATTAGAAATGTGGAAGTTATGGCCGTTACAAGGAATTCACGTTGGCGCATGCGCAGTCGCTTCTATCAGTCCGGGGATGATGATTTTCATAGGGGACCGTCTACACACCAACCCGCACAATCCCTGAAAATTTCATCGAAATCGGATGGAAAATGTAGAAGTTATGGCCGTTACAAGGAATTCACGTTTGCGCATGCGCAGTCTCTTCTATCAGTCCGGGGACGATGATTTTCATAGAGGACCATCTATAACCTAATTCACATAATCCCTGAAAATTTCATCAAAATCGGATGGAAAATGTAGAAGTTATGGCCGTTACAAGGAATTCACGTTTGCGCATGCGCAGTCGCTTCTATCAGTCCGGGGATGATGATTTTCATAGGGGACCGTCTACACACCAACCCGCACAACGTCATAGAAATCGGACAATAACTTCGTATAGTTATGCGCGTTACAAGGAAATCATGACAGACGGACAGACAGACAGACACACAGACAGACAGACACACAGACAGACAGACACACAGACAGACAGACACACAGACACGGAAGCAAAAAAATTTTTTTTTTGTCCTTGGAAAACAAAGCTGAAAACAAAGCTTCCGCTACCTTGGTAGACTCGGAAGCAAAAAAAAAAAGCTTGGACGTCAAGGATGGAGGTCTTCAAACTGCGAGGGGCACTGGAGACTCCCATTTACCAGTATTTGTAAAAACACCATATCAGCCATGAAACATCTGTCCTCCAACTTGGGGAGTGATACATAGCCTGTGTGGTCTGCTGGTGTAAGCAACTTTTAAGAGAGGAATCTCAGAAACTTACGCTGAACACCTTCCAGACGATCCTTATGCACCCTGTAGAACGGAGACAAGATGGTATGTGCTTTGGAGATGTTAAGGTTTTTTTAATCGATCTCCTGAATCTCGATCGAATAAAATCTTCGATGTGACGGAATGGGAACGCCTTAAATGAAAAAGTGTCCAAAGTGGGTGTGGCAACCCCCCAAACCCAAAGTGGTTTATCCATAACCTGATTGTATAGATGATCCGATGCGTAGTAGTTATGTTTATCTCAAAACATCAACCTTTTCACTAACCTCCTAGTCTTGGTTATCTACACGTCAACCCAGACAATCTCTGAATATTTTTCCGAAATCGGATGAAAAATGCAGGTGTTAAAGCTGTTACGATCATTTTACTTTTGCGCATGAGCAGAGGCTACTGTCGATTCGGGGGACGTGATTTTCATAGGAGACTATCTACACCCTAATCCGCATAATCCCTGAGAATGTCAATACAAGGAAATACACAAATGCGGATGCGGAGTAGCTACCATCAGTCTAGAGGCAATGATTTTCATAGGGGACCACTCAGAACTCTGTAGGACCGGCCATTTGCTCCCCATAAATCAGAAACACGAGAGTGAATTACGAAAGAGGTAAAGGTGTGTCGGTCAGGAGTGAACGTATTGAAAAGACCTTATCTTCAAAATGACCTTGTCAGAACTGAACGGGTTATCAAATTGAACACGGTCATTCGTTCATCAACCCACCAATCGAGTTTTCCGGTTAAATTACGAGAACAACGGCAGAAGGCCAACAAAATTAATTAACTACCCGCAATGTGGATGTATAATGTATATTTATATACATGCATGTTTTTAGGAAAATGACAAGGAAGTATCAACAGAAAGAAGTAGATGGAAGTGGTTTTCTAAGCAAAACCTTCCATCATCCAAGTGAAGAATGGACTGAGGATAGGGATGGCAACGATATATCGATATATTACGTCTGATATATCGATATAGAGAACCGATATTATCGGTCAATATCGATATATTTACCGATATATCGTGACCTGTTTTCAAGTTTAAAAAAATTATATTTTTTTAGTAAAAATTAAATATTGAAATGAATGGACGAGAAGGGACGCCTGTACTTGTAAAAACATCAATTAATTTTATTCCAAATTTTGTAGGTACCTACTGATGGGTTGATTTCAGACTGTTGACTTCAGCTCAGACATGATTGTGTACATAGTATTCACCTACAGTGGCTATTAAGGCTCAATTAAGTACTTGACTTAAGCCAAAATTAATGGAGGCTCGTCCAGCTTAAAACTACCTACTATACGAAGTGAAGCAGGTTTTCACAACAATTATTTTCAATTTTGATGGATCATGATCGTCTACAGTACCTATAACCCTGTCAATTTATAAATTAATTTAAAAGTGCAATGACATTTTCGCACTTTTTTCCAGTTTTTAAACAATGAATTTCGATCATTCATACCCAGTAACTTTTGAAAGTAGGACAAATACATCTTCCGATATGTCGAGTGATAAACTCGACATATCGAAAAAAAAGATAAGATAAGATAAGAAAAAAAAATTATCGATAAGATAATATTTCCTCCAAAATGATGTTAGAAACTCTTAAATTCACCTACCTACTTACTTCTTCAAGTTTTTCCAAGTAGATACTCCGATATGTCCATAAATGTCATCCTAAATGATTTTTATATTGTTTTAAAACTATTAAATAATTTAATAGTTTTAAAACAATATAAAAATCATGAAAAATCATGAATTATTCACCTACCTACTTCACATGGTTTTTAAAGTAGATCTTTCTATACATCGAAATATCGATATATTTTCTCCAATATATCGAAATATCGATATATTTTCTCCGATATATCGAAGGTCTCTATATCCCATTGACGATATATCATTTGATCGATATATCGATATATTTCATTCGATATGCCATCCCTAACTGAGGACTAAAAAGACAAAACACACTCAAAGACTGATTCATACGATTCGAATCGATCCTTTCATTTGTTTTTGTCTTTTAGCTCATTCGATTCATTCAAATCGCCTACTCATTGTAACCTATTCCGACTCGTTCGGTTTTTCGACTCAGCGTTTTTTTGAGTCACGACCTGGATCCCAACGTTTCGACTCGTTCGGTTTACAGACTCGCTCGTTTTTGTGACTTCTGACCGGTTGGTTGTTTGTCTTGTTAGTGAACGGGTGAACGGATTCAAAAGACCTGGTCTCTGTAATGAGTGACCGTTTGGGATTCTAATCCGCCAAATGACCTTGTCTTAGAGGTGTGTCGGTACAGCTGTACCGGGACTGTGGAACCGAGTATCAGGTTGGAACGGTTTAACGCAGTGACAAAAACTCGACCCTTACCGGTCCAGTTCCACGGACTGATAAGATATCTTGAAATGGCTCTGGACCGGGAAGAGAATCTTTTCCATTGGTCCAGTTCCATCCTCACCAATCAGAATGATCTGATCAATCATCTCATCAATCTGATCATTCTGATTGGTGAGGATGGAACTGGACCGGTAAGGATGGAACTGGACCGATAAGATATCATATAGAATGGTTCAATGGCTCTGGACCGAGAAGGGTTTTGGACCGGTAAGCATAGATCTTGTTCTCAGTTCTGTTCCATGTTGTACCTGGAAGCGCCCTAACTACTTCCATGGACTGAGAATGGTTCATGGAATGGCTCTTGAGCGGAAAGTTATCTTCTGGACTGGTTAGCATGGAAGTTGTCTCCAGTATTATTAATTTATTATTGTCATGTTAAGTTCTTAAACTGCAACGTCATTATTCTTTCCTTGAATTGTTTGGTAACTATTATTTATAATAAATTGCCTCTTTTGTAACGCTTGTTCAAATTCCTTCCTTTTAGCGAATTGTCAAGGAAAATGATGCTATTGTATTGCAAGTTGGGATCATAAGCATGGAAGAAGGACGATAGGGATTTGACTGCCTGCTTCATCCATGTCATGTGAGTGGGATTTGATCGCCCGTACCGGTAATGGAACTGTACCGGTAATTTGGAACGGTTACATCTTTGTCACCGTAACCGTTGGAACCGTTCCAGGGAAATAACACACAAATAAACACACCCCTACCTTGTCTTACACACCTCTAGAAAGAGGCCTAATCTCCGTTCAAATTTTAGCTGACCAAAATATTATACTCAGTTCGCGTCCTTAGCAACCAGCAAACAAATAGCTCTGTATTCCTCCGAATGGAGTGGGAAGCGTATATTCATTCAAAATAATATTGATTGTGCAGCAAAAATTAAGTTGGTAGGTGGTGAAAGTGTCAAAGCTGTGTTCTTTGCAGACGAGTGATCTATACAAAAAAAAAAATCCTTTGTTTAATAGTTTGAAAATTATTAAACTAAATTATTATTGCATTTGAAAATTATTTTAGAGGAATAAGTAGACAAATACGTTTGAGAGTCTAACACAATTGTGAATTCTCGTTGAAACAAGAAAATATAGTAGGTATGCATCTCCAACATATTGTTGTCAAAATCATGTGATGCTTGAAATTTCCGGACATCCTACGGAACCCAAAGCAAGAATGACCAGGCAGATAAGAGGAGGCTTTCAGAAAACCATCACCTCGATTGCTTGGTGATTTGTTAAGGCTTTGGATCTTGACTTCCAGGTTGTTTAATGTTTGAGAAGGACGTATGGGGGGACGTGAGGGGGTCCCTTGGATGTTTTCAGCTTTGCAACTCTAGCCGTGTTGTCCTGTCCAGAGATCACCTTTACGGATCATGTGATGCTTGAAATTTCTTGAAGAGTCCGTTCCGGACACCTACTTCGGTAGTGGGTAAGTAGGCAAAAGTCCACAAGTGGTGTGCATCTATCCAAAACGAGAGCTATTTCCACGTTCACCGACCGGTAAATCGTCTCATTATCGATAGTTGAGAGGAGAGAAGACATCGTTCCGCGGATTAGCTTGTCAACTTGGAACATCGCTAGAAGTTTATGGATGTTTCATACTCTTTTGTAGCCCAAAGTTTGATCGTTTGTAGTAAACTTGACTCTCCTAAACATAGTTTACACAGATAAACACTGAAGTAGGTAGAAAACATAAACGCCTACGCATGCCCTATAAGGAGAGAGATATATAGACTTGCGCTTGGGTGAATTTTCGGTAGAATCTCTGGATATGAGAAAGCTACAAACGGAACCTGCTTCTTTCCCCACATGTATTACGTGAATAAGAGTGGACTCCAGTAATCACCGTTTTATAGAAATATCACGAAAAGGAGGAAAACAACAAGGAGGTCGAGAAACCGTGGTGTCAACATCGACAGTCACGTAGATGCTAGTGTGGAACACGTACCTGAAACTTTTCCACCTTCCTTCAAGCTTGTCAGAGGCTGCTACCAGCTAGAAAAATGTAATTAGGTGTCGTTCTCAATTACGAAATTATATGAAGAACAGTTCGAGTTACTTTATACGTGGTCTGAGTGAGGACGTGTTGTGGAAAGCGAATTTTCTCCAGGCAGACATTCATGGGAAAGAACACGTCGTGCTGTACCTACTGCAGGAATCATTCACAAGCGTCGCTACGAAGAGGTGTCTCAAAAGTGAGATTTTCCATTATTACGAATAGCATGAAACACTACAGCGAATAATATTCGCTCATAGTTTTCGCTCGAATAGTATTCGCTAATATTCATCATAATATGATGAATATTATGTATATTGTTTGTTGGGTCCATCATCATAATAATATTATGATGATGGACCCAACAAACAATTGTCTGTCAAATTCATTGGGAATGAGTCCTCAGGAATGAAACTCCTCCTTTGTCGAGCTTTCGGTAAATATATCACCTTCCTCAGGGCTCGAAGGATGTGTTACCGAATGAAATCATAACTGATGGGAAATGAAGATTTGGAGGTTTTGCAGGTAAAATGAACAATGAAAAAACGGATGAACATTGTTATCTAAATTGTGCAATTAACACTGTTCTCTCTAAGCTTTGAATACTCATATTTTTTCATTTTTTATTTCACCTGCAATACCTCTCTTCATTTCCACTAGTTATTGTTGTGTCTTTAACTACCTTGTTGTTGATTGATGCTGAGACATATAAGGGACTAACATTTCATTTAAGTGGGGATGAACCCAAAAAAATAAAAAAAGACGAGACCCTGGCTAGCGGGTAGAGAAAAATGAAACAAACAAATTTACAAAAAACACTTTATTCGAAGAATAAAATTTAGATCAAAATTGGTCGGTACGAGAACGAAATTTCAGGGGGGGGGGGGGGGACTGTCACAGGTATGATCACGATACGACACAAACGGTAGGTACTTAAGGACTATTTGTTCGGGCTTGACGATACGGTATTTACTAAAGGTAGGTACTAGGTACTTACAAATTTCGATCGGCCGTCGAATAAAAAAAACGAAAAAGATATAGCCCTAGACCTTTTGGTACTTTAAGTGGATCGGAACGGGGAGGACGGGATGCTCTGAAGCTGTAGAGTTCTGCACGGCAGGACTCCTCGGCGGTAGTAAGTCTTGGTCGAGACGATAGGTTCTAAGCTCCAACCTAAAACGGTACGATATTCAGAAGTCGCTCGACGCTGAGTTGAACGAGGTCATCAATAGGAGATTTTCCAGACGAAAAGCAGTGATGATGATGTTCGGAGAACTATCAACAGAATACAAGGGAAATATGGTGAGCGGACGTCCTCATTTCAAAAGGTGGGTAGTTGCACTGGTAGAATCCAACAGGAAAAATGCTTACCAACGGCAAAATATTTGGCATAGACGATATGCTTAATCCAGATCGTCAAGGTGATTTCTGGATGACGGTAGTAGTGCGTTAATTTTACGGTGATGACGGTACGGTAATTTAAAATGCAAATTTCCAACAGAAAGAAAATATAAAACTCGTCAGGAGAGCGGCTTGAATGCGGTCTCGCAGTGGCGATGGAGAACTGATCAAGACTTTATGTCACAGAGTAACGGAGACTTATTCCTAAGAATTCTCCGTTCAATGAAATGATTTTTTTCATCCACTACAAATGGAAAGGATCAAGTAATAAATCAGTTACATTACTTCAGTAATAAGATTAAATCAGTTACATTAATAATATTTATTATTGAATCATGAAAACAAAAATTTGTCGTGAAGTGAATTTTGACTTGAATTTTTAAAAAAGTAAATAAAAAAAATTGTTGAAAGTAAAACAATAGTCACAAGGAACTCGAACTGTTCGAGAAACCCAGAGAAATGAAAACCCATGGACCTAGTATCCTAGGTCCCTGTGAAAACCGCAAAAAAATGCGAGGTTTACAGAGTGACCTATCGTAGAAAATTTTTGAATATCGATGAAGGATAATAGAAGAAATATATCGTTTCGATTGATACTATTCTGAGTATTATTCAGTGGCAGATATAGTAAGGTATCTAAGTACTTGATATTTAGTATTTTTTTTACTATTCCACTTTGGCAAAAATATCGATAACATCGTCAAGAAAGGCAAAAATATCGATAATATCGATACCTCCGATATTTCAGGCAAAAGTATCGATACCAATATATCGGTATGAGTTTTATTATCAAAAGTATCGATACAAATATCGGTATCGATACCAAAAAAGTATCGATACTCCGATATATCGGTGGTATCGTGCCGTCTCTACTCTGTTTTGAACTGAATAATTTAATATTTATTGGAGCTCTAGACGTTTGCAAATCTTTCAATTATTTCTTGGTGCCATTCAGAATCCAACCAAAAATAATTTGGTCTCCAAGTAATCTTAAACTGCTGAATTCATTGATTTTTCTGTTTCATGTCGTGTCAAACGATTAATTTTTTGTAATCATCCAGACAAAATGTCGTTCTGAATTAAAGTATTTCGATGAGATTCGCCAATCAGCCTTCAGTTTTTTAAAAATCCATTTTTTCCTCAGCTTGAGCGGCAGCTTCACCCAATATTAAACAATGAATCATAGCTGTACAACTTAGTACTTACGAATCTGACAATTACGGGACTGAATCAGTTGATTTGTGTTGGATTAATCTTAAAATCCGGAGAGCAATTCGCACCAACAAGATCTTCGAGTAATGTGGGCAGGAAAGAACGAAAAACTAACAAAATAAAGTGATCATATCAAAAACAAAAAGATCATACAGAGAATAAGTTAAATGGCTGACTGACTGAGAATAATCGGATCAGAAGTGTAGCGGAAGGTGTGAAGGTTCTTCTTCTCTAAGGAGAATGTAATGAGGATTACCTATTTAATTTGAATATTACAAGAGATCACTGCGACAAAACTTTCCAAACCTAGTAGAGAACTGCATAATATACAGATATTATCTAAGATATCTAATTAACTATTATGTTTCAGCATTACTCAAAATGCAGGAAAAACTTGAAATACTGGTAATTATGTACTATTTTCATTACTTCCTAAACAAGACTTTCCGAACAGATTGAAAATATTCCGTTTAGTTGCTAAATACGGAAAACTTTAAGTTCCTCCTCGAAAAGGCTGCCATCTAGCGAGACAATTTTAAAAACGCTGCAAATTATTACACAAAGTTTTATTATTTTTCTACATAGATCACTCGTCTGCAAAGAACACGGCTTTGCCATTTTTACCACCATCCAATAAAAACATCGATCGCATTTCGGTCAGCTAACTTTTGAACGGGGATTAGGCCTCTTTTGCGATTCACACTCGTGTTTCTGATTTATCGTAATTCCAACACTGAAGTTCTTGCAGGGAGCGAACGGTTTGTCCTACAGGGTCTCGTGGTCTCAAAAAATTCTATACTTACTAACTTAAATTGATGGACAATTCAAAATTTCAAACCTTATTTTCTCAACCCTTAGAAGTGACCTAGGTACATCAACCAAAATCTGCGGGGCACAACTAGACCCCAACTGGAGCCTACATACCAAATTTCATCAAAATCGGTCAATCCTAAGTGAGGAAAGTGCTGCGTACGGCGGACGGACGGCAAACTTTTTATTCGATTTTTGAATTCTACGTACCTTGAAAAGTAAACCAACAAATTTTGAGGGGGTGTTGAAAAAAAAAATTCTAGGTCGATTCCAAAGGTTCATTACTGAAAATAATAAACCAAAAAAATTAATATCCGGATACTTACCAATGTGCTATTGTGCGAGTTCTCTAGATTTGCGTTCGATATTGCTCCAATAAACACATATTGGATGTCTGTGTTCAAACGCCAAATCCCAAGAGCCAGGTGCTACTAGGATTCGAACCCCGGCCAAAATCGAACACCCAACAAATTGAGCCATCAAGACTGCTCAAACTGTCACCAAAGGTCACTTTCTTGATAGGAAGGTAGTTATTGATAATGAAAGTGTAAGAGATCCTTATGCAGTTATCATCGCCAATGGGTGAAGAATGCCCATTGTATCAAGATTTCATCAATGTTGATAGTAATTGAATACTTACTTGAATAAGTTAATAGTTGATAGAAAGTTAGTATGTAGTAGTAGTAGTTAATAGTAAGTAAATAAGTTAATAACACTAGTTAACAGTACCTAAGTTAAAGTAGTTGGTTATTTAAAGCATTAATATAGCGTATGATGTCACGATAAAACCACCAGTGTGTGGTTGACGTGTTACGTCATTAAAAATGACTTTTCTACAAATCCTGAGTCGAGCACTCTACCACTGAGCCAAGAAAGTGAATGGACTGAGGTGCTGAAGAGATAGAACAAAAATTGGGTGTCAGTGTCCAAAGCCCAAGGGCCAGGTGCTACTAGGATTCGAATCCCTACCAAAATCGAAAGCTCTAAAATTTGAGCCATCAGGACTGCTCAGTCTGTCACCAGAGGATTACCACTTTCACCATAGTGCAACTGATATCAATACATGAAGCGGAGATACTGATGGAGGCAAAGAGGTTGACTAGAGCGTATCAATGCGATTCATAAGTAGGAGTATACGAGGTCATGCTCGACTTCCATATAGCAGAGCCAGTCTTGAAGCCGTCAAAGAGGCTGCGCTAATTCCTCACACAAGAGTTCGAAGCTCTGAAAAGCAGCCACGATTTTTCGATGAAATTGAGCTCCGCTTTACTGAATTGTTGCCTTAAACGACGATAATAGGGAAAATACTTTTGCTTCCGTGACCCCGTGACTGACTAAACAACAATCACCGAGACACAAAGGTCCTTGTCACCGCGCGTACAGTGTCACTCACGGCATTTTTGGAACACTTACGCTCCATGGTCCCAAAAAAAAAAGCTCAAACTCTCAAGTTTCCCTCTCCTGATAAGAAACTACGTTCTCACGCTGTCTCCCTTCAAACTTAGGCTGAAGAGGGAGCACATAATAAATTATTTACCCTCGCATGCATCGGCCGGATTAGCTGCGGAGGACGGGCTAGAAAGCACAAGTTCGGTCAGGAATTTTTTCCCGTACCTCACAAAAAGGCTTGGAGAGAAGGATCTGGTTTGAATAGGGAGCACGGACGACCTCTACGGACCCTCTGAGTTGCACTGGACCTCCGAAACTCATCATGACAAGCAGAAGCTGTGGAACAGAGCACCTAGACCTCAGAGATGTTATGCCCGTTCTTTGTTTCACATTTCATCATAAAATGAAAGTTGAATCCGTTCATGATGATGATCGTCAGTTTAGAATTTATACGAGTGTGAACTTATTGTTCGGGTCATAGATTACTCTGGAGCCACAAAAGAACTGAAGCTATATTTTTAATTAATACTATACAGTGTTTCCCATGAGTTTTGTCCTAGTTTCCTACCTAAAGGAATAACATTACAATAATTACTGATGACTTCATGCTTCACTGATTAACCCTAATTGGACCATAGTGTCACAAGTGTCACCAAAAACACCTTAGGAATTCCACAGCTGTCCCAAGGTGTCACCAGATTAACTTGATTTAAATTGCAATTTAAAAATAAAGGGAATTTTTCAATTTTTTGCATTACTAGAAATCAAAAAATGATGTTATGACAAAAATGTTGAGAATTTGTCATCGATTTCTTTTAAAATTTTTGTCTATAACTAATTTTGAGACTTCCAAAAAAAAAAAAATTCAGCTGTCCAATTTGAAATTGCAATTTAATTTTGCTTATTCCGGTGACACATTTGGATAGCGGTGGAGTTCCTGTGTTGTTTTCGGTGTCACTAATGATACCATGGTCCAATTAGGATTAACCACCGTCCTGTAATTAACAATGGAGGCCTGAAATTCAAGAAATGTCATCCTCAGAAGCTACCTAACACATATTTAAGGTCGACGTGTTTGGAAAAGATACTTCGAAAATCAAGTTTTGAATGCTTTTTGACAATTCTCGACCGATGTGCGACGGACCAATCTGTTGCTCCTCGTCGTCAGTGGAGTTCTTCGAACGATGTGCCAGCTACTCCATAATCAAGATTTTGAACTACGGCGAAGACGGTGTCTCAGCTGCACAATTAACAAATTATTACACAAAGGTTTATTATTTTTCAGTATAGATCACTCATCTGCAAAGATCACAGCTTTGCTATTGTCACTTTTTTTACCTACCAACGATTTCAAGTTCTCGTAGAGAGCAAACGGTTTGTTATATGGAGCTCCCAGTGGTCTAAACAAATTCTAATAATTTAATACTATTTGAAATTGGTGAAATAACAACACCTGCCTTTATTTCGAGAGTTTTCGAGCTAGGGCACTCTTGAAAATTCCAACCCTCATTTTTCACCCCTTAGAAGTGACTGACAGCAACCAAAACTTCGCGGCACAACTAGACCCCAAATGGAGCCTATACACCAAATTTAATCAAAATCACTCCATGGGAACCATGGAAAGTGCCGCGTACGGCGTACGGACGACTAAATTTTTATTCGATTTTCGGATTTTTTTTCTTGATCGATTCCAAAGGTTCATTATTGAAAATAATAAAAAAGATATACCACGCAGTCTGGTTATGAAGAGGACCTGAAGGGATCAAGATTTTTGTTGTTGTTAATGGCATTGGCTTTTATTAAATAATCAGCCAACTTTTCAAACAGCGGAAAATAAGGTTTGATTCTTACTTAGTAATTATATAAAATATATAATAAACTAATCTATGGTTTAAAAAGGATTTAGTTTGAAAAAATCATAAATTCCCTGGTAGGTATAGTCTACTCTCCCTGGTATACTGTCTACTCCCAGTTATAGGTTTATTCTAGAAACGAAGGTTTTCATTGTAAACGGCAGAGGAATTTCTCTCCCTCTCTTCTCTCTTCTTCAAGTGTTGGGCACGTCAGCAATATTTGAAGCACCATTTCTTCGGAATCAAAGCAAAATCGGCTGTAAGATGTTGTTTCGACGCTTATGTTATGCGGAAATGACTTCGAAACACTTGTTAAACATCTGATTCTAGATACACACTTATAAAATTTTTTGGAATTTCCCGAAAATCTGCAAAACCACTGCTGTCTAGATGGGGTCGGAATCATGTTGATATACATGTATACGCTCTACCGGCTTGTTTGTTTCTATAAAATGTGCTTCATTGGGAATGTGCAGATTTTCTTAAATATCCGTGTAGATCTGTGGGTGGGAAGACGGACTCTACGGTTTCTTCTTCGTACTTATGGCACAACTAGACCCCAAATGGAGCCCGTATACCAAATTTCAACCGAATCGGTCCATGGTTGGTAAGAAAAGTGCCGCTTACGGCGGACGGTCAGATTTTTCAAAATCCGTTTTTCGGATTCTACATACTTTGAATCAAAAATATCAAATTTTGAGGTGGGAGGGGGGGGGGACTTTTTTTCTTCTTCGAGTCCAATTCTTTATTGAAAATAATAAACCAAAAAATAAATTCAAAGTCATTGAAGAAGTTTCTTATAAACGCTGAATTTTATACCATCGATGAGTTCTTTCGATTAGTTGTTGAATCACGATATTCAATCTTGTATTCTCCTCATTCTACATTTCACTCTCCAGTTTTGAATCCTAGTTACCATGGTTATAAGATGAAATATTGAGCTGATGATGTAGTTGTCAAATCTTTGAGAAGGTAGGTAATGAAGGTGAATTGTTGACAATGGTGTTACACTCCCCCACTTTTAGGATATCATTGCTCCTGCAATGATAGGGCAGGGTGTTCTTGACGGCAGCTTTTTTTTCCTGTCCATATTCATCAGCGTAAATCAGGGTTTTCGGGAAATTGCTGTTGAACACTATGCTCTTGAGGATGTAGGCCTTGACTAATGGTTCAGGTACAGTGATACGTTTAGTATCATTTCGGACAGAGCAGACATCGATGTTGGATGGCGGAGTTGGGTTAACACATAGCCGTGATAATGCGTCGGCATCTTCGAGTTCTTTTCCGTTTCTGTACTTTATACTGACGTTGTAGCCTTGCAAAAACAGCTGCCACCTCGCCAGTCTCTCTTTAGGGTCCTTCAAGTTCAAAAGATGAGATAAAGCCTGATGGTCAGTGTGAACTACAAACTCTCTACCTTCAAGATACGACCTGAAATACCTAATGGAGGATATGACACCTAGTGCTTCTTTATCTGTCACAGGATAGTTGGTTTCCCAGAGTAAATGTATGTGAAAAGTAGCCAATTACTCTCAGTTGTTGATTGTTCTTCATATTCACATCTCTTTGGTACAGTATATTATTATTATTAATGAATTTTTTATGAGATCGCCAACGTATGCTGCTACAGGATTCTCAAAGCAGTTATATGCTAAGTAATAAAAGCTTAAATTTCATTCTCGTCGAGATTTGAACCGAAGCACAGCGTTAGGACGTTGATAGAACCCATTCAAACCTAGAAAAATGAACGTCTCTCTTGGGTGTTATTTTTTGTCAATTCGTTCAAGCTTTTTCGGGATTATGATGCGACTGAGTGGATAATACTTCGAAAGTGAAAACTGCATTCTGGCTTTCCACCAACGAGGCGGCGATTGAGCCGAGTTTCAAATGGGACTCTCATAGAAGGATTTTTCGTTCCATGATTTTTTTTCTGCGCTTTTGAGAAAGTTTTGATAGGAATACGTCCATTCATAAATGCTTCGAGCTCAGCCGACCGTGGGCGCCCTCCCAGTTCACATGCTTCGTAGACAATTTTTTCCCGATTTTTCTTCGTCTCCCTCCGAGCGTACTTTGGACCGATCAGAGTAATTCGAGGGATTCAGTGTTTTCGGCCCGTGACTGACCGAACTGTCCGCACTCTGCAGACGGAAGGAGCGGCTTCTTTTGATTCAGACGCCTTCGTTTCCTAGTTGGATCCCTGCGATCTGCGATTCTCTTCACTTTCGACGCTCCTGCATCGACTTCCTCAGCGAAAAACAGGAACAATTGCAGTTGCAATTTGTCGCCACACGATTGACCTAGGATCAAGCTTCGAACTAAAACGATAAACACAAATTTATCAATTTACAATATTGTAATACAAGTAGGTTTATTTTAAATAATTGGCTCGCGGGGGGGAGGTAAGTACAAAAAATGGAATTTTATAGGAGAGCATTTTAAAGTTTCAAATTTCATTCCTAATTCAGGAATCCACAACAATTGATACTCAACCCTGCCATTTTTTCACGAAAGTATTATCAAACCGAAATGATAGCTCAAACTGCCCCTCATTACATCCTAATGGAAAATTCAATGGTTTTTTAAAACGCTGCAAATCATTGCCCAAAGGTTTATTATCTTCTGTTTAGATCAACCTTCTGTATAGATCCATCCCAACCAACCATAGCTACCTACTACCTACTAGAGCATTTTTGAAAAAAAAAAAATTTTGTTGAAAAACACGGAAACTTGTTGGTTCACTCGAAAGAAACGGAAAAAAATCGGAAAAAGTCGAGATAGAAGGTTGAAAACACGGAAACTTGTTGGTTCACTCGAAAGAAACGACCAGTTGGAAGGCTCATTTCTACCTCTAATTCGTGGAATAAGTCACTGACAAGTCAGAAAATTGTCACCTCTTATTTTGTTGGTTTAAGCTCAAAGGTACGTTAAATCAGAAAATAAAAATATTCCGTCCACCGTACGCGGAACTTAGCATTGACCGATTTTGATGAAATTTGGTATGTAGGCTTCATTGGAGATCTAGTTGAGCTCCGAATATTTTGGTTGATGTAGGTCACTTCTAAGGGATGAAATATAAGGGTTAACATTTTGAAAACGCCCTAATTCGAAAAGTGTTGATACCCGTCCTAGAATAAGGGCACAACTCAAAAAACGTGATTTTTCGGGAAATTGCGTTTGAAGTTTCAAGCCCATTGGCTTGCGGTTCCACTCAATAGAAACGCACCGCCAACATTTACTATTGCATAACTGTGTAATGTAACATCTGAGCTAATGTTTCAAGGCGAGTAAAAGATAATTTGTTATTTAGGGGCCAAGAGGGGGGTAAATTTTGGTCAAATGTCTATGGTATTTCGAGTTGTTACCTTTTTGACCGAACATTCTCTAAGATATTTTGAAATGTTACCTTACCCAATGATACCAAATATAACTTTCTGAGCCACTAGTAAAGATAATTACTTACTCACTTGTGTTTTCCAACGGAAAATTATTACCCGTTCGTCAACAATAACAATGAACATAACACAAAATGGTTTGGGATCTTTTATGGCCTCTGGTGGACTGTTCTTGGTGCAGGAATAGTTGGCTGTCTAGAAGTTTGAACCTAATGGAGAATTTTAATAGGTATAATTTCGTCTTCATTAGATCGATTCTTAAAGAGCCATAGCATAATAATTATGATAATTATTATCATGCAAGTTTGACACTCTAACAATCAATCACGACTTTTCTTTTAAAATCCTCCTAATTTTTGGGGCTATAATTTATGAGACATTTCAGTTTTTAAAATCGCCAATTTTACTCTAATAACACAATTTTATTAAACCTCAAATTTTAGGAATTTCAATTTTACCTTAGAAATGAGTGTAAAATCGAATTAAGTAATTGCAAGTACGAGTAAGTAATAATCCGAGTAATCCAAAACAATCAATATAATCAATACAATAAAACATCACAGCAATAATCATCACTACAAAATATTGTCAGTCAAATTTCAGGAAAAATTCGTTGGTGTTTGAAAGCTACTAGCTATGGGATACTTTTGTAAGAGTCTCTCAAAAACTTGTCATCATTTGGATAATGAACGGTGATGATGTGTGATGCTGGTCCATTACAAAGAACAGCGTCTGAAAAGTTGATGGAGGAATCACTGGAATCAACAAGGGGACGATTTGTGTGGCTTTCCCATGCAGTGCCATTGAAGTTGCTCGATGAGGTCACAATAAGAGAGTCATGGTTGATCGCATTGTTGCTGAGGTAAATATTGGAGTTTGAACTGATTCTAACTGGACGTATTTGAGTATCCTCCTTCTCCGATGAACTTCCTGGGAAAAGACTCAATTTCATGCCATTTTCGATCATGTTGTGACACGAGTTGACATTTACCATGGCAACATGATCAGTGACGGCATTTTCCATTTGAATATTTGCTATTGACTTCTGTTGAAGACCTTGTTCATTATTTTCCCCCAAAATCACCAATCTGAAGTTGTTAAGAGGCAGTTGTGTAAAAAAAAAAAAAAAAACGTAGGGCAGAATTATCATTCAGTTGTTTCATAAAAGTGACATTTTCAATTTCGTTGCTGGACGATTTTTGTATTAGTGTATGTGAATTGGCCCCCTGAATCTCATTCAAAGTAGCTGTCAGGATTGGTACCCCAAAGAAGCTGTCAGGGTTGGCTCACGAATATTTAGCTTATCTCTTACCACGTCTATGTTCTCATAAGTGACTTGGTCAAAACTAGCGTGTTCAATTGGAACAGGCTTCCAAACCTTATTGACAGTCAGCCACCCCAAGAGCCTTCCAGGAGAGCTTCACCAAGAGTTTTTGCTAAAAAAAAAAAAAAAAGAAAAATCTCACCTGATCTGTTCGAAGAAAAAGTTGCAACTCAAATTTCACGATACTTTCAGGCGAGTTTTGGTTTATTACTTTCAATAATGAACCTTTGGAATCGACCAAAAAAAAAAAAAAAAAATTTAACACCCCCTCAAAATTTGATGGTTTACGTTTCAAGGTACGTAGAATCCAAAAATCGAATAAAAATTTGGCCGTCCGTCCGCCGTACGCCGTACGCGGCACTTTTTGCCACTTAGCATTGACCGATTTTGATGAAATTTGGTATGTAGGCTCCATTTGGGGTCTAGTTGTGCCCCGAAGCTTTTGGTTGACGTAGGTCACTTCTAAGGGTTCCAAAATCAATTTTGAAATTTTGAAAACGCCCTAACTCAAAAAATTTCGATATAAAGGTATTGTTTTTCCTTCAATTTAAGATTCTATAGAATTTTTAGAATTTTTTGAGACCACGCGGAGCTCTGTAGAACAAACCGTTCGCTTCCTACGGAAATTTAAGTGTTTATTTTGAAATATATATATATATAAATCAAAACACGAGTGTGAATCGCAAAAGAGGCCTAATCTCCGTTCAAATTAGAGCTGATCGAAATGTAATCAATATTTGGTAATTTTGATTTCTTTTCAAATTTTTTTTTGATTTTTTTTTTGATTTTTTTTTCTTCATATTGGATGGTTGGTGATTTTGTAGACGAGTGATCTATATAGAAAAAAAAATAAACCATTGTGTAATAATTTGCAGCGTTTTTAGTTGGCTCTATGTTCCACGAACCAGACGTCTATCCCTCCTCCGTCGAACAAAGAAATTAGTGCTCTCAAGCGGTTCCTGGATAAGACCGCAAAATACCTGACATCTACGAATGTAGTAGACACCTTCAGCAATGCTTTCCCAGTAATAACTCAAAAACCCCATTTTTGAGTTGTGTCTTTACTCTAGGACGGGTGCGATATGTAGGTATCGTTTCTCCAGCAATTCACAATACTATTGAATTTTTGGAATTTTTAGAGACCATGCGAAGTTCTGAAGGACAAACCGTTCGCTCCCTACGAGAACTTAAGGGTTGGACTTACGATAAATCAGAAACACGTGTGTGAATCGCAAAAGTGGCCTAATCTCCGTTCAAATTTTAGCTGACCGAAATGCGATCGATGTTTTTCTTCATGTCGGTTAGTGGTAACAATGGCAAAGCCTGTTCTTTGTAGACGAGTGATCAAGTAGAAAAATAATAAAAGTTAATGCAATAGTTTGCAGCGTTTTAAAAGCCAATGAATCCACCCAGAACTCTGTAGGACCAACCTATCGGTCCCTATGAAAACTTAAGGGTTGGACTTAGTTTAAATCAGAAACACGAGCGTGAATCGCAAAAGAGGCCTAATATCCTTTCAAATTCCTGCTAACCAAATGTTCATTTCTTCGAGTTGTACTTTGATTTGCGTCAGTTATCAAATTTTCAAATTTTTATCAAATGAATGTACCCTCAATTTTCAAATTGAACTTGATTGTCTAGAGAAAATATGGTCGGTACGTAGTGGCAATGGCAAAGCTGTGTTTTTTGCGGGCAATTGATTTAGGTATACAGAGAAATAATAAAACTTTGTGTAATAATTTGCAGTTATTTTTTAACCTCATATTTGTCCATATTAAGCCGATATTTTGAGGATGCATTCATGCATGTATAAAATGCAGATTAAAGATTGCGATTGTTATTATTTGCTAAGAGTATGAAGTGAATGATGTTCGTATGATGGGAACATCCAAAGATTCCAACTTTTTCTGGACTTCTTCAGTAACTGAGAGTGGAATACACTCCATCACGCACTCCATCGACCGATGGACGAAGAAAAATATGCTATAAAAGCGGAAATAATTGACAATGACGTTTACTTTCCAACAGGATTTTTTTTCCGCGATATTAAAAGTGAGTTTTCACTTTCGACCGCCGAATCCCAGGAAGTGATTTGAGGAATATTCAAAGTTTTTTTGAATTAATCCATATCCGCCTCGATGTTATACGGTCTTGCAGCACATCTTTCAGCGTGCATTGTCTGATTAAGCGTGAAATATCAGCTTTCCCTTTTCAGAAAATCCGCTGTTCCGCCTCAACTCGGGTTTACTATTTTGGTAATGGTATCGGTGTACAACTTGAGCTTTTCATGAGAGAGAGAGAAAAAACACTTTATTGAACATTGTAAATAGAATAAAGGTGGACAAGGACTCTAGCAGTTGTCAAAATGTAATGGATTTGCCAACAGTTCAAATTGAGATGCCAACAGTTCAAATTGAGATGCCAAAAGTTCAAATTGATGTGGGAACTAGACAGTTTTATCGATCCAGGGAATTTATAAAGGTACTTGGATACTTAAAATATTCGGGGACCAATTTTGTTCAAAAATGTATAGAGATATGCGCTAAAAACGAGTTGTGTGACTTTCTTCGGTGATAGTCGAGCATTACCAACAACTTTTTCATAGAAAAAGAAATCCCCTGATAGGAAATGGGTGGATTTCAATCTTTCCGAGCTCTTAGCAAGTCATAATGTGCGGTGGTAGCTAGGCCTACATAATGAGAAGGTATAAGAGAGGTAGAAGTTAACTTATCTGTTTGACGTCCCATTGCAAATCTAGGATGAACTATGAAAACGTGGGTACCTCACGAAGCGAACTCAAATCACTTTAACGGAAATGAATACATTAAAATCAATGTAGAATAGGTTTTCTATTGATATTCGTGAAAAACCCCAGCGCGACTTTGCCAAACAAGATAAGACAACTGATAAAAGGAGTTGAATAGTTTTCCTTTGAATAGTCTCCGGTATGTGATAGTTTTCCTGCAAGAGAACGAGTTGAATTGTTTTCCTTACACCATGGACTTATTATCCCGTAGGGATAAGTCCATGCCTCTCACTGAACTTCCATGAATGGGTCAACAGAGCATCCATCCATCGACTTGAATCAATACTTATCTTGAAAAATCGATTTGCGACTTGTTTTGAAAATCGATTGTGTCCTCCCCGGCTGGGGTCGAGAAGGGAGAAGGTCAACGGATGAGGCCTACATTTTTCCACTACTGCGCATGCGCGGATGGGGCTGAAACTAAAAACAAACCATGTAACCATAGCAACTCAGGGGCAAAATTGTTTTTGCGTCAGAGTTTCCTTGAACATGTGTTATTTTTCCAGATAGATTGGAAATTCGGGAGTGGACAATCGATTGTCCTATCAACTCCATCCTACTTCTTCTCTTTCTTCTCTCTAGGTCCATGGTGCTGGTCGTGGGGACAGCCTCTGATGACCAACTTCCATCCTAGTTCTTCTTTCTATTTCCACATAAAAATACAATAATGCTACCTATTTTATATATTTTTTAAAATATTTGACCTAATAAGTACATGTCAGTGTAAAATTATTTTACACGTGTAAAATATCCATGCTTCCTTGGATCATCAAGGATCAGCGAGTTTTGAGGAAAAAAAATTTCTCAAAGGTTTTTTTTTACTTTAGGGGAACACTTTTTGAAGCGAGTTTTTTAAACTTTGAGGTGAAAATCTAGCTTACAGAGAGAAAATTTTGCTGGGGCTAGACCCTGAGTGGCCTTATGGACGCCAAGCCCCTGGTAGCAGTATGTTGAGTCTGATTGAGTCCTTGCAGTACATTGTGGCAGTTACGCTCCTAGACTGGGAGCAAGCTCGGCTGATAGTAATTTGTCTCCGGTACTCTGTGCTCTCTGCCTTGCTCCTGGTATGTAATCTCTACACAACATTCAACATTTTGAGGTTTCCCTCGATACTCAAAGTCCATTTTCATTCATTCCGGACCTATATACGATTAAAGAGTCAATCTATAAAAACCACCACTCCAATTTGTAATTGAACCAAACCCAATTCATTATGTATATATTTTCAGTTAATAAATAACTTAAAATTACATTTGAATCATTGGGTGGAATTACGAGCTGGTTATTCCATCAAAATCTAGGTCTATAGTATTTGGTAACTTTAGGCAGTAGAAGAAATATTTTCTTAAAATTTAATTTTAATTATTGAATAAAGTTTTCGAAGGGAGCGAACGGTTGGTCCTACAGAGTTCTGGGTGGTTATTGAAAATGATAAGCCAAAATTATATTCTGATTTCGTCTTTTTCTCGGACCCCAAGCAAGGTAGGAATGTACCATTTTTAACCGATGTATGTAATAGGTATTTATTAAATTTTTCACTCAGCTGATTTTACTTGAAATTTAATTATACCGAACAAAGTATCTTATTTGGATCTTGGAAGTTGAATATTTTCTAAATGGTGTTTTAGAATTTATTCAATATTAAATTTAATTAAAAAAAACTTCAAAACAAACCTTCGAAAACTAAAAGTTAAAAAAAGTTGTTTTCAAATTAAATTGAATATTTAATTAATTTTGTAAAGTTATTATTTAAGTAGGTATTTATTTTTGTTTTTAATTTTTTTTCCCAGAATTTTCCGGTTGCAACTTCGTTTTCATTTCAGAATTTGCTATTACATTTTGCATTGCAGTTTTGTATGATTAACACTCCGTTGCTCGCATCAAAAAAACCTGCAATAATGCTCGCGTCGTATCTGTGAGATACAAAATTTTATTTATTAGTAGTCACATTTAGTCACATTTATTAGTAGATAATTCGAATTTTTT